>CM055065.1:12964717-13011717 GCA_029204045.2 Tillandsia leiboldiana
CGCGCGCGGGCGCTACCGCCGGGTCAAGTTGTCCCTTAGTGTTTTCGAGTTGTTGGCTCCGGTTATCCACTATTATATTGTTGATCTACCACGGCTCTTTTGGTGACTATTTCTAGGTCCGGGCGTCAACAGAGAGCAAGGTTCGTCTCCGGAGTACACGTTTTGCATAATCGAGGTGGGTAGGTGTTGGTTATTACCGGTGTGGTGTCGGACACGGATACTCGTTTTGATAAAGTATATAGGTTTCATGTTTGACTAACCCCATAGCATGTGAATCCCTTTATGATGTCAATAAAAGCGGCTGCGGTCGCAGGTGCGGTATAATTATTCTGATTAAAGCGGCTGAGGTCGCAAGGCAATAAATACACTCATATTGCTTACACGCACACCGGCAGTTTGGCCACTGCAGAGGGTGTATTTTTTCCGGAAAGATGGTATGTCATTTACCCCGTGTACCCCACAAGGAGAGGTTAGTGGGGCACCTCAAGGGGAGGCGGCTGCTACTTTGGGCAGTCGAGGGGTTGGGAGGCACCAAAGATAGTACGGTATTGGGGTTGGGCCCAAATTATTCTGAATACTGGGGTAGGTGCCCAGCGGGACTTTCAACAGGGATTTAGCTATAAATGAGGGGGAGGGGGAAAGTAAATGCTCCGGTGATTCGGTGTGTTCGTTCTGTCATTGCGTTTACTTACATGTTTCTTCTACTTTATTAGTCACTGACTACCCACTCTGTGACAGGTTCGAGTAGGGGTGGAACCCGGGACGACGGTGAGGCATCCGTTAGAGGACTTTATTAGCCGAAAGGGCTAGGTAAAACGAATACGTTACTTTCTTTACTTTGGTTATTTAGTTATACTATGGTTAGTTTAGTTGTGATTCATTTACTGGGGTTTCTGATGGATGTTGGGATGAGGTTTATCTTGTATTTAACTGTGAATGTAGGATGTGTAAGTGCGGCTTGTTTTCAATACAAACCAGGTTCAAAAGCGTTTCAAAGCAAGTGCCGGGTGGGCACCGATTTCAAAACCCGTGGATTTATCCTTTCAAGTTAATGGCCGACGCAAAGAGTTTGCGAAAACGTTTTAGAAAGCTGGGTGTCGAGTGGGCACCGATTTTCAAAACCCATGGGTTTATGCTATATCTTATAGAATAGCGGTGATGATGTGAAATAATAGGTTCTCGTCCTCTGTGCCGTCATGGTTGGAATGGTTAAAGTAATTCGACTTGTTGGCAACGCAGTGCATATTTAAAGGAGACTCCGCCCGTTTGGGGGAGTGAATTGTATATGTGGCGGGTCTGATACGCGCCGGAGGCAAGGTTGGGTAAAAGATTTAGAGAAAAAAAAAAATTGGTACGTTTTCCCGCAATGTTAGAACCTCCGGGGGCGTGACAGATTTTATGGTATCAGAGAAAACAACTTTAACCAAGGTGATCATGACCAACATCCACAGAATGGTAATGACACAAAATGACTAACTAAGTTGATAACCAAAGTATAGGTGTGTCACGTACGAGCGTGAGCGCGGGGAAAAAGGGGATAGAGTCCAAGTGTTCGTAGGTGAAGGGGCTATACAATTAAGTCTAGAACTAACTTGGGGTCTTTGTATGCATGGTTAATGGCCCGAAACTGCTCTTCAATCGATGGTGCAGAAGACGATACGACGGTTCTGGCAACAGTGGAGAATTGGCTACTCCAACAACGGTTACGCGACATGGCTGAGCGCTTTCCCCTTTTGTTAGGAAAGACGAACCCCACACGGCTCACCTTCACAAGGATGGTCTACATAGCGACGCTATTCGGGTAATACCGACGTGGGTTTTACCCGCTTACCAAGAGTAATCGACATAACTACGGTGGTGGGGGCGGGAAGTGGCCGTTCCACGCACCCGCAGAAGGATCATGAGCCTGCCGGGGGCCGAGACGCCTCAGCCATAACCCGAGAATGACTTTCCCAATAGGAGTCGACCACCTCAGTATCCGAAGACGCCGCTAGGAACCTGAAGCTCATTAGACAAGGGAACCGATCCGCCAAGGAGTATCAACGAGAATTCGTAAGGCTGGCCAATTATGTTCCCTTTGTCATAAGGGATGAAGCTCACAAGCCCGCTTCTTCGTAGCGGATTGCGGAACATATTTCGAAGTTGTGCAAGCAGAGGATCTTCACACCTTCCAGAAAGTGGTGGATGGGGCCACCATAGTGGGGGCGCGGATTTGCGGTGACGCGCGCCCGACGAGAGGACTCGGAGTACAACAAGGACAAGAAACGACCCCAGCCCTTCTTCGGAGGGGGATTTTCTAGCAGGGACCAGCCTTACATCATCTACAGAGGAGCACCCCGGGGAAAATTAGCCGTTTCAGGAAGCACGACCATTGCTTCTAATATGACAAACTGGGACAGTTCCGCTTTAACTGCCCCGAACCCGGGAACAATTCTTCGGAGTCGCGACACGGGTGAGAGGTCTTATGCAACGACACGACAAAGGACGCACTACCCGAGGGAAGTAGTAGCAGGAAACCCTTACGAAGAGTAATGTTGTCTTTGGTGTTGGCCATTTATTTATGGGTCAAATAGGTCCAACTTCTTGCCTCGAGACAATAGGCTCAATAAGTTGAGTGGGGTGAGCCCAATAAGTCGAGTGGGGCTGCAGTCCACAACAGACCTAACGGCAAGAGACCCAACAAAAGACCCAACGTCCAGGTGGGTTGAGTCCGGTCGAGATCCGTGGCGCTGTGTCTGTACGCTTTTAGTGTATTGGTTGCATATCTCTAAAAGCTCGAGCTTTCGGGGTTAATGGTTAGCCGCCAACGATCCAACATTTAGGACTTAGTGGCGTCACTGCTAAGAGAATTCGAAGGGATACTCGGAAAGGATGGGGCTTACCGAGTAACAGTGCTAGTCGATTGTGAGAGATCGAGCGTGCCGTCTTGGGGCACACCCGTTCTACTCATACGGAAGAAGGACGGGAGTCTACGATTGTACATCGACAATCGGGGAATGAATAAGGTCATAGTAAAGGACAATACCCTCGCCTCGGAGGGAGAACCTATTCGACCAACTACCAGGAGCGACGGCGTCTTCAAAGATTGATCTGCTGTCCGGCTATCGCCAGGTTAGAGTCCGGAGAGATGACATACCGAAACAGTCCTTCGAACTCGATATGGTCATTACGAGTTTACGGTTATACCGTTTGGACTCATTGTCGCTCCAGCGGTGTTCATGAAGGTGATGAACAGGATCATGGAACCTTTCTTAGACTAGTTTGTAGTGGTCTTTATAGATGACATCCCGATCTACGCTCGCACAGACAAAGAGCACGAGGAACACTGGTGAGTGATCCTCTAGACCCTCCGGTACCAGAAAGTGTATGCCAAACTCAAAAGGGGTGAGTTCTGACTCCGTGAGGTAGACTTGTTGGGACACATAGTCTCAGTGTCGGGAATAGCGGTGGATCCGAGAAAGATAGAATTGGTGACCGACTGGGCTCGCCCGACCACGGTGACAGAAATTCGAAGTTTCCTCGGGCTAGCAGGATACTACCGACGCTTCGTGGAAGGCTTTTCAAAGATAGCCACGTCCCTTACTCAACTAACCCGGAAAGGGGAGAAATTTGTCTGGACGGCTCAATGCCAGAAGAGCTTCGAGGAGCTTAAGGACAGACTCACACGGGCACCGGTACTCACGTTGCCACAGCCCGGTGAGGATTACGAGATCTACTGTGATGCATCTCGAAGTGGACTGGGAAGCATGTTGATGCAACAGGGGAAAGTCATCGCATATGCATCAAGACAGCTCAAGGATTATGAGAGGAACTATCCTACACACGACTTGGAGCTCGCGGTAGTCGTGTTTGCATTGAAGCTCTGGAGGCACTACCTCTACGGGGCGCACTTTAACGTGTACTCCGACCACTAGAGCCTTAAATATTTGTTTATGCAAAGGAGTTGAACTTGTGGCAGCGACGGTGGTTGGAATTACTGAAGGACTATGATTTGTCCATCCATTACCACCCCGGAAAGGCAAATGTGGTGGCCGATGCCTTGAGCCGGAAGGGACAGGCGGGGGAGACGGCACTGAGCGCCCTTACCCAACAGGATCAGCTAATTGCACAATTCTCGCAACTGAGACTGGAGGTAGTGCCAGCAGGAGCAGTTGCGAAATTTCTGTCCTTGGTAATAAAGCCTACGCTAATAGAGAGGATCGCAGAAGGCCAAGCGACGGACCCACAACTGCAGCAGGTGCGGGACAGGTTAACCTCGGAACCAGGTGGGGATTTTGTGATCGGCGTTGACGACGTGTTGAGGTTCCGGGGACGAGTCTGCATGCCTGAAGTGCCGGAATTAAGGAAAGAAATTCTGGTAGAGGCGGATAACGCCCCCTACACTGCGCATCCCGGAGGTACAAAAATGTATAGAGACCTGAGACAGACCTTTTGGTGGCCTAATTAAAGAACGATGTGGCGCAGTTTGTGGCACGATGTTTAGTGTGCCAACAGGTGAAGGCGGAACACCAACGACCGGCAGGAAAACTACAACCGTTGCCCATACCGGAGTGGAAATGGGAACGGATCACCATGGATTTTGTGACCGGTTTTCCACGATCGCAACAAGGACACGACGCGATATGGGTCATTGTGGACCGTTTGACGAAATTGGCCCACTTTATACCGATCCACACGACGTGGACTAGAGATCGGCTGGCGCAGACCTATATCGACGAGGTGGTGAGGTTGCATGGAGTACCATCATCCATAACCTCGGACAGGGACACACGCTTCGTGTCAAACTTCTGGCGGAGCCTGCAGCAGCCATTGGGGGCCAAGCTGCAGTTTAGCACGGCATTTCACCCGCAGACGGACGGGCAATCGGAACGAGCGATCCAGATTCTCGAAGATATGCTTCGAGCTTGTGTGCTAGACCTGGGGGAGGGATGGTCGCGTTACCTACCCCTGGTGGAATTTGCTTACAACAATGGCTATCAAGCTAGTATTCAGATGGCCCCGTACGAAGCCTTGTACCGACGCCGGTGTCGCTTGCCTATTTGCTGGGACGACTTGTGAGAGCGGAAGCTCTTGGGTCCAGACCTCATAGAGGAAACGAAAGTAAAGGTGCGCCTTATCAGGCAGCGGTTGTTGACCGCCCAGTGCCGGCAGAAATGTTACGCGGACCGGAGGCGACGGGAACTGGAATTTTCGGTAGGGGATCATTTGTTGCTACGCGTGTCACCGTCTAAGGGGATAAGACGGTTTGGCATAAGAGGGAAGTTGAGCCCACGGTATGTGGGATCGTTCGAGATCTTGGAGCGCGTGGGCCCGGTGGCATACCGGTTGGCCACACCGCCAAATCTTGAACAGGTGCATAAGGTGTTTCATGTCTCGATGCTCCGGAAGTAGCTCCCCGACCCGTCGCACGTCCTCAACGCTCTGGCCGTTGAACTGCGAAAGGATTTGAGCTTCGAGTAAACACCAATACGGATCTTGGCAAGAGAAGAAAAGGAACTTCGTAACCGGACGATCCCCTACGAAAAGATGCAATGGAATAACCACGAGGAGCGCGAGGCGACGTGGGAACTTGAGACGAAAATGAGGTAGTGTTATCCTGAGTTATTTAGTGAGGGTTGAGGTTAAGTTTCGAGGACGAAACTTCTTTTAAGAGGTGAGAGGTGTAATATCATAGATTTTTGTAACGCCTTATACCTCTTGCTAATAAAGTTTCCGTTTAAAGTAATTAATGTAACGGGTTTACTTAAGTCGATAATTTGGAGGTGCGGGTATTTTTCTGCGATAGAGCTCGGAAAACGAAGAACGGCGGTGCGATCGGATCCGGATTCTGACTTACGAAACTCCTAGAAAGGGGTAGAAAGTGATCGCAATGGCCAGGGGGTGCATTGAAATCTGCGTAAGTGATTTGGCACGCTTTCCGAGGAATTAATTAATTGAGAAATTAATTAATTTAGGAATTATCTTTAAGAAATTATCCTTAAGGAATTATCTTTAAGGAATTATCTTAAACGAATGATCTTTAAAAGAATTATCTTTAAGGATTTATCTCTAAGGGATTATCTCCAAGGATTAATTAAATAATTAATTAGAGATTGAAATCCGACGTATGGATTCTCCGGAATAGGGTTTTGAGGATCGCGGTAACCGTAGTGTGCATCGGAATCCGTGCAAAAGATCGACACGCTTTTCGAAGAGATAAGGAATTATCTCTTATGACTTAATAATTATTAATTAATTATTAACATCCGGATGTGGGTTTAATGTACGTACGAATTATCTCTTTCCGGATAGAAAAGAGGAAACCCTAACCGGAGAGAAAAGAGAGAAAAGAAAAGAAAAAGGAAACCCTAACCGGAGAGAAAAGAGAGAAAAGAAAAAGGAAGAAAGACGAAACCCTAACCGGAAGGAAACGAGAGGAAAGGCGAAACCCTAATCGGAAGAGAACGGTGGAAAAGAATGTGAAGGCTAAAGGACCAAAACCCTCCCGACGAACGTGCCGAAGCCGGGAGCGTGAACGGATAACCGTCTCCTACGATTAGAGGTAAACTAATTTTATTTTCGTATAGTTTCGTGCGGTTTTTGGGTTTTGGTCTTTCATGGAGTTTAGGAGTAGCCGTTTGCTACCCAACGTATCACGCCGCGAAGCCTAGGGCATCGCCGCGCGACCGTAATGCGCGCCGCGGGGGGACGGTGCCCGCGCGGCCGCGGCTAGAGCCGCGCGGGATCAAGCTTCCAGCGTGGCCGCGGCTAGGGTAAACGCCGCGCGGGGCCGGTGCACGCGCGGTCGCGGCAAGCGCCGCGCGGGGCTGGTGTCCGCGCGGTCGCGGCAAGCGCCGCGCGGGGCCGGTGCCCGCGCGGTCGCGGCAAGCGCCGCGCGTGGCCGGTGCCCGCGCGGTCGCGGCAAGCGCCGCGCGGGCGAGCGCCCGCGCGGTCGAGGCATGTGCCGCGTGGGGCCCAAGCCCGCGCGGCCGCAGCCAGTGCCGTGCGGGCAGGCACACGCGCGGCTAGGGGAGCGCGCCGCGCAGGGCCATGCCCGCGCGGCCGCAGCTGGTGCCGCGCAGGCGGGCGCCCGCGCGGCGGTGGTGCATGCCGCGCGGGGCCTTGCCCGCGCGGCTGCGGTTTGTGCCGCGCGGGCGGGTGCCCGCGCGGCGGTGGCAGCACGCGCCGCGCGGGGCCATGCCCCCGCGGCCGCAGCTGGTGCCGCACGTGCCACGCGGGGCCACGCCCGCGCGGCGGCGGCAGCACGTGCCGCGCGGGGCCGGCGCCCGCGCCGCCGCGGTTTGCGCCGTACGGGGCTGAGGTTCGCATGGTTGCGGGTGAGACCGCGCGGGGTTGGTGCCCGCGCGGCCACTGCGTGCGCCGCGCGGAGCTAGGTTCCGCGCAGTCACGACAAATGTCGCGCGGGGCCGGTGCCCGCGCGGCCGTACGACACGCAACTCCGCGGGGGCGGCCGCGTCGCTCAACGCGCGCGGGCGCTACCGCCGGGTCAAGTTGTCCTTAGTGTTTTCGAGTTGTTGGGATCGGTTTATCCACTATTATATTGTTGATCTGACCACGGCTCTTTTGGGGACTACTTCTAGGTCCGGGCGTCAACAGAGAGCAAGGTTCGGTCTCCGGAGTACACGTTTCGCATAATCGAGGTGGGTAGGCGTTGGTTATTACTGGTGTGGTGTCGTTCCCGGATACTCGTTTTGATAAAGTAGATATGTTTAATGTTTGACTAACCCCATAGCATGTGAATCCCTTTTATGATGTCAATCAAAGCGGCTGCGGTCGCAGGTGCGGTATATTATTCTGATTAAAGAGGCTGAGGTCGCAAGGCAATAAATACACTCATATTGCTTACACGCACACCGGCAGTTTGGCCACTGCAGAGGGTGTATTTTTCTGGAAATATGGTAAGTCATTTACCCGTGTACCCCACAAGGTGAGGTTAGTGGGGGCCCCTCATGGGGAGGCGGCTGCTACTTGGGCAGTCGAGGGGTTGGAGGCACCAAGAAGATGAGTACGGTATTGGGGTTGGGGCTCAAATTATTCTGAATACTGGGGTAGGTGCCCAGCGGGACTTTCAACAGGGATTTAGCGATACATGAGGGGGAGGGGGAAAGTAAATGCTCCGGTGATTCGGTGTGTTCGTTCTGTCATTGTGTTTACTTACATGTTTCTACTTTATCAGTCACTGACAACCCACTCTGTGACAGGTTCGAGTAGGGGTGGAACCCGGGACGACGGTGAGGCATCCGTTAGAGGACATTATCCGAAAGGGCTAGTAAAACGATACGTTACTTTCTTTACTTTTAGTTATTTAGTTATACTATGGTTAGTTTAGTTGTGATTCATTTACTGGGTTTCTGATGGATGTTGGGATGAGGTTTATCTTGTATTTAACTGTGAATGTTAGGATGTGTAATTGCGGCTTGTTTTCAAATACAAACCAGTTTCAAAAGCGTTTTCAAAGCAAGTGCCGTGTGGGCACCGATTTCAAAACCCGTGGATTTATCCTTTCAAGTTAATGGCCGCGCAAAGAGTTTTCGAAAACGTTTTAGAAAGCTAGGTGTCGAGTCGGCACCGATTTTCAAAACCCATGGGTTTATGCTATAGTCTTATAGACTAGCGGTGATGATGTGAAATAATATGTTCTCTCCTCTTTGCCTGTCATGGTTGGAATGGTTAAAGTATTCGACTTGTTGGCAACGCCGTGCATATACAAAGGAGACTCCGCCCGTTTGGGGAGTGAATTTGTATATGTGGCGGGTCTGATACGCGCCGGAGGCAAGGTTCGGTAAAAGATTTAGAGAAAAAAAAAATGGGTACGTTTTCCGCAACGTTAGAACCTCCGGGGCGTGACAGCGCCACAGCAGCGGATCGGGTTGTCCCCGGCATGATTTCTTTACAGCAATCTGAATTGGTGTTTTTGGCTTTCCTGTCTGGACTGGAGGTAGAGTTGTTACCATGTGCACTAGAGGTACATGTTCCTGTTGGTGTTGTGCATGTGGGGGAGCCTTGTGGATTGTGTCCAGTACAGTTGAGACTGGGAATTATACCGGCAGGTGTTACGGTTCAGTGACAGCTCCACGACTCAGATTGAGCACACGGGATGGACCAGTTGGTGCGGTATCGTGCAACGGCTGATTGTGGAATGAGAACAGTGACCTTTCCGCGAGTTGGACAACAGGAGTTCATTTTCACAGGTCACCGGGGTATCCTTCTTGCAGCTGTGGCTTCAGCGGTTTTGGGTTAGGTGCTACCTTTTGAGCGTAGGTGACGATTAGGACTTGAGATTGTGTCCTTAGGGGTCACGGTTAGATCGTAGCTTCCGTTTTGTAGCCACGGCAGGAACGACTTCAACACTTCTCTCCTTTTTTCTCGCTTTTGTGCTGAAATTTATGAACAGGACGAAAAACTTCGAAAGACTGCTCCAGAAATGGAGACGGTGCCCGAACCTGTTCTTGTTTGATTGGGGCGAAGGCACTGGTCCTTTCGGAATTTTTGGATTTTTCGTTAATTTCAGCCGTTTTCTAAATAGAGAGTTGTGGTCGATGACTTTCCTGCTGGTGGGGCCTTTACCTTTCTTGTTTGGTGGTGTTGGCGTACTTCGTGTAAATTTGGACGAGTAGAGTTGGTTGTTCTTCCTTGTCCTCTGTCTTTTGGAATTCTTGAGGTTTTTCTAGCTTTTGGACTCTTTGCCCGTGTGGACTCGCTTCGCGGAGTGTGGTTAGCGACTGGGGAGCTGGAGACGGTGTTGATGGATACTTACCCTTGGCATTGGGACTCCCTTTTTGAGCCGTGTTAGTTTCGAGGACGAAACTTTCTTTTAGTGGGGGAGGATGCGAGGACCCGAATCCCCACTTAAGAGTTTACTGATGGATTAGTGGCCTTTGGGAGTGTTTGTACGCGTGTCGGGCCGAAGAAATGAATTTATGGTGTAATTTGGGAGTAAGTTTGCTTCACCAGAGGCCTTTCGGAAATTTTAGAAGTGGAATTAGGCAAAACGGACTTCGGATTTGGATTCAGCGCGTGAAAACGTTGAAAATGGACTATTTACTTGTGTTTTTCGGGGCCCCGACGCGAAAACACGGATTTCGAGGAGTGGGTGTACTGTTCCGGCGGCCGGAGAGGCGCCAGCGGCGCCGGCGAGCGGCGGAGCGCGGCGGCCGGCTGAGGCGCAGCCGCTCGGTCCACAGCAGAAGCGTGCACCCGGGTGCGGGACACGTGGCGGCTCCCGGTTGGCCGGCGCAGCAGGCGCGGTCCACGGGAAAGGCACGGGTGTACGGTGGACCGGAGGGTGACACGTGGCAGCGTGTGGTTGGTGCGATGTAGCGCGCTCGGTCCACGATGCAGGCTGGGGTGGCCTCGGGGCGCGTGCCTGGCAGAGGCGCAGGCGGCGGCGCAGGGCGCGTTGACCGCGGTTTCCCGCGCTCGGGCAGGCCACGCGTCGGCTTCCTTGGTGGGCCACGCGTCGCGTAGTGAGCGTTGGTGTTCGCTGTCCGCTGTTTTGGCGCTGAAGTGGCACACCGGTGGAGATTCAGGCGCTGGTTGGTCGGGTCTACGCACCCGGTTTTCGGCGCCCGAAAGATTCTGGCGCCCGAAACCAGGGATATGTTCAGCATTTTTGGATTTGTTTTGAGCAGCCTATAAATAGCCCGAGCCGCAGTCACCTTCGATTTTTTCGCGTTTCCGAGCTTCTTCTCGCCACGGACTCTTCAGCAAAGTTGCTCCCCTTCGTGTTCTGCATCCTCTGGAGGATTTCTAGGATTTTACATGGCACGCTTTTCGAGGTACTTTTTCTTCGGCGCGTCGCGACGCTCCTTCGGCGGTGTTCCCTTTCGTCGCGTTTCGGTGCGTGAGCTCCCCCGGCCTACCCCGACCACCATTTCAGGCGATTCTTGCGCCATTGGAACAGCGACTGACAGAGCTACGATCTTGGTATTTCCTGCTTCCCCTCATTTTTTGCTTTTCGAGGAGTTTTTCCAAGCTTTCTTTGACCCTTTTTCCTGTGGTTGAGTCTTGGACAGCGGCTCGCTTCTTTGGCGATATCTCCGCACCCGGGCATCGGATTGAGACGTGCCTGTACACTTTTTGCATCTACGCGTCGCGAGGATTCTTGTCATCTTTTTCGGGGATTTTTCTGAGACTTGCCCGAAGGTATACGTTTCCCCCCTTTTCTGTGCAGAGTATTACAGTTGTGTTTGTTGTGGAGTTTCGCGCTCACCGCGATGTGGAATTTGTAACTCGGCCTCCGGGACTTGGATTTTGACGTGCAGGTACTCGTTTCGAAGGGCTCGACGCGCCGATAGCGACAGTATTTTTTTTGGATTTTTCAGAGTCCGTTCTGCAGGTGAAAATTGCACATCTTTGGGACTGTTTATAGTTGATTCTGTATACTTGGATATTTTGGAATAAAGTGTAACTTTGGATCTTATTGTTGTACCCGGGGGTGTTTGCGAGTATTTCTGGACCCGTTGGAGTTGAGGATTAATGGAGATAATGGTTTCCGGGTACTTTTAACTGTTGGACTTAGGTCAGTTAGCATCTTCAGGTGGGTGGCCTTGTCTCCAAGATTGATGGACTGGACATTAAATCTGCTATCGTAGGACTATGCATGATAGTGAATTTCTTGTGTAGCATGCTAGAATCTAGGAATTGATATTCCTAGTATTATCTGTCGATCTTGTGATCTTTTGCTTCCTACCATCTGTTAAGTTAGTGTTATCTTGGAACTTGACCTAGCACCCCCGTCATATGTTGCATGTGTAACCAGACCAGTAGAAAACCCTCACTTGGGCTAGGGTTATTTATGTTCTAGACATCCACACATTGTACCTTATTCTTGGACATAGTGTTATCCTCGCCCGGGTAGTGGGCCGAGTGGTCGGGACTTCCTTTTAGTGTGGGATGCATGTTGCACTCGTGCTTGGGAGCAGAGTGGAGTCTGGTAGACGTTATTGGTCTTTTATCTTTGGTGGGAGCCGTTTGGGTAAACGGTGGTCCCGGGATATCTTGTTTTCCTATTTGTGTTGTCGCGACTGTGTTTGTGGCAGTTGTGATCCAGTGCTAGCAGGACCTAGAAGCCAGAACCTTTTTGACATACACATGATTTTAGTCTACCAATGTTTTCTTCCAAGCATCGAAGGGCCGCTGGAGTCTGTTCTTGTTTGATTGGACAAAGGCATTAGCCCTTCGGTGTTTGGGTATAAATACTTGTTTTCTAGCTATTTTTTCTAAAAGAACTAAAAATCATTAAAAGGGGATTTCTCCTCGAATCAAGATAGTTTTTCAATAAAAAAGGGAACTACTTTTAGTCCTCACCCCGCGTGGGTTGAGTGAAAATGGTTTTCAGTAACAAATGTCACCTTTTTCCTATAAACTCCCCCACTCGAGAGGATTCGAGTGGTCTGGGTTCTAGGGGCCGTTCCTTTGTCGGGACGAAAGCCACGGGGGCCGAGCCTGGAACCTGTTCTTGTTTGATAGGGTTGTAGGTGTTAGTCTCCCGGAACTTTCGGGCCCTGGTTGGTGTCTTCTGCGTGTTGTTCGTAGGTTGTCGTGTTCCCGAACTGTAAGGGGGTCAGGAACTTCGATAGGCGGAGACTAGAGTTTGTTTCTTGTTTGATAGTGTTCTAAGCACCGACCTATCAGGTTTTCCAAACCCTTATGGTGTCGGTCCTTCCTGTGTTATCTGTGAGTTTGAGGTTCTGTCGTGGGGAGCCGTTGAGTAGACGGTGGTCCCGGGCCGTCGAGTATCTTTCGGCCTGTGTTGTTGGGAATCGTTGGGGTGGACGGTGGTCCCGGGTTGTTGAGTGTTGTCTGCCCAGTTTTGATAGCCCTGAGTTGGGGGAGTTTGCTTGTGTCTTGAGATTCGTGAGAGCTGATCAGCTGAGTCGTCGAGAGTGCTCCGACCGTTGTGCGAGATGTTTGAGGATCCTGAGTCTTTCCGTTCTGAGAGTGAGCGTGGATTTTGATTATAGCCTGCAGGAGCCACTTTGAGCTCGACAGAGTGCGCGGATACCTTTTTCCTCGATGGGATCGCGCCACTCGAGTGCCACGCCCGGGGTGGATCTGTTACGTTCGTATTGCGACTTGTCGACGCAGTCCCTCTGGCTGGGCCAGTTTTGGCAGTCACGGACGCCCTACGTCAGTTCGGTCCTACGTGGATGTAACGGCAGTAGGTAGGCGCGGGTTTGACTGGACCCGAGGAGGCAGTCAGGTAGATTGGGTGATCTGAGTTGAGGGTTAGTAGATGCATCATGTTTCCATCTGTTCCACTTCTTGAGCATTTAGATAGAGGCATCGTAGCTGTAGAGTTATTTTTCAGCTCTTTCCTTTCAGTATTACTTTGTTACTTCATGCCTCTAGTAGACTTAGTGGGCAGACCGTCGGGCTTGTTGGCGGCACCCACTGAGAACTACTGTGGGATGTAGTTCTCACACCCGTCGTGGTGTCTTTTCCCCAGGGACTTCTACTCCTGTTTCTGTTGCTCCTGTTGCTGATCCTTCTGACCGAGGCGAGGGAGTGGCGTGCTAGATCCCTACCAGTCGTTGGAGAGTAGCGGTACCCCTTCAGAGGATATCTTCAGTAGATTAGTTATTTTCTCTCTTTTGAGAAACTGATGTAGTGAGGATATTTTATGTATTGAGAGCCTGTACACTGATGTATTTATTGGAGATACCTCCCTGTTGTGTTTTGCATCAGAGGACTTTGTATATGATCGTATTTGGGATATGGATATTGTGTTATTTCCAGTTGTACAGTGTTTGATTTTACTTTTACAGCAGATTATTTTATTTTTAGCTCTGATATCTGTATTGTATAGTATCTTTCTTTTGCTGGTTAGTCGCTTCGTCTATACGGGGCTTCCCGTATGGGCGGCGGATCTGTTGGCGTGCTCGGGTCGCAGTTTCGACGCCGCGGCGTGACAGCTATCATGCCTCTATCTAAATGCTCAAAAGGGGAGAACTATAGAATGGTATGCAACCACTAGCACATGAAGTGCATAATCGACCCAATCGAGCTGACTGCCACATCTGGTCCAGGCAAACCTGCGCCCACCTACAACCACCTCCCACTACTGGGCAGGAATTACGTAGGGTGTCCAAACGGACTAACTCGCTATCGAGTAGTGGCTCATGCAGGCTATAGTCAAAATTCACGCTCTCTCTGAGAACGGATAGACTCAAGAAGCTCAACCTCTCACACAATGGTCAAAGTACTCACAACAACACGGGACCACCGTCAAACCAAACGGCTCCCAACAACTCTAGCACTGGTCTAAACACAGCTACTAGACTCCACTCAGCCCCCCTGACACGAGTGCAACAATAAAGTAATTGCCTGTAATAAACCCAATCTAGCGCCACCAGTAAAACTGGTACTGCCTGCTGTGCCTGACAAATCGGGTATGCTAGCCAACGCATAACACCGATAGGGGATAGGAGTCTCAAGGACTCAAAGTATGTATATCGCACACTCCGGAGTGGCACTCGAGGGGAGCGACCCACACGAGTAAAGTACCTGAGTAATAAGTATAATAGTAGTATAAATCAACAGGACTGGATCATGACACTGATCAAAGTGGGAAAGCTCAACCACTAAAGAAAACCCCGATCCTCAATCAGATGTAAAAGTACTCAATAAGTGGGAAACTCTGTCCACTAGAGAAATCTGGTACCCAATCTGATGCATAAATAAATATCCGATCAACCGCCCAATATCCGCGGTTGCCGTAATGCCCCACAAACCATAATCTAAAACCGACCTCCGGTCGACGGACCCAAGTCCGCGGTCACCGCAAAACCCTGCCAGCCTCAATCCAGCACAACCCATCCCTGACACCAATGTCCCGGCTACACTACCCCAAACCCCTGCTCGCACCCGAGCAACACAGACCGCCTGACTAACAAAGAAGGAGAAAGGAATAACATGGTTTCTCCTAAGTCAAGTCCCAATAAGTAGTGTAGCAGTAAAAGATGGCCTATCTAGATGTCCATACAAGCATGCATGCATTTGTCCTCAAGGAAATGAAAGGGAGTAAAGCATATAATAGATCCACTACTAAAGTATATCCATCTGCATGATCTAGGCCATTCCACAAGCTTCCATCTCGATGCTAAATGTTGTACAATTAAATATGCATGCTAACAATCACATAGGGTAAATCCCTTAGGTAAGCATTTACTATTCATCATCATGAATATTCAAATCCCGCAAGTCCTCGATAATATTTAACATGAATATTAATCTTGCAATTCCCTTATACAATCATCCTTCCTAGCTTACCTCACAATAACATACAATGTACCCTAAACATGCATGCATTCTAATATAAGAATTAGAGAACCGTCCACCGGTTCTGGAGATGAAGCAACCCACCTGAAACGCTTTTCGCAGGCAAAGCTGAAGTCGGTGAAGAGCATGGCTACTTGCTAACAGAATCTGCTGAACCCGCATCCTCGGTACATGTCGCGCAAGCCTCGGCTCCAATCAATAACGCGCCAACAATACAACACCACAACAATCAACATCACACACAATCAATACCCCAAACATACACTTGCTGTTTTTCCCAAACAGCACAAAGAAGGGCATTTCTCACCTCCAAGCAGTGCTCCAAAAATCCCAGAAAAATCACGGTTGCAGTCCTCGCGACGAGTAGCCCCAAAATGAGTACTTATACACCCCATTCCGACACCTGTAGGCCACGAAACAAATACAACAACGCCGGAAGCCAATCGATCCACAACCTGCAAAAACTGCGGGATACAACCCCAAAGAAGCTCAAATAACACTTAATCCCAACTACATGCTATCCACCAAAATAGTCCCAAAACTGTGCTGTTTTCACCTGCGAGATGAGCTTGGAAAATTCCAGGGAAATTACCACTGCGACCGTTGCGACGAGCCGATCGAAACGAGTACCTGCACGTCCCAAACCTAGTTTCATACATCAAGATAAAAATCCGACAAGGTGACCCTCTCAAAAGAATCCTGTATAAAAATCTGTAGCACTTTGTTCTGGAAAAATGGGATTTTTCACCTTCGGGAGAAACTCAGAAAAATCCAGGAAAATTCGAGGACGTTCCTTGCACTGCGCAGATGCAAAATGACTATAGGCACGCCTCCATCCGATGCCTGAGCACAAAGTTATCGCCGAAAAACCGATGTGTTGTCGAAAACTCCGCAGTGGAAAATGGGTCATAAAAAGGCTCGGGAAACTCTAAGAAAAACTCAAAAAGAGGACAAGCTCAAATCACGAGAGTCGTAGCCCTAACTGTCGTGAAGCCAACGGCGCAAGAATCGCCGGAAACGGAGGTCGGAGTAAGCCGAAGGAGCTCGTGCACCGAAATGCGACGGAGAAGAACACCGAAGAGAAATCATCACACTGCCCCGTAAAATTGAAAACCTCCAAGTGCGTGCCACCAAAAATCCCAAAAATCCATCAGAGGGTAGAGAAGAGGAAGGGGAGGAACTTTGCTGAAGAAGCCGCGCCGAGGAGAACCTCAGAAAAACCAGAAAATCACGCAATGAAGGGGAGGAATGACTATTTATAGGCTGAAGAAACAAATGCCAAAATACCGGGTGTATCCCCGGTTTCGGCCGCCGAAACCGGGTGAGATGCGGCCCGTCCGACCGCGCCCGAAACAACCCGGTGGCGCCACGTCACCCACACAACAGCGAACAACCTACTCCGCCAACCGCCTTGCGCCACGTGGCCCGCGTGGAAGCAGACGCGTGGCGCGCCCACGCGCGGGAACCGCGCGTCAACGCGCCAGCCGCGCGCCCACATGCGCCTGCGCGCGCCGCCTGCCACCCTGACCGGCACGCAGCCCGAGGAGCTCCCCGCCTGCTCCGTGGACCGCGCCCAAAGCACCCACCAATCCTACGCGGCCACGTGTCCCATGGCAAACCAATAGGAGGACGACACGTGACACACCCCCCCCGCGCACCGCGCACCTGCCCGCGCGCCCGCGTGCCTGCCCGCGCGCCTGCCCGCGCCCGCTCTGCCGCCTGCCCGAGCCTGTGCCGCCGCGCTCCGCTGCTGCCCGCCGGCCGCCGGAACAGTGCCCAATGCCTCGAAATCCGTGCGCGGCGTCCAGGCTCCGAAAAATATGAATAAGTAGTCCATTTTCATCGTTTTCGCGCGCTGAATCCAAATCCACTGTCCGTTTTGCCAAATTCCATTTCTAAAAATTGCTGAAGGCATCCAGATAAGTGTTCTTAACCCAAATTTCGAGCTGAGTCCAATTTTGATTTCCGTTTCGCGTGAAACCACTTCTAAACATCCGACGGGGTCAACCGATTACCCACGTTATCCATTTAACACCCGGAGTCCATCACTTATGTCTAATTGGTGCACCAACACCGCCGACACGCCACATAGGCCTCCAGAAGCTGCTGGTCACACGGTAGAAGCCCTGCAGAGATCCGGGTCACCACATCGGTAATCCAACAATAAAGTCCATGGTCACTCGATCCCATTTCCATTCAGGTATTGGAAGGCTTTGTAACTTGCCAGCTGGAACTTGATGCTCAGCCTTAAGTTGCTGACAAGTTAGATAATGGGCAATAAACCTTCCAATATCTTTTTTCATGCCATTCCACCAGAACTGTGCCCTCAAATATCTATACATCTTAGTTCTCCCAGGGTGGAGGGTGTAAGGTGTATAGTGTGCTTCTCTCAAAATCAGCTCCCAAATCTCTAAGTCCACGGGCACACAAAAGCGGTCCCTGTACCTAATTACTCCCGCTGCATCAACAGAGAACTCCCGACCCTGACCATGCCGAACCTGGTCTCTAATCTTCTCAAGATAAGGGTCCACACTCTGTTTCTCTCTAATCCTGTCTAACTGAGTGGGCTGCAAGACTAAAGACATAAGTCTTGCAGAATCCCCAGGGGACACAACCTCAATATCAAGTCGCCTCAACTGCTCCCTCAGTGGCATCTGCTAAGTAATCAATATGCTCAAAGACTGCCCTGCTCGCCTACTCAAGGCATCCGCGACCACATTGGCCTTGCTGGGATGATACTGTATGCTCAGATCATAATCCTTTAACAGCTCTAGCCACCGGCGTTGCCTCAAATTGAGCTCCTTCTGAGTAAACAAATATTTCAAACTTTTGTGGTCGGTAAATATCTCGCAATGCTCGCCGTACAGGTAGTGTCGCCAAAGCTTCAAAGCAAATACAACATCGGCTAGTTCCAAATCATGCGTAGGGTAATTCTTCTCATAATCCTTTAATTGTCGCGATGCATAAGCAATTACCCTGTCACGCTGCATCAACACACAACCTAAGCCGCTGTTGGAGGCATCACTATAAACCACAAATCCCTCTCCCATCACTGGCAACGCAAGAATCGACGCTGATATCAATCTCAGCTTCAACTCATCGAAGCTCTGCTGGCACTGCTCAGTCCAAACATATCTGATCCCCTTCCTAGTCAAACAGGTGAGGGGAGTAGAGAGCTTCGCAAAGCCCTCTACGAACCAACGGTAGTATCCTGCTAGGCCCAAAAAGCTCCGAACCTCTGTCACTGTCGTAGGTCTAGGCCAATCCCGAACGGCATCAATCTTCATCGGGTCCACTGCCACTCCTGCGGCTGAAACCACATGGCCTAAAAATGAAACTTTCCGAAGCCAAAATGCGCACTTCTTCAATTTGGCATACAACTCCTTCTCCCTCAGAAGTTGCAGCACTATCCTCAAGTGCTCCTTATGCTCTATGTCGCTTCGGGAATACACCAAGATGTCATCGATGAACACCACTACAAATCGGTCCAAGTACGGCTGGAATACTCGGTTCATCAGATCGATAAAGGCGGCAGGGGCATTAGTCAATCCATATGGCATCACCGTGAACTCGTAATGCCCGTACCGGGTCCTAAACGCCGTCTTGGATACATCCTCGGCCTTCACTCTCAACTGGTGGTAACCGGACTGGAGGTCTATCTTCGAGAAGACCGTAGCTCCCTGAAGCTGATCAAACAAATCATCAATCCGTGGGAGGGGATACTTATTCCGGACGGTCACTTTATTTAACTCTCGGTAATCCACGCATAACCTGAGTGGCCCATCTTTCTTTTTCACAAACAGAATCGGCGCTCCCCACGGAGAAACACTGGGTCTAACAAACCCTCGATCCAACAAGTCTTGCAACTGAGCCTTCAGCTCTCTCAACTCTGTAGGTGCCATCCTGTAGGGTGCCTTAGATATTGGTGCAGTTCCAGGGACTACATCAATCACAAACTCTATCTCTCAGTCCGGCGGCATAGAAGAAAACTCTGAGGGAAACACATCCGGGTACTCACGGACAATAGGGATGTCCTCGAGTCCGGGCATCGCCGTAGGCATCTCTACCACTGTCGCTAGAAAAGCAATGCAACCACGACTCAGCATCTGTTGTGCTCTGGCGTAAGATATCGTCGCCGCAAACAAAGTGCTCTGGCATCCCCTATAAACATACTCCTCCTGACCCGGCTCACGGAGGGTCACTGTCCTCTCTCTACAGTCAATGGTAGCATAATACTGGGACAACCAGTCCATACCCAACACTACATCAAAATCCCGGAGCTGACGTAGGACCAACAGATCAAGAGCCAAAATCCAGGGTCCTAACTGCACTTGGCAGGACCGACAACACTCGTCTACGTTCAACACGTGATCTGCAATCTAAACCTCACGGGCACAAGCCAACAACCCTATCTCTAGCCCATGCAAAGATGCAAATGCTCTACTGATGAATGAATGCGATGCTCCGGTATCAAATAATGCTCTAGTGCGAGTAGAGAAGATAAGAATAATACCTGCTACCACCTGGCTGGATGCCAAAGAATCCTCAACCTGAGCGGCGTACACTCGCCCGCTCGGAGGTGGTCGCCTATCTGGCTATCGCGACGAAGTGGCCCGATCCCCCTGGCCAAAACTCGGCGAAGCTCCTAAAATCTGCAAAGGCGAAGGAGGAGTCGATGCTGTCGATGGTACTGGCGACCCTGCTCTCGGACAACACCACGCCATATGTCCCGGCTGTCCACAACGGTAACACCGGCCCTGTCGCTGCTCACACTGCTGAGGTGTATGGGGTCCTCCGCATATAACACATCGGTCGGGACGCCTCTGTTGCTGCTGCGGCTGCTGCTATCTAGGCGACCGAAAACCTCTAGTTCTCTGTCTCCCATAAGACCCACGACCCTGAGACTGGTATCGTGGTGGTCTCGGTGGTCTCAGCCTACTCGACTGTCCAAAATCCGGCGGCGCTGGACGCTTCTCTCCGGAGCTGGTCCCTGGCACTCCATCCCTCTCTGACATAATCACCGATCGTCGGGCAACCCACCGAGCATGCTCTATAGCCGCATCCAGAGTCGGCAATCGATGCGAATGCACAAGGTGATAAATGTCCTGATATAGACCTCTCTCAAGAAGATCAACCCTCTGAGCCTCATCCTGGGCGACGTGGGGTACACTGCTCAACAACCGCTGAAACTCGCGAACATACTCATGAAGAGGCCGACTCCCCTGCTGAAGACGTCGCAGATCCCCTTCCAGTTTCTGCTTTGCACTGTCGGGAAAATAAGCCCCGAGTAGCAAGGCACGAAACTCCCTCCAAGTCAACAACTGTACTCCTGGTGGTCCAACTGGACGAACTCAACGCCACCAAGTCTCGGCGTCCTTCTCTAAAAAGTGCGTGGCCAGATGCACCTGATGTTTCTCTTGGATGAACAGATTCTCGAACAGCTTTTCCACTGCTGCAATCCAGTTCTCTGCCTCCCAAGGCTCCGAACTCTGCCCTGAAAATCGTGGAGGATGAAACTGGCTAATGTATGACAACCGGTCAGTGAGCTCCCTCTGCTCCAGTACTGTCAACGGAGCAATCTGAGTCGAGGTCAACGATGTCGCAACCGGAGGTACTACTGGAGGTGCTACAGTAGATGTCCTCTGCTCAAGCAAACGCATCATGCGCTCCATATTCTCCTCCTGCCGCTTGGTCGCCTCCTCCAGTGCCATAACGCCTCAGACATCTGGGCTACCTAGGCCCGTAACTCCTGGACCTCACTCTGCTCGGCCTTCTGCTGCTCGGGCTCCTCATCTGATGCAGGATGCGCCCTCGTCGCTGCACAATGTCTCGGAGGCATCGAAGGCAACTGCAACAAAAGCCAAATGTCAGAGCACAGAAATCTCTCTACCTGATCAAGCGAAAGTCTAAAACATGTCACCCATTCTAAAGCATTATGTCGTCTGCAGCCGACATAACCACTTTAGAGAATAAACATGTAAGGTCACTCGCCCCAATCCCCAGGGGGAGTTACAGACTCAATCAAGACTCTCGCTAAAGTCACGTCTCTCACGACAGTCATCCAACTGTCCAACCAATAGCCTAGGGTCACTAAGTCCTCAACGACCTATATACCTAGGCTCTGATACCACCCTAATCTGTCACGCCCCGCGGTCGAAACTGCGACCCGGGCTCGCCAAAAGATCCGCCGCCTGCACGGGACTCCCCGCACAGACGAAGCGACTGACCTGCAAGTAAGATCTATAGCTACACAAATATCAGAGCTGAAAAGATACTAAAGCTAAAGAAACATAAACTGAACATCTGAAATCACATACATCCAAAGATCCAAAATACATAGTCCTCTCACTATGAAAATAAATACAATCACAGACTGTCCAGTAGAAAAGTGGAAACTCAAAATACAGGGTACCTCTACCTCTGACTCAGACAGACTCGGGTAAGAAACTAGTCGGCCATGACCTTACCTCGATCTGCTGTGTCCGCACGAGCTGAACCCGGAACAGCCGCCTCAGGAAAACCTGTCACCACAGCGGGTGTGAGAACTACTGCAAATGGTAGTTCTCAGTGGGTACCGTCACCAATATCCACGGTATGGCCACTAAGTCTACTGGAGGCAAAAACAGATAGATATGCAGATAAATAATATGAAAGCTGGAAATAAACTACAGCTAGTATGCCTCAAGTATCATGCTCAAAGGAAAAACTTATCTAAGAACATGCTATGCATCCACTCGCTCACATAACCCAATCTCAGTGACTGCCACACCGGGTCCAGTCAAGCCTGCGCCCCCTAGTGTATCAACCAGGACGTCCCATCGAACTACCTCAGTATCATGCAAAGCGACCTCTAGTGTATCAACTAGGCGCATCATCGTCATCGCATCCGGAGCGTAACTCGAGGGGAGCGACCCCACCGAGCTCAAGCGTGCCTCATCTGGCATAAAAAGCAGCATCTGCAGGCTACAAAGCACGATCAAACAGATCGGAAACTCAAATACCAACATCCCACACTCATGTCAAGGTAGAAGAACACTCCACGACTCAATCTGATATGCCCCCACAAACCCCCAAGACACTAGCAATATATCCACTAAGTCAAATAAAATCCACTCGGCCCCCAGGCACGAGGACAGATGCACACCCTGAACCCATGCAACCCCTCTGGCGATCTTACAATTTAAAAACCACTTTTAAAATGCTGATTTTTCCTTAAAACGGTTTTCTTGATTTTTAAAATGATCCGGGTGCAGATATAAAGCCAACTAACCATGAAATCTAGTGTCATATAGTACCAAGAGTATACTAACAATAATCTGGGGTTCCGATAAATTTCCTGTAATTTTCTAGGCAACTATCAGATTTATCAACTGTAAAAATAACATACTAGACATGATCAATATGCATACAGAAGCATTAGAGGGCATCCCATACAGTTTGGAAGAGTTTCCAACCCACCTAAATTGCTTTCCGTAGGCAAAGCCGAAGTCGGGGAAACGTCGAACCCACAAATAGCCGAAACCGCGCCGCGCACGCGCACATTGTCGCGTGCCTCGAAAAAATCCTCGGAAGCTCAAACAATCTCCCGAGTCCTCAACAAAAAAATCCTGCACGCCCCAGCTCACTCCGCTGCCAGCTCACAGCACGCGCGGATGCATGCATGCACCCTCGGCTCCGCGCAGTGCAACTCCAAAACGTGCAGCCAAGCAGCACAAGCTGCACTTCAAGGTGGATGTGGAAAAAGAAGGAAGGAAGCAACCATAATCAGCTCAAAACCTCATTCAAAATCCATAAAAGAAATCAAAAAATCCCATCTTGGAAAATAGCCAACTTACCTCGCATGCAGCCCGACGCGCGCGCAACTCCGCTCGGCTTCCTCCTAGCAGGACAAGCTTCAACTTCAAGAACTCACCTTTCTTCACCTCTTCTCTTCTTCTCTTCTTTCTTTTTTCTGGTAGCAGTGGAGAAGAAGGTGGTGCTAGCTGTATATAAAGAAGGTGGCCATGGTGGTGGGCAGCTGGGAAGTGAAATGACGGAAGTGCCCCTCAAAATATCCCACAATCTGCTTAATACTAGGTTTTTAGAGGCTGGGGTACCGGTACCCAACCCCCGGTTCCGGAACCAAGCAGCCAGTTCCGGAACCAAACTAGCAGTTCCGAAACCAAGCGGCTGGTTCCGGAACCCAAGCTCCAAAAATCAATCCGCAGGCTGAAGCTTCATTTTTCGGCGCCGCCAACTCACTTTTCGCCCCGGAGGCTCCCGCATCAATCAGAAACCTCCCCAACTCCACTGTAATCATAAAATACACATGTCCCAAGTAATTTCCACTCACTAAGCACAACTGCGGAGTCGGTTCTCTATATCCAAATCTGGTACTCTATAGGCTCGGCGCGCGCGGTCGACGCGGGCGCAGGGGCAGGCGGGGCAGGTGAGAGGGCGTGTGGGGGCAGGCGAGTAGGTGGGCGCCCGTACTCAAGGGCACCACGTGGTGCCCCGCGATTTGCGGGCGCCACCCGCCCCGCATTGCTGGTCGGGCCATGCGGCGTGGCCTGAGCGGCCCCACGCCCACTGTCCCCTGTTTGGGACACGCGGCGTGCCCGGAGTAATCCTGGCGCTGCGCGATCGGGGAAGGCTACCACCTGTTTGGGGGCCCGAACGTTTCGGGCGCCCGAACCCCCCCCCCCAAACTCGAATTTTGGGTTTTTTGGGGATTTTCCTATAAATAGGCATCCTCTCCCCCTCTTCTTGGTTTTTTTGGGAGTTTTCTTCATGGGGGGTTTTGGCAGAGCCCTTCTTCACCCTATGCTCTACTCTTTCAAGGATTGTGAGATTTTTTGGAGGCCACGGCATCGACGATTTCAGCGACTCGGCGCACTTCAATGTTCCTCTTTCGGTGGCTTCTTCAATCGCAGTTCAGTCCGCGAGCTCCCCAGAGCTGCCCCAAGAAAGTTTTTAGCCGATTCTTGCGGCAGCGTGTTCACGAGGGGTAGGCCTACGTTTTCCGTATTTACCATTTCCCTCCATTTCTAGTTTTTTTTGGGTATTTTGGAGCACCTTTGGACACCCTTTTTCTGTAGCAATTTCTAGACAGTGGATGAGAGATCATGCCTTTTCTCGGCCTACGGTTGTCGGAACGGGGAGTTTAAGTACTCGATTTGTATCTACACTTCACAAGAATCGCAGCCGTGATTTTTCTGAAATTTTTGGAGGACTTTTTGTGGGTGAAAAATGGCTGTTTTGGGACTCTTGTGTAAACAGCAAGATGCAGATTTTCTGGGACTAAATTTTATATTCTGTTCGGCACTTGTTGCAGTTTTCGCTGAGATTTTGGTGTTTTGCGAGGAAAGGGAAAGTTGGAACTTTTCATCACGATAGAGGTGAGCATTTTTCCATTTGGTCCCGGCTGAAAATGATGATCGAATTTGCTTCCACATTTCTTTGACACGCTCGCGGAATTTTGTATCGTTCTCGACAGCACTTCAGTATTTTGGTTGCCGCCGCCAATCCGAGTGGAATTTTTGGATGGTTTTCATTGCGTTGGAATCCTGAGAGGCTGACGAACGTGCAAGCCATGTTTCAGCTCGATCAGACCCTAGATTTTTGCATTTCAAGTGGGTTGGATTTTCCTCCAAATCGGCGAACTGTTTTCTAATTCTATCTTGTAGTGGACATGCATGATAGATATGTTGATTGAGATACATTGTAGCACTCGAGAAATTCAAGTGTGTTTGCGGGCGAGGAAACAGTTCTAAACCTTAGTGATTTGCATACCGGTGCGCGAATTGCACAATTTTCAATGCACAAATTCTGCCTTTCCGATCCGAGTTTGATCTCAGAAATCTGAGGTCTCCAGTGTGACCGTCTCATCGAATCGAGTGGAAATGGTATAGACCGTTTGCTGATCCGACGGTCGGATCGTTCGGAAATCAGCAAGAAAACTAGTGGGGCCCGCGACTTAAGTGAATAGTGTTTTGAATAGTAACACCTTGATTTGGTCTCCCACGTTGGCCAACATCGCCGATCGACTGTCTGGAGTCCGAATCTGACGATCCAGGTAGTCAATTTAAATGGCGTTGTCGATCCGAGCGCAATGGCGCAGACGAAATCTACGTTTGACGACCCTAGAGCATCGTAAAGCGTGAAATACGATGGAGAATGTGGTATTTTGCACAATAACGCTATATTTTATGCTCCGTTTTGCGTGCTGCTCTTTGGAGAGGGACCTAAGTGTGAAACAAGTGTGCTACGAAGGACTGGGCTCAAAATAGCAAAGATTGAGGGACTAAAATGCAATTGTGTACATGCATTATTTAAATGCATCCAACTCGGCTAGGGTTCTCTTAAACCCCGTAGCCTCAGCCCAGCAGCCGCCAGCTCCAACTGCATCCACTCCCTCTACCGCACTCCTCGGTGGTAGCGCACCGGCCGCCGCCGCCTCGTCGCCGGAGAAGAAGGAGAAGCAAGAAGTCTCCTTCATCTCGGTTGGGAGGGTGGAGTTTTCTTCCAGACGACCTTGGTGGCTCCGAGCTTCAGCTAGAGACTCCTCTGTGACAGAGAGACCGAGCCCGAGTGACGCCGACGTCAGCCGCCGCCGCGGGAGCATCCTTCCTCCTTCATTTTTCTGGCGAGGTCAGTTCTTGGGAGTTTTTGTTTTTGAGTGGCCCAAGGACCACTCCAATGAGTTCCTGACATGGCGTAGACTCTTTCTGTGAAGTGGGGGTGGACGCCGTCATCCCGATCGCCGGCGGGAGCAGCTTCTTGCCGGAAGTGCGATTTTCGGCCAGATCTGTGGCCGAGCTTCATCTGGCCATCGAAACTCAGATCAAGACCATTGAACCGCTTCCTTCCGACGACTGCATGGAGTACCCCAAGTCTCGGGCCGATCGGGCGAGGATCCAAGCCGCACGGGGAAGCCCTAGAATCGGGTTTTTCTCCCCGTTGGCCGAGCTCCGCCGCCCGGCACCGCCGCTCACCCGCGCCGCCGGCCATCGCCACTAGATGCTTCCTGGCGCCGAGTGGGACCCTTTGGTCCAAGTTGCACCGGCTCAGGCACCGCCGGCCGGAATCTGCCATTAGAGCTCCCCGAGCTTGGCCGAGCTCCGCCGCCGCGCGTTGCCGACGCTTCCCGTCACCGGATGACCACCCAGGTAAGCTTGTATGGTCCGTAGAAAGCTTCCCATCATGTTGCATGCAGGTTCTAACGTGAGTGTTGTTCCCTCTGTAGTTGCACCCATTGTTGCAACCGAGCTCGGGCTCCGGCCGCCGCCGCCGCATCTGGACTCCGGCCACCTACCCAGGTAAGCCGGTAGCACCCCATTCAGGGTTTCCAGCAAGTTAGTTGGGCCCAAGAGCCCCCGAAAACAAAGTTGGAGCAACGTTGATCCGGGTGGGCTTTGGGAGTTTGTTCTTCGGCCGCCGCCGCCGCCGCCGCCGGGGCTGGCTTGGTCCGAACATCTTCTGGGAGGTTAATGTAACTTGTGCTCACCTTTGTTCCAGGTTTAAACCTGGTTTGATCCAAGTTGGTGCAACCCGAGCCTAGCTTGTTTTAGGGTGTTGCTCCGGCGACTTCTCCGGCCACCCCCCCGGCGCACCTCAGGTGAGCATCTCACTTCTCTGTCCAATCTAAGCACCATGCTCACAGTAGATCTCAGTTTGATCAAGTGTGTATTCAGTTGTAGCAATGTGTCATCTTGGGCCCTAAGAGTTTATGGTCCAACTTTGTAAATAGGCCTCATGCTGGCCCAAGCCCGTCAGCACGAGCTTCGTCTCGTCGTTTCGGACGCGCTGAAACATACGGCGCTGTCTTTGGCTTCCCGGATTGCGAGAACGGGTCGAAACAAGTAATCAACTTAGTGTTTTTATGCAAAGTTAAGATGTAGTATGGACCTAAATGTAATTGGGACACGTTGGCTGTCTTTAGACAGTATTTTCATACCTACTGGGCATTTTGTTAGAGTTCCGTGGGCTCTTGTTGAGCGAGAATCGGACCTTGTTCTGTAAATCGGCTATATTATTCCGTGTTAGCGTTGTGCTGCTGTAGTGTTCTCGGGATGGGTATGTGTGAGTCTAGTTCTGACTACAGTTTCCATTCAGGGCCCAGCTGTTCAGCACCAGCTGCCCAGTAATCTAGCGAGAGCTCGGGATCGGCCTACATTCGGGGGGCTCGTTCGACTGACTTCGAGGTGGGTTTTTATTTTGAGACTTAGTGTCGGGCTTCCGACGGTTGCAACTACTTTTGATTATACGTTTAACTGTGCTAACGTGGATAGTCCCTATGGTCCTCGCTATTGAGTTATACTTGGTATATTCGGTGATCTTTATGGTTCATTACTATCGGCTTTATCTGGTGTACTTGGTTACTATGCTCGAGGCTGCAGCACGTGCACCTGCGGTTTGGCCACCGCAAAGGGTGTGCTTTTCCGGAAAAGTGGTCTATGACCCGTGTATACCCACGAGGTGACGTAGTGGGGCCCCTATAGGTATGGGGTTTTGATGCGCCAAGGTGTGAGCGGTGCGACCCGTCGGTGTAGGTGTCCGACGTGGTCAGGTGTTGCAGGTTTGCAGGTGTTCGTGGTTTCTTTTCCCCTCTTGGGAGGGTGGTTGCTCCGGATAGCTTTACGGTTGGCTTTACTACTGTTTCCTGCTTTATTATTATGTTATCGTGTCGCTGACTTCCCACTCCGTGACAGGTTCCTTCAGGGGTGAGGACTAGGCGACGGTGAGGCCGAGTCAGGAGCTTTCGGGTCCTTTGAGATCCCAGACTGTGTTTTCCTTTTCTGTCGCATTTCATTTACTACTTGTAGACTGTTGTGTGGTTCTCGATACCCTCGTGGGGTCGGTGTGGATGTCGGAACTTTACTCTTTGGATATGTGGATGTTTGAGTTCTTATCTCTGTTCGGCCGTTTTTCAAAAAGAAAGAAAGAAAAAGAAAAGAAAAAGAATTGCGAAAACCGTTTTCAAAACTTGGATGTCGTGTGGGCACCGTTTTCTGTTACGGATTTTGTTTTGGCGCATTTCGTGAAAGTGTTAAGTCTTGAAGATTGAAGATGAATGAAGTTTGGATCATATACCTCAATCTCAAGAAAGAAGAATTCAAAAGGATCAGGTAAGTTTAACTAAATATTTTTGGTGATCTGAATACTTCTTGTAGTGGAGAAACACTTGGAAGAATTTTTTATCGCATAAAAATCAAGAACTGGACATGGGACATGTTCAGGATCCGGATCAGACAGTCCGATCCGGATCCCGAAGGGTGTTTGTTCATTGGCAAATCCGATCCGGATCATAGTCATTTCGATCCGGATCCCGAACATGGGAATTTGCTGAAATTCATGAACGATCCGGATCGTGCATTACAATCCGGATCCCGAACCCTGTTTTACTGGAATTGCCTGACTCGTTACGACGATCCGGATCACAGCTAATCCGATCCGGATCGCCGTCGTAAAAATTTCCAGAAACGACAGTTTTTGAATCCTTATCTTCTTCCTAGGGTTTCTAACCTATAAATAGACCCTATGATTCTTTTTCTAGGGTTATGCGAAACAGCCGTCATTATAAAATATAATCTTTTATACGGCCTAAGATCCACATATAGAGAAGAAAGAAAATCATTAGATATTACTCTATGTTTCTTCATCTATATTGATTAGTTTGATTCTAGGTTTTCATACTCACATCTTGAGTTGAATCAAACTAATGAATACTTAGATGGTATTTCCTATCTATCTTTGATCTAAGTATTCGGCGGATCATCACCACCCAAAAACAACGATTTACCCCAAAATCGGCGCGTGGACTCGCGTGGCCTTGTGGATTCAAGGTGCAACCGCTCTCGTGGATTCGGAGCGAGGTACGTTCGTGGATTCGAAGCGTGCTACTGGGTGAAGACCGTGGATTCGGTCAGACATCGTGGACTCGACGTTGGACGCCGTGGATTCGGCGTTGGACGCAGATCGTGGATTCGAGACGCGTTGCGGAGCGAGCGGAGAAGATCAACTAGGAGCGTATGGAAAAGGTTGAGTCATCTGTGAGTACGGTATATCACCTTGTACGTGTTTAATTCTAGTGGATTTCACCGTGTTATCGGTCCCGTGGTTTTTTACTCCGGTTTGGAGTTTTTCACGTAAAAATCTTGCGTGTTCATTTATATTTCCACATTGGGTTTTTATTGCGCAATGATTTTTTGAGTGTTTATTGTTTACACCTATTCACCCCCCTCTAGGTGTTTTTTCCCCTATTTAGATCTATATTACATATAACCCAACATTTTCAAAACCCTGTGGATTTATGGATTTTAGAAAACGGATTTCAAAACCTGAGTGTCATGTGGGCACTGTTTTAAAAACTCTGTGGATTTATGGTTTTTGAACTGTTTTAGAAATCTGGGTGCCGGGTGGGCACCGCTTTTAAAATTGTGGATTTATCCTTTCAAATTGGTCGGCCTACAGAGTAGTTCAGTTGTATAAATGTTGAGAACTGTTGTGATTGAATAAACTACTATGGTTGCATGTTGTATTAGCCGCGACGCCGTGCATATACAGAGGAGACTCTGTCCGTTTGCAGGGTGATTCTGTGTATGCGGTGGGTCTGGGCACGCACCGGGGAAGAAGGAATTTCAAAAAAAAAAAAATTGATACAAAACAAATCCTTTTTCGTTGATTGTTTCCGCTGATTGAAACCCCCGGGGCGTGACATACATGCAAAGTAGAGTTAGTGATTTATTTATTGCTCGAGATATATGCATGACATAGTTTGGGATTTAGTTATCGATATATAAGGGATGCATGAGTAATTCAGTCAATAATTGTTGGTTAAATCGATTACATGTTAGAGTTAGCATTTTGAGTATCGGTTATGTTGCATGTTTTATTGGGGAACATTGACTAGAACCCCGTCATATGTTTGCATGTTTAACCAGATTGGTAGAAAACCCTCACTTGGGCTAGGTTCTTTTATGCTTTAGTCTTCCTACACATTGCATGTTTACTCCCCTGGACTTAGAGTTTTCTTCTCGCTCGGGTAGTGGGCCGAGTAGTCGGGATAGTGTAGGACGCATGTTGCGCTCGTGATGCGGGGCCGAGTGGAGTCTGGTGGTTGAGGTTAGTTTGGTGCTAGTGTCGGGAGCCGTTTGGGATGACGGTGATCCCGGGTTGTTGGGTTTTCCTCTGATTTGGTTCATCGCCGTCGAGTGGTGGCGATGTTGATCTTATGTTAGCAGGACCTTGAACCCAGAGATACTTTTGAAAACACATGATTTTGGTAAACTAATGTTTCTTTCCAAGCTTCAAGGGGCGACAGAACCCGTTCTCTTTTGATTAGGGCAAAGGCACTAATCCTTCGGGACGTGGGAAAATAAAACCGTCTTCAACTGATTTTCTTAAGAACTAAACTGTATTAAAATTGGGTTTCCTTAAATCAAGATAGTTTTAAAAAAAAAGAAGTTACTTTTGTCCTCACCAGAGAGGGGTCGAGTAGAAAAAGTTTTCAGAAACAAAGTTCATCTTTTATATAAATTTTCTCACCCCGACGAGGGTTCGAGTGATCTGCGTTCCAAGGGCTACCTCCTTTTGGGACGAGAACTACGGGCGGCTATGCCTGGAACCTTTTCTTGTTTGATTGGGGTTGTAGGCATCAGTTCCTCGAAATTCTTGGTCCTGGTGTTGTTGGTCGGTTAGGTTCGATGTTGGGCCACTAGGGGTTCCGGCTAGGTTGGTTAGTTGTTTTGGGTCTGCGAGTTTTCCGATCCGTTCGATCGTGGTTTTGATTACAGCCTGCATGTGCTACAATTCTGGTTCTCGATTTCTGCCATGTTCTTTTCCTCAGTGGGATCGCTCCCCTTGAGTGCCGCTCCGGATGCGATGGTAAATTGGTTTGTTGTATGCCCTACATAAATCCAGCCAAGCAATGGGAGGTGGTGGTAGGTGAGCGTTTACTAGTCCGTTGGGACGCCTACATAAATCTTGCCCAATGCTTGGGAGGTGGTGGTAGGTTAGCGCAGGCTTGACTAGCCCTTGTTGTAGATTTCTTTCCAGCTGATCTATTCTTGTTTACGGTACTTCCTGTTATCTTATGCCTCTAGTAGACTTAGTGGGCAGACCGTAGGGTTGGAGAAGGTACCCACTGTCACGCCCCGGGTGTAAACCAGAACCCGGGCTCGTCCACAGACCCGCCGTGCACACGGTATTTTCCGTGTACACGAAGCGCTGGTAACCTTCTCAGATATAAAGAAATAATGCTAGAGCATAAAACAGAGCTAAACTGAAACTAGTACATCTCAGACAAATGCTGGAAATAAAAGTACAATAAACTCTCAAGAATATACATATGTCTCTCCCAGCTCACGAAGTAAATACAACCAGCTGGCCGCAGCCAGACCCAAAATAAAAGAAAATACAACCGTCTGAGTGTACAGGGGATACAACAAAACTACAAAACTCGAGCTCGGGGTAGCAGCTATCTAGTCGGCGATCCTCTTACCTCGATCCTGGGAGGAAGGCCCCGCAACTCCAGCAGATGACTCTGCAAAACAAAGGGGACAAGAAAAGGGAAAAACAGTGGGGGTCAGTACTACTATAAAGACAGCAGCCTCCCCTAGTGGGTAAACCTCAACTCAAAACTCCTACCTGCCCACTAGGTCTACCAGAGGCTAAAAGAATAAAGGCGGTAACTATGAGTATGACTCCTGATAAAAGCTACCACTAATATGCCTCTACCTGCCCAGCTAAAGATAGCTAAATATATGCCTTGGAATATCGAAGCCTGCCACGTCGGGTATGCCAGCCTACGCATAACACCGGTGTGGGATAGGAGTCTCAATGTCCGCCGAATCGGGTATGCCAGCCTACGCATAACGCCGATATGGGACAGGAGTCTCACGGTCTGCTAATCGGGTATGCCAGCCTACGCATAGCACCGATATGGGGTAGGATTCTCAAAGTCTGCCCAATCGGGTATGCCAGCCTACGCATATCACCGATATGGGACAGGAGTCTCAGGGTCTCAAGTCTACAAATCGCGCACTCTGCTCTATAAGAAAAAGTACCGTCCCCCAAAGGAAGCCCAAAACCCTCTCCCCGAAACCCATGTGTCTGTCTACACTATCCCAGCCCCTGCTCTAACCCGAGCATAATGTCCCCTATGTCTAAGTGACTGAAGAAAGAATGCAACATGGTTTCTCCTAAGTCAATTCCAGCATGATAGTGTAGCAGAAAAAGGTGGCCTATCTAGGTGACCATTCAAGCATGCAAAAGTCATTATCTTGATGAACCATTTTAAGTACTCTAACCACATACCCCAGCCTTTCATTTAATCAATCAACAAGATAGGGATTTAGCATAGATTCCAAGTAATTCTACTACATATTTAAAGCATGGACTCACCATTCATTAACTTGTAGTTTTCTAACAATGCGTTTATCAACGAAGAAACCAGGACTTCATACAAGCATGCTAGGTCCATCTCACAGATTTACTAACAGTGTAATCAAAAGCATTCTAATAGGCCTAATGATAAATCCCAAATAAGAGATTTACAACATCACCCACCTCGAGCGCTAATCCCAGTTCCCAAAAGCAGAACCCAAGCTCAGCCCAAAACTCCCCACCAATCTGTACAAAATACCCCAAAGGAAAACACATAAGCTAAACATTCACAATTCCCAGAATCTGTCCCTTAATACCACAGTCCAGAATTCACTAATTTTTACCTGCGAAAAATGCCCAGAAAAATCCAAGGAAAATACTGTCGCGATCCTCGCGACGAGCCCGTCGAAACGAGTACCTGCACGCCCAATTCGGAGTTTCCTACGCTGAGATAAAAATCCGACAAGGGAAACATCCCAATCCAAACTGTACCAAATTTCTGTAACAAAGAACCACAGAAAAAGGAGATTCTCACCCTTGTCCAAAACCCAGAAAAATCTGAGAAAAATCCAGGAGACTCCTTGCGAAGTGTAGATGAAAATTACCTCTTGAATCGCCTCGATCCGACATCCGAGCGAAAAGATACGGCAAGAACACTGCGGTGCTGTCCAAAAGTCCGCGACGAAAAATGGGTCAAATGGGTGCTCAGAAAACTACAAGATCAGCACGGAAATCGAGGAACCTCAAAACACAGGAGTTAAAGTTCTACCTGTCTTGAGTCCAACGGCGCAAGAATCGGCGAAATCCGATGTCGGGGTGAGTCGGAGGAGTCCAAACACTGAGAAGGGGCGAAGAAGATCGCCGGGAAACAAGCGTCGCGCCGCGCCGTAAAATGGTGAACCTCGGGAAGAGTGCCTCCAAAAATCCTCAAAGTTCTCCAAAGGGTAGTGCACTGAGGGAGGAAAAACTTCTCTGTATAAAGCTCAGCGAAAATGGGGTCCAAAAAGCCTACAGGACGAATGGGGGGAGCTATTTATAGGACCAGCCCACTATGCTATCGGGCCGGGTTTTCAGGCGCAAGTTTCGGGCGCACTGCGCCCGGAAACCCGGTTGCACACCTCCCGTCCGACGCGCCCGAATCTCCCAGGAGCGGCCACGTCACCCCCAAACAGGGGACAGCAAATCCCCGCGGTCGCTGTGTGCCGCGTGTCCCCTCGCGGTCAGCGGGGGTAGGTACGGCCGCCCAACCGCGAGGCGACACGTGTCGCACTCGAGTGCGGCCGACCGCCCCGCCTGGCGCCACTGTGCACGCATAGTACCGAGGCGCCCCCCCCGCGCACACCGTGGACCGCGCCCACGTGGGCCGACGAATCCGAAGCCGCCACGTGTCCTGCGCCCGGTCCACCGCAACCCCGCAAACCCGGTGAGCCATGCCGCGTGCGCCGGCCTATCAGGGCACGCCACGTGTCACCCGCCCGCGGCCCATGCACCGCCGCGCTACCCCGTGGACCGAGCTGCGTGAGCCGGCCAATAATAGGCCGCCACGTGGCTCAGGCCGGTCCACGAGGCTCCCTCATGCACCGAAAAACCCCGAAAACTTCCGGAAGCCCGCTTTTGGTCATCCGGACTCCAAATTTAACAAGCAAATAGCCGTTTTCAAGCGTTTTTCCGCGCTGAATCTAAATCCAACCTCAGATTGGCCCAAAACCTTTTCTAAAATTCGGTAAATGCAGCCGAAGGCCAAATCAGCTATCCAAGTCTCACAAAGTCCATCTGTGGCACCCCTTTGATGCACCATGGGCCAGACACACCAACACTAGGTGTTCTACACAATGGATTCATCGGAAAGTTGCATGGGAAAAACCAGAACACTACATCCTCCCCCACAAGAAAAAGTTTCGTCCTCGAAACAAAAGTCATACCTCAAGCAGGTGCCTCGAACAGGTGGGGGTAAGCAGCCATCATCGCTGACTCCAACTCCCAGGTAGCCTCGCGCTCCTCATGACTGCTCCAGAGGATCTTCACATAAGGGATGGCCCGACTGCGCAACTCCCTAACCTCCCGGTCCAAGATCCTCAACGGCCGCTCAACATAGCTCAGATCCTCGATGACCTCCAGTGGGGTGAAATCGATGATATGAGACGGGTCATGAACATACTTCCTCAGAGTCGATACATGAAAAACGTCGTGAACACCTGAAAGCCTGGGAGGAAGTGCAAGCCTATAGGCAACTGGCCCTATGCGCTCTAATACCTCGAAAGGTCCAATGAAGCGAGGGCTCAGTTTCCCCCGAATCCCAAATCTTCGGATCCCCTTTGAAGGCGAGACCTTCAGAAAGACATGATCCCCAACCGCGAACTCCAGGTCTCGCCTCCGCACATCTGCATAGCTCCTCTGTCTGCTCTGTGCTGTCTGAAGGTGCTGCCTGACTACCTTGACCTTAGCCTCCGCTTCTCTAAGCAACTCTGGCCCCAAGGTCCGCCTTTCACCCACATCGCTCCAATAAAGAGGGGAACGACACTTGCGTCCATACAATGCTTCAAACGGAGCCATTCGGATGCTCGCTTGAAAGCTATTGTTGTACGCAAACTCTGCCAATGATAAGTGTCGTACCCAACCCCCTCCAAAGTCCAGCGTGCAAGCCCGGAGCATGTCCTCAAGAATCTGTATAGTACGCTCTGACTGTCCGTCTGTCTGCGGGTGAAATGCTGTGCTGAAACTGAGCTGTGTCCCTAAAGTGGCCTGTAGGCTCCTCCAGAAGCGCGAAACAAACCTCGGATCTCGGTCAGATACAATGGAGACGGGCACCCCATGCAGCCTCACTACCTCGTCTAAGTACAGCTGTGCCAGCCGATCGAGGGACCAAGTCACCTGTACCGGTAAAAAGTGTGCGGATTTGGTAAGTCTATCCACGACTACCCAGATAGCATCCGCTCCCGTCTGTGCTCTCGGCAAACCAGTGACAAAATCCATGGTAACATGCTCCCATTTCCATTCAGGGATTGGGAGACTCTGCAACTTGCCAGCAGGTACACGATGTTCAGCCTTTACTTGCTGACAAGTTAGACAGTGCGCTACAAATCTCCCAATATCTCTTTTCATCCCGTTCCACCAAAACTGTGCCTTAAGGTCCCTATACATCTTAGTCCCACCAGGATGGATGGTATAAGGTGTATAGTGGGCCTCCCTCAAGATCTGCTCTCGGATCTCCGCATCCAGAGGCACACATGCTCGGTCCCTGTACCGCAGTACTCCCGAAGCATCAACCGAAAAGTCCCCTGTCAAACCAGTCTGCATCTGCTCTCGAATCCTCATCAGGTGGGGGTCCTCACTCTGTCTCTCCCGAATCCTATCCAACAGAGTGGGCTGCACGACTAGAGACATAAGTCTAGCAGAGACCCCAGGGGACACAACCTCGAGCTCTAACCGCCTCATCTGCTCCAGTAATGGCGCCTGATCGGTGATCAACGAAGATAGACTCTGTACTGCTCTCCTGCTCAGGGCATCAGCAACCACGTTGGCCTTGCCAGGATGGTATAATATGTCCACATCATAGTCTTTCAACAATTCCAACCATCTGTGCTACCTCAAGTTGAGCTCCTTCTGTGTGAACAGGTATTTCAGGCTCTTGTGGTCGGTGTAAATCTCGCAGTGCTCCCCATACAGGTAGTGGCGCCACAACTTTAGTGCAAAAATCACTGCAGCTAGCTCCAAATCATGGGTAGGGTAATTCTTTTCATAATCCTTCAGTTGCCGAGAGGCATAAGCAATTACCTTTCCCTCCTGCATCAGCACGCAACCAAGTCCACTGTGCGATGCATCACTGTAAATCACATATCCCTTCCCCATAACAGGTAGGGAAAGGATAGGAGCCGACATCAATCTGTTCTTTAATTCCTCGAAGCTCCTCTGGCAGTCCTCACTCCAGGCAAACTTAATCCCTTTCCGCGTCAAACGAGTGAGGGGTGTGGAAAGTTTCGCAAAACCTTCCACAAACCGACGGTAATATCCTGCTAAGCCCATGAAACTGCGGACCTCAGATACCGTCGTCGGTCGGGGCCAATCCCGGACTGCCTCGATCTTCGCCGGGTCTACTGCCACTCCGGCGGCTGAAATCACATGGCCCAAAAAGGCAACCTCCCGAAGCCAGAAATCACACTTAGATAACTTGGCATACAACTTTCTCTCTCTCAGAAGTTGTAGCACAATCCTCAGGTGCTCCTCGTGCTCCAAATCGCTTCGGGAATAAACTAGGATGTCATCAATAAAAACAACAACGAACCGATCCAGGTATGGTCGAAAAATCCTGTTCATTAAATCCATAAAAGCAGCAGGGGCATTTGTCAATCCAAAAGGCATGACGGTGAACTCATAGTGCCCGTACCGCGACCTGAATGCCGTCTTTGGGATATCCTCGGCCTTCACCTTCAATTGGTGGTAACCAGACTGTAAATCAATCTTAGAAAAGACACAAGACCCTTGCAGCTGGTCAAATAAGTCATCAATGCGCGGCAAAGGGTACTTGTTCTTGATGGTCACTTTATTCAACTCCCGATAATCAACACATAGTCGAAGTGATCCATCCTTCTTCTTCACAAATAGCACCGGCGCTCCCCAAGGCGACACGCTTGGTCTGACAAAACCTTTGTCCATTAAATCCTGGAGTTGCGCCTTTAGCTCTCGCAGCTCAGCCGGTGCCATTCGGTAAGGAGCCTTAGAGATTGGCGCAGTTCCTGGAACTACGTCAATCAAAAACTCAACCTCCCTATCCGGCGGCATATGAATCAGATCTGGAGGAAACACATCCGGGAACTCGTGGACAATAGGGATATCCGGGAGTCCCGGTGCCGCCACAGGCTCCTTAACCACCGACGCCAAAAAGGCCACGCATCCACTGCGCATCATCTGCCTCGCCCGAGAAGTCGAAACTACAGAGGCAAAGAAAGCACTCTGGCACCCCCTGTAAACAAACACCTCCTGGCCTGGCTCGCTAAAAGTAACAGTCCTCGCGGCGCAATCAATCGTCGCGAAATAGCGAGCTAGCCAATCCATCCCCAGCACAATGTCATAATCTCGCAGCTGACTAAGGACCATCAGGTCCGCTGGCAAAATCCAAGACTCAAGCTGTACCGGGCAAGACCAACAACATTCCTCTACAATCAAAATATGATCGGGAATCCGTACCTCTAATTGTGGTGACCCAGACCTTTGCTGGGCTTCTTCAGTGTGACCAGCAGCTTCTGGAAGCCTACGTGGCTTGTCGGCGGTGTTCGCGCGCCTATTTGGACACAAGAGATGGACCCTGTGAGCTTTGGTTGGCTGTATTGGCCTTCGGCTGCTTTTGCCGAATTTTAGGAAAGGATTTTGGCCAAACAGAGGGTGGATTTGGGTTCAGTGCGGAAAAACGCTTGGAAATGGCTTTTTGTTTGCTTAATTCTGAGTCCGGATGCCCAAAAGCGGGCTCCCGGAAGTTTTGGCAGTTTTTGGGGTTTGCGGGAGCCTCCGGCAAATTATAGGTTTGGAATTTGGCAAAATGGACGTCGTTTTTGGAATCAGCGCGCGAAAACGGTCAAGATGGGCTATTTACTTACTATTTTTGGGCTGCGGTTACTGTTCACGCCGGAACAGTGTTTCCGGCGATCGCCGGCGGCGGCGGGCAGCGCCGGCGGGCGGCGGCGCCGCCTCGGGCAGGCGGCAGGCGGCGGCACAGGGCGCGGGCAGGGCGCGGGCAGGCGCCCGGGAGCGCGGGCAGGCGCGCGGTCCACCGCGGAGGTCGTGCGCCGGGGGGCGGGCCACGTGGCGCTTTGCGGTTGGCCGGTGCTGCAGACGCGGTCCACGGAATTTGGTCCGGGTGCACGGTGGACCGGGTGGACACGTGGCGTGAGGTTATTGGTTCGGTGCTGTGCTCCCGGTCCACGCAACCGGTGGAGTGGGTGGCCGGGGGCAGGCGGCCGTACGGCGGGGCAGGTGGCCGTACGGCCCGGGTCAGCCGCGACGTGCGCGGTCCACGGCGCGACGTGCGCGGTGCACGGGTGGCCGGGCCACGTGTCGCGTCGTCATTGGCGGGCGCAGGTGCACCGGGTGCAATGGGGCCCGGGGTGTTCGCGGACTGGGCTGTGTGGTGGACCGGGCCGCACTGTGCGCGCCCGAATCTTGGCGGGCCGGGCCGCACTGTGCGCGCCCGAAACCTGCGGGCTGGGCCGGGCCGCACTGTGCGCGCCCGGAACTTGGGACACATTGGGTATTTCTCCAAATGTTTTTCTCAGCCTTTAAATAGGCAGCCCGAGCCCTCTTCTTTGGCTTTTTCCTCTCAGCCCAAGCTTGATCTCCCCGAGCTCCCTTCTTGGAAGATTTTCATCTTCAAGTCCTTGATCTTCCTGCCAAGTTCTGGGATTTTTGGAGGCACGAATCCCGAGGGTCCCCATTTTACGGTGCGGCGCGACGTTGCTTTCTAGTGTTCTTCTTCGGCGCAGCAGCAGTGTTTTAGCTCCCCTGGGCTACCCCGAGATCATTTTGCGGTGATTCTTGCACCGACAGACTCCTAAGAGGTAGGGCTTCATCTTTCATTTTGATCGCGCTTTCCCGTTTCGAGTTTTTGGCACGGATCCCGAGGCAACACTGTGACCCATTTTCTTTTTGGCTTTGTGGGACAGCATCGAGGTGTTTTGGCCATATCTTTGCGCCCAAGCGTCAGCCGAAAACGAGCTTATACAACTTTTTCATCTACAGATCGCAAGGAACGCGCTCGTATTTTTATTGGATTTTTCTGAGATTTCATCAGAGGTGAGAATCACTGTTTCTCTGTGTACAGTGCTACAGTCTTTTGTGCTGAAATCTTTTGAGTGTACCACCTTGTCGAATTTTTATCTTGACTTACCGAACTCCGATTTGGGCGTACAAGGTACCGTTGCGAAGCTATCGACGCGAGGATCGCTGTGGTATTTTTCTTGGAATTTTCTGGGCACTTTCTGCAGGTGATAATTTAACAGTTTCGGGACTGTTGTTGTATGGGATTATAAGAGTTATATTTGGGAGCCTTAGTGTAATTAGTGAGCTTTGTATTGTGCCAGGAGGGTTACGGGTGTGCTGAACTTATTGGAGCAAGGGATTAGAGTTATCTGGTGTTTTCAGCTGTTGGGCTTTGGACAGTCAGCTTTTCAGGTGGGTGCCTTATTCCCGGAACCGGTGGACGGTTCTCTATATTGTTATACGTTAGCATTGCATGCAGGTGTACGGTACAATAACTGAAATTGGTCGGTAAGTTTAACAGTGAGGATTCTATGGAAATTGCAAGTGAATTTCTCATAGTATGGCAATGGTATAATCAAATATTCATGTTGGTGATTAGTGGAAGCCCACCTAAGGCAAGGCTACCATATCAGGATTAATTATCATGCCATATTAGCACATAACCTTTTATGAGGCTGGTTTATGCATTGGGATAGGATTATGTAGTTATGTGCAGGTCCTACTCCAAGGAGTGATTATGGATCGAAAATCATGGACAGGTATGGTCATTGCTAATTCTGGCATGAGGTTTATTTTTCTTTATCCTTTTTAAGGACAAATGCATGCTTGTATGGACATATGCGTATGAACATATAGTTAGGCCATCTTTTACTGCTGCACTACATATTGGAATTTGACTTAGGAGAAACCATGATTGCTTTCTTTCTCCTTTTTATTTAGACTTTTGAGTCATGTTGCTCGGGTTCGAGCAGAGGTTTGGGATAGTGTAGCTGGGACCTTAGGGTCAGAGACAGGGTGTGCTTGATGTTGGATTGTGGGTTATTGCGGCAACCGCGGACAGTAGGCGGTTGACCGGATCTTGATTATTTTACCCAATTGTGGGTCGTGGGTTATTGCGGTGACCGCGGACTTTGGGCGGTTGACCGGATGTTGACTATGGCATCAGATTGGGTATCAGATTTGTTCTAGTGGATGGTGTTTCCCACTTTTTGAGTACTATTGCGTCAGATCGGGGTTTTGTTAGGGGACGGAGTTTCCCACTTTGATCATAGTCTTGATCCAGTCCTGCTATTATGAGACAGTGGTTACAGAGATACTTGTGATACTGATGACAGAGTTACTTTACTCGTGTGGGTCGCTCCCCTCGAGTGCCACTCCGGAGTGTGCGACTGGACGGATCGAGGCCAGTCTGTTACTTACTTTTGGGTGCGATCGGACGGTTCGATGCCGATCTATTACTTACCTTGGGATGCGACCGTACCAGCAGAGCAGGCAGTACCAGTGATTACTGGTCTATCGATTGGGTTATTCAGGCAGATACTTTTTGTTACACTCGTGCCTGGGGGACCGAGTGGAGTCTAGTAGCTGTGTTTAGACCAGTGCTAGTATTGTTGGGAACCGTTCGGGGTTTGACGGTGGTCCCGTGGTCGTTGTGAGTTCTTTGACCATTGTGTGAGAGGTTGAGCATCTTGAGTCTTTCCGTTCTGAGAGAGAGAGGGCATGGATTTGACTATAGCCTGCATGAGCCACTACTCGATAGCGAGTTAGTCCGTTTGGACGCCCTACGTAATTCCTGCCCGTCAACGGGAGGTGGTTGTAGGTGGGCGCAGGTTTGACTGGACCCGATGTGGCAGTCAGCTCGATTGGGTCGATTGAGCACCTCGTGTGCGAGTGTTGCATATCTTCATCAGAGTTTCCCCATTTGAGTATTTGGATAGAGGCATGGTAGCTGTAGAGTGTTTCCAGCTTCTTCTTTCAGTTTTACTGCATCGGTTATCTTTTGCCTCTAGTAGTCTTGGTGGGCAGATCGTCGGGCCTAGTGGCGATACCCACTGAGAACTCCCTTATTGCGTAGTTCTCACGCCCGTTGGGGGTTTTCCCCCTTTTGTCCTTTCTCCTCTTTGTTTTGCAGAGTCTTGGCGGGTGTTGCCGTTCTGTGGTTGCTGTGCGTGGTGAGGGAGTAGCGAGCTAGATCCAGACCCATCTTTGGAGAGTAGCAGTACCCCCTTTGGAGGAGATCTTCAGTATAGTCGGTAGATTGGTATTTATTTCCTCTTTTGAGAGACTGATGTAGTGAGGATATGATGTATTGAGAGCTTGTACACTGATGTTTTATTTGAGATATCTCCCTGTTGAGCTATGAGTTTTGTACTCGAGGTTATTGTATGATTATCTTTTGGGAGAGGGACCTTGTTGTTTTATCTTCGGTTGTACAGTGGTTGATTTTATTTCTATAGCAGTTTTATCTTTTAGCTCTGATATCTGTTAGCTGTAGTTCTTTTTGCAGGTAGGACGCTTCGCCTATGCGGGTTTGGCATAGGTGGCGGATCTGTTGGCGAGCCCGGGTCGCAGTTTCGACCCCGGGGCGTGACAGATTAGGTGGTATCGGAGCCTAGGTTGTAGGTCATGGTGGACTTAGAAACCCTAGGCTTGTGGTTGGACCCTAGGATGACTTCGTGAGAGTCGTGATTTGTAGCGAGAGTCCTGATTGAGTTTTACACCTCTCCCGAGGGGCGGGATGAGTGATTGGCATGTTTATTCTCCTAAGTAGTTATGTTGGCTGCAGACAACATAACGCTGTGGAATGGGTGACATGCTCTAGACTTTCGCTGGATTGGGTCGAGCGTTGTTGTGTGCTGATTTGTGGTTTCGTCGTGGCGAGCGGTGTCTCCCCGACGCTGGGTTTGGGGACCCTTGTGCATCCTGTCATGGCAGTTGAGCTTGAGCGGTTGGTTTTGGGCCGGATACCCGGATTGAGGTCAGAGAACTCCGGACCCAGATGACAGGATTGTCAGAGGCATATCAGCGGCAGAGTGAGCAGCTAGTTTGGTGACGCAGTTGTCAGAGCAGTGGGCAGCCCGACTGTACTTTTCTTTTGAGACCACCAGGATGTAGTACCCTCAGCGGCAGGAATTTCTGTAGTGCCATTAGAGCGAGTGGCCCCCTCCGTGCCAATGTTTAGTGCCAAGGCACTGAGGTAGGGTGGATGGTTGACAGCAGAGGAGCTGTGGGGCATGTTTGATTTAGCAAGCCAGATTGGCAGATGAACCACCCCGACTCGTAAGATTGAGCTTGGAGCCTTTGGAGGCAGAGTCGTGGTTGGGGGTGATGGAGTGATCAATTGAGAGCCTCCCTGTGCTAGAGAGTTTATGCAGTTGTTGAACTGGCGCTCCAGGTTTCGAGGGACGAGGCACATAGGATAAGTGAGATTGGGAGTGGATTGCGCCAGGATACTCCTTAGTTTCTTTTCGGTCCCTCCTGTTCGGGTTTCGGACTGTGGATGCCTCGTCGGAGTAGGCATTGTGTTTGGAGCTGGACACTGAAGTTCCTTGGATGGGGATCTGCCGCTAGAGGCGAGTTCTAGAGGGAGGCGCTTGGCGCTAGGTGATGGAGGACAGATCGACAGGCAGAGACATTTTCGTTTTGCTTTCCTGGGTGGTGGATATCCTTGAGGATGGTTAATGTAAAGCTTACCCAAGGGGGGATGTTACCCTGTGTGATTGATAACTGGCATGTTTGGGGTGCGATATATGTGGTTGAGGGGTAAGCTTAGTAAGGATAATTGTATAAGGAATTGCATGAATCAATTGTGCTTGGTCGTATGACGATGATACCCAGGTGGATTTCTGAGACGTCAGGGGTTGGGTGGACCCCGATGACAGCAACAACCTTTTCATCAGAGTGGCGCAGCGGTAGCGTGGATTGGTTGTTTGCGAGAGACCACGTTCGGCATCTCAGTGTGAGCATGGACAGAGGTCGTGCTCCCTTTGTGATTGGGTCTAGATATTTTGGCAGGCTGAGCGACGACCACTGGCATCGAGCGGATGAATCTGTGCCGCCCGGTTGGAGGGCGCCACGGTAGTGGATTGAGTTGTCGCAGGTGTGATTTCTTCACAGCAGTCGGAGTTAGGACATGTTGCGTTCCTGCATGGGCTAGCGGTAGAGTCGTTACCACTTGCACTTGAGGTACAGGTTACTGTTGGCATTGTGCAAGTGGAGGAGGCTTGTCCAGTGCAGCAGAGGCCGTAAGTTATGCCGGCAGACTTATTGGTTTCTACGGCAGCTCAGTGTTATGACCCAGTGCTTGGGATCGGTTGGCATAGTGCCACAGGATGTTTGACTGCTGAGAGGAAGGACTTTGACTTTTTGCGAGGCGGATAATGGAAGGCATTTTGTTTGTTGAGACTTTTTGAGCACACAGGTTACAGCGTCCGTGTGAGAGGTGCCTACGGCGGCAGCGGGACTTAAGGATGTCCCTATTGTCCATGAAATCCCAGGCGTAAGTCCACCTAAGCCGATGATTAGGCCGCCAGAAAGGAAGATTAAGATTGCGATTGACGTGATTCTGGAAACCGCGCCAACTTCATTAGCCCCTCATTGGATACCGCCTTTAGAGCTACGAGAGTTGATTTCTTAGGTGCGTGGATTTGATGGATCGAGGGTCTGTTTGACCTAGTGCCACGTCGTTGATACACGACGGTGAGAGCCCTTTGGGATTGGAGTCCAGGCAGGTCCAGGTATTATTTAGAACCTTTTGAAGGAGCTATATTCCGGCAGATATTGTGTGATGCCTGCGCCAATTTGGAATTTCAGCTGAGGGCATTGTCTAGATGGTGTTCAGGACACAGTAGGGGCATTACGAGTACAGTGAAGCCAATGGATTGACTAATGCCCTGTTGCCTCTAGATTGAGGAATTTTGTATTTCTGTTGGCCTTGAACGGCTGGTTAGCGGCATCCTCCAGGGATATTTTGATTTTACCCCCTCCCTGAGTGGTTTAGAGCTTGTGCAGCATTTGTAGAGGGTGTGTCAAGATCTGTGAGGAAGGAGCCCTATGCCTAGTCGTTGTGGCACAAGCTTCAGCTTCGAGAGCTTATCTTCCTGGATTACTTTTTCTAGCCGAAGGGGCGGCGGTGGAAATTCGGCCAAGGTGGATGCTATTTAAGGCTGGCCGAGATCGACGGTCATTGTTGGGGTGAGGAGTTTTTGGACTGGATAGTGCCAGCAGAGCTTGATGACCGGGTGATGAGATTGGTACCAGCGCCGATTCTAACCTAGTCAGTGGTGGGAGATGGATTTGTGAGTTATAGTGATACCTCCCGTAGTGGCTGTAGAGCCACCATTGGATTTTGTGAGCATCCAGTATCACCCCGCTAGAGCCACTGTGGTGGCGGATGCCTGGAGCCGAAGAGCTATTTGGGAGTCGAGTTTGACGGTTCCATAGCTGATACTGTGTGGGGCTATCCTTGTGTGCAGGGTTTGAGTTGAGTCCCTGAGGATCCCTTTTGATGAGAGGCTGCGGCTGAGCAATCCACTTAGGTGGTTAAGTGTTGAGGGCGACCGAGTGTGAACCCCTGCTTGTTTGGGCCCCTTTTTCTGTGCAGGTGTTTGTGTGGTTGTGTTTCGGGTCGCTTGGGTTGAGCTGGCTCTTGGGAGTGATTTTAGAGCGTGTTACTCAGGCTGTTCGTTCCTTTCCCCCAGTCTTTTGTTGGTGGTTGGAGGTTTTTCTGCGTCTCAGCTCAAGAGTGTTATGTTTTGGACCCCTCACCCGTGATTGACTCGTTCCTTTTGGGGTCGGTGAGAGTTTGGAGTACGAGGGACGCCCGTTGCGAATTCCGACTCGTGAGGTGAGGGAATTGCGCAATCGGGCTATGCCGTACTGGTTGTTGCTGTTGTTGTTGCTGAGGAGTAATCACGGGGAGTGATAGGTGACTTGGGAGCTGGAGACGGCGGTGTTGAATTTTGACCCCTGGTTTCTAAGACTCCTTGGGAGTTGCTCTAGTTTCGGGGACGAAACTTTCTTTTAGTAGGGGAGGATGTGGTGACCCAGACCTTTGCTGGGCTTCTTCAGTGTGACCAGCAGCTTCTGGAAGCCTACGTGGCTTGTCGGCGGTGTTCGCGCGCCTATTTGGACACAAGAGATGGACCCTGTGAGCTTTGGTTGGCTGTATTGGCCTTCGGCTGCTTTTGCCGAATTTTAGGAAAGGATTTTGGCCAAACAGAGGGTGGATTTGGGTTCAGTGCGGAAAAACGCTTGGAAATGGCTTTTTGTTTGCTTAATTCTGAGTCCGGATGCCCAAAAGCGGGCTCCCGGAAGTTTTGGCAGTTTTTGGGGTTTGCGGGAGCCTCCGGCAAATTATAGGTTTGGAATTTGGCAAAATGGACGTCGTTTTTGGAATCAGCGCGCGAAAACGGTCAAGATGGGCTATTTACTTACTGTTTTTGGGCTGCGGTTACTGTTCACGCCGGAACAGTGTTTCCGGCGATCGCCGGCGGCGGCGGGCAGCGCCGGCGGGCGGCGGCGCCGCCTCGGGCAGGCGGCAGGCGGCGGCACAGGGCGCGGGCAGGGCGCGGGCAGGCGCCCGGGAGCGCGGGCAGGCGCGCGGTCCACCGCGGAGGTCGTGCGCCGGGGGGCGGGCCACGTGGCGCTTTGCGGTTGGCCGGTGCTGCAGACGCGGTCCACGGAATTTGGTCCGGGTGCACGGTGGACCGGGTGGACACGTGGCGTGAGGTTATTGGTTCGGTGCTGTGCTCCCGGTCCACGCAACCGGTGGAGTGGGTGGCCGGGGGCAGGCGGCCGTACGGCGGGGCAGGTGGCCGTACGGCCCGGGTCAGCCGCGACGTGCGCGGTCCACGGCGCGACGTGCGCGGTGCACGGGTGGCCGGGCCACGTGTCGCGTCGTCATTGGCGGGCGCAGGTGCACCGGGTGCAGTGGGGCCCGGGGTGTTAGCGGACTGGGCTGTGTGGTGGACCGGGCCGCACTGTGCGCGCCCGAATCTTGGCGGGCCGGGCCGCACTGTGCGCGCCCGAAACCTGCGGGCTGGGCCGGGCCGCACTGTGCGCGCCCGGAACTTGGGACACATTGGGTATTTCTCCAAATGTTTTTCTCAGCCTTTAAATAGGCAGCCCGAGCCCTCTTCTTTGGCTTTTCCTCTCAGCCCAAGCTTGATCTCCCCGAGCTCCCTTCTTGGAAGATTTTCATCTTCAAGTCCTTGATCTTCCTGCCAAGTTCTGGGATTTTGGAGGCACGAATCCCGAGGTTCCCATTTTACGGTGCGGCGCGACGTTGCTTTCTAGTGTTCTTCTTCGGCGGCAGCAGTGTTTTAGCTCCCCTGGGCTACCCCGAGCTCCTTTTCGGTGATTCTTGCGCCGACAGACTCCTAAGAGGTAGGGCTTCATCTTTCGTATTGATCGCGCTTTCCCGTTGCGAGTTTTTGGCACGGATCCCGAGGCAACACTGTGACCCTTTTTCTGTTTGGCTTTGTGGACAGCATCGAGGTTTTTTGGCCATATCTTTGCGCCCAAGCGTCAGCCGGAAACGAGCTTATACAACTTTTTCATCATCGCAAGGAACGCGCCGTATTTTTATTGGTTTTTCTGAGATT
>CM055065.1:13011817-13069288 GCA_029204045.2 Tillandsia leiboldiana
CGTCATGTTGCTCGGGTTCGAGCAGAGGTTTGGATAGGTGTAGCTGGGACCTTGGGTCAGAGACAGGGGTGTGCTTGATGTTGGATTGTGGTTATTGCGGCAACCGCGGACAGAGGGGCGGTTGACCGATCGTGATTATTTTACCCAATTGTGGGTCGTGGGTTATTGCGGTGACCGCGGACTTTGGCGTGACCGATGTTGACTATGGCATCATTGGGATCACGATTTTGTCTAACGTGGATGGGTTTCCCACGTTTTGAGTAACTATGCTCAGATCGGGGTTTGGGAGGGTAGGGGACGGAGTTTCCCACTTGATTCATAGTCTTGATCCAGTCCTCTATTATGAGACAGTGGTACAGAGATACGTTGATACTGATGACAGAGTTACTTTACTCGTGTGGGTCGCTCCCTCTCGAGTGCCACTCGGAGTGTGCGACTGGACGGATCGAGGCCAGTCTGTTACTTACTTTGGTGCGTTCGGACGGTTCGATCCGATCGATTACTTACCTTGGGATGCGACCGTACCAGCAGAGCAGGCAGTACCAGTGATTACTGGTCTATCGATTGGGTTATTCAGGCAGATACTTTTGTTACACTCGTGCCTGGGGGACCGAGTGGAGTCTAGTAGCTGTGTTTAGACCAGTGCTAGTATTGTTGGGACCGTCGGGTTTGACGGTGGTCCCGTGGTCGTTGTGAGTTCTTTGACCATTGTGTGAGAGGTTGAGCATCTTGAGTCTTTTCCGTTCTGAGAGAGAGAGGGCATGGATTTGCTATAGCCTGCATGAGCCACTACTCGATAGCGAGTTAGTCCGTTTGGACGCCCTACGTAATTCCTGCCGTCAACGGGAGGTGGTTGTAGGTGGGCGCAGGTTTGACTGGACCCGATGTGGCAGTCAGCTCGATTGGGTCGATTGAGCACCTCGTGTGCGAGTGTTGCATATCTTCATCAGAGTTTCCCCATTTGAGTATTTGGATAGAGGCATGGTAGCTGTAGAGTGTTCCAGCTTCTTCTTTCAGTTTTTACTGCATCGGTTATCTTTTGCCTCTAGTAGTCTTGGTGGGCAGATCGTCGGGCCTAGTGGCGATACCCACTGAGAACTCCCTTATTGCGTAGTTCTCACGCCCGTTGGGGGTTTTCCCCCTTTTGTCCTTTCTCCTCTTTGTTTTGCAGAGTCTTGGCGGGTGTTGCCGTTCTGTGGTTGCTGTGCGTGGTGAGGGAGTAGCGAGCTAGATCCAGACCCATCTTTGGAGAGTAGCAGTACCCCCTTTGGAGGAGATCTTCAGTATAGTCGGTAGATTGGTATTTATTTCCTCTTTTGAGAGACTGATGTAGTGAGGATATGATGTATTGAGAGCTTGTACACTGATGTTTTATTTGAGATATCTCCCTGTTGAGCTATGAGTTTTGTACTCGAGGTTATTGTATGATTATCTTTTGGGAGAGGGACCTTGTTGTTTTATCTTCGGTTGTACAGTGGTTGATTTTATTTCTATAGCAGTTTATATTTTAGCTCTGATATCTGTTAGCTGTAGTTCTTTTTGCAGGTAGGACGCTTCGCCTATGCGGGTTTGGCATAGGTGGCGGATCTGTTGGCGAGCCCGGTCGCAGTTTCGACCCCGGGGCGTGACAGATTAGGTGGTATCGGAGCCTAGGTTGTAGGTCATGGTGGACTTAGAAACCCTAGGCTTGTGGTTGGACCCTAGGATGACTTCGTGAGAGTCGTGATTTGTAGCGAGAGTCCTGATTGAGTTTTACACCTCTCCCGAGGGCGGGATGAGTGATTGCATGTTTATTCTCCTAAGTAGTTATGTTGGCTGCAGACAACATAACGCTGTGGAATGGGTGACATGCTCTAGACTTTCGCTGGATTGGGTCGAGCGTTGTTGTGTGCTGATTTGTGGTTTCGTCGTGGCGAGCGGTGTCTCCCCGACGCTGGGTTTGGGGAACCCTTGTGCATCCTGTCATGGCAGTTGAGCTTGAGCCGTTGGTTTTGGGCCGGATACCCGGATTGAGGTCAGAGAACTCCGGACCCAGATGACAGGATTGTCAGAGGCATATCAGCGGCAGAGTGAGCAGCTAGTTTGGTGACGCAGTTGTCAGAGCAGTGGGCAGCCCGACTGTACTTTTCTTTTGAGACCACCAGGATGTAGTACCCTCAGCGGCAGGAATTTCTGTAGTGCCATTAGAGCGAGTGGCCCCCTCCGTGCCAATGTTAGTGCCAAGGCACTGAGGTAGGGTGGATGGTTGACAGCAGAGGAGCTGTGGGGCATGTTTGATTTAGCAAGCCAGATTGGCAGATGAACCACCCCGACTCGTAGATTGAGCTTGGAGCCTTGGAGGCAGAGTCGTGGTTGGGGTGATGGAGTGATCAATTGAGAGCCTCCCTGTGCTAGAGAGTTTATGCAGTTGTTGAACTGGCGCTCCAGGTTTCGAGGGCGAGGCACATAGGATAAGTGAGATTGGGAGTGGATTGCGCCAGGATACTCCTTAGTTTCTTTTCGGTCCCTCCTGTTCGGGTTTCGGACTGTGGATGCCTCGTCGGAGTAGGCATTGTGTTTGGAGCTGGACACTGAAGTTCCTTGGATGGGATCTGCCGCTAGAGGCGAGTTCTAGAGGGAGGCGCTTGGCGCTAGGTGATGGAGGACAGATCGACAGGCAGAGACATTTTCGTTTTGCTTCCTGGGTGGTGGATATCCTTGAGGATGGTTAATGTAAAGCTACCCAAGGGGGGATTTACCCTGTGTGATTGATAACTGGCATGTTGGGGTGCGATATATGTGGTTGAGGGGTAAGCTTAGTAAGGATATTGTATAAGGAATTGCATGAATCACTTGTGCTTGGTCGTATGACGATGATACCCAGGTGGATTTCTGAGACGTCAGGGGTTGGGTGGACCCCGATGACAGCAACAACCTTTTCATCAGAGTGGCGCAGCGGTAGCGTGGATTGGTTGTTTGCGAGAGACCACGTTCGCATCTCAGTGTGAGCATGGACAGAGGTCGTGCTCCCTTTGTGATTGGGTCTAGATATTTGGCAGGCTGAGCGACGACCACTGGCATCGAGCGGATGAATCTGTGCCGCCCGGTTGGAGGGCGCCACGGTAGTGGATTGAGTTGTCGCAGGTGTGATTTCTTCACAGCAGTCGGAGTTAGGACATGTTGCGTTCCTGCATGGGCTAGCGGTAGAGTCGTTACCACTTGCACTTGAGGTACAGGTTACTGTTGGCATTGTGCAAGTGGAGGAGGCTTGTCCAGTGCAGCAGAGGCCGTAAGTTATGCCGGCAGACTTATTGGTTTCTACGGCAGCTCAGTGTTATGACCCAGTGCTTGGGATCGGTTGGCATAGTGCCACAGGATGTTGACTGCTGAGAGGAAGGACTTTGACTTTTTGCGAGGCGGATAATGGAAGGCATTTTGTTTGTTGAGACTTTTTGAGCACACAGGTTACAGCGTCCGTGTGAGAGGTGCCTACGGCGGCAGCGGGACTTAAGGATGTCCCTATTGTCCATGAAATCCCAGGCGTAAGTCCACCTAAGCCGATGATTAGGCCGCCAGAAAGGAAGATTAAGATTGCGATTGACGTGATTCTGGAAACCGCGCCAACTTCATTAGCCCCTCATTGGATACCGCCTTTAGAGCTACGAGAGTTGATTTCTTAGGTGCGTGGATTTGATGGATCGAGGGTCTGTTTGACCTAGTGCCACGTCGTTGATACACGACGGTGAGAGCCCTTTGGGATTGGAGTCCAGGCAGGTCCAGGTATTATTTAGAACCTTTTGAAGGAGCTATATTCCGGCAGATATTGTGTGATGCCTGCGCCAATTTGGAATTTCAGCTGAGGGCATTGTCTAGATGGTGTTCAGGACACAGTAGGGGCATTACGAGTACAGTGAAGCCAATGGATTGACTAATGCCCTGTTGCCTCTAGATTGAGGAATTTTGTATTTCTGTTGGCCTTGAACGGCTGGTTAGCGGCATCCTCCAGGGATATTTTGGTTTTACCCCCTCCCTGAGTGGTTTAGAGCTTGTGCAGCTTTTGTAGAGGGTGTGTCAAGATCTGTGAGGAAGGAGCCCTATGCCTAGTCGTTGTGGCACAAGCTTCAGCTTCGAGAGCTTATCTTCCTGGATTACTTTTTCTAGCCGAAGGGGCGGCGGTGGAAATTCGGCCAAGGTGGATGCTATTTAAGGCTGGCCGAGATCGACGGTCATTGTTGGGGTGAGGAGTTTTTGGGACTGGATAGTGCCAGCAGAGCTTGATGACCGGGTGATGAGATTGGTACCAGCGCCGATTCTAACCTAGTCAGTGGTGGGAGATGGATTTGTGAGTTATAGTGATACCTCCCGTAGTGGCTGTAGAGCCACCATTGGATTTTGTGAGCATCCAGTATCACCCCGCTAGAGCCACTGTGGTGGCGGATGCCTGGAGCCGAAGAGCTATTTGGGAGTCGAGTTTGACGGTTCCATAGCTGATACTGTGTGGGGCTATCCTTGTGTGCAGGGTTTGAGTTGAGTCCCTGAGGATCCCTTTTGATGAGAGGCTGCGGCTGAGCAATCCACTTAGGTGGTTAAGTGTTGAGGGCGACCGAGTGTGAACCCCTGCTTGTTTGGGCCCCTTTTTCTGTGCAGGTGTTTGTGTGGTTGTGTTTCGGGTCGCTTGGGTTGAGCTGGCTCTTGGGAGTGATTTTAGAGCGTGTTACTCAGGCTGTTCGTTCCTTTCCCCCAGTCTTTTGTTGGTGGTTGGAGGTTTTTCTGCGTCTCAGCTCAAGAGTGTTATGTTTTGGACCCCTCACCCGTGATTGACTCGTTCCTTTTGGGGTCGGTGAGAGTTTGGAGTACGAGGGACGCCCGTTGCGAATTCCGACTCGTGAGGTGAGGGAATTGCGCAATCGGGCTATGCGTACTGGTTGTTGCTGTTGTTGTTGCTGAGGAGTAATCACGGGGAGTGATAGGTGACTTGGGAGCTGGAGACGGCGGTGTTGAATTTTGACCCCTGGTTTCTAAGACTCCTTGGGAGTTGCTCTAGTTTCGGGGACGAAACTTTCTTTTAGTAGGGGAGGATGTGGTGACCCAGACCTTTGCTGGGCTTCTTCAGTGTGACCAGCAGCTTCTGGAAGCCTACGTGGCTTGTCGGCGGTGTTCGCGCGCCTATTTGGACACAAGAGATGGACCCTGTGAGCTTTGGTGGCTGTATTGGCCTTCGGCTGCTTTTGCCGAATTTTAGGAAAGGATTTTGGCCAAACAGAGGGTGGATTTGGGTTCAGTGCGGAAAAAAACGCTTGGAAATGGCTTTTTGTTTGCTTAATTCTGAGTCCGGATGCCCAAAAGCGGGCTCCCGGAAGTTTTGGCAGTTTTTGGGGTTTGCGGGAGCCTCCGGCAAATTATAGGTTTGGAATTTGGCAAAATGGACGTCGTTTTTGGAATCAGCGCGCGGAAAACGGTCAAGATGGGCTATTTACTTACTGTTTTTGGGCTGCGGTTACTGTTCACGCCGGAACAGTGTTTCCGGCGATCGCCGGCGGCGGCGGGCAGCGCCGGCGGGCGGCGGCGCCGCCTCGGGCAGGCGGCAGGCGGCGGCACAGGGCGCGGGCAGGGCGCGGGCAGGCGCCCGGGAGCGCGGGCAGGCGCGCGGTCCACCGCGGAGGTCGTGCGCCGGGGGGCGGGCCACGTGGCGCTTTGCGGTTGGCCGGTGCTGCAGACGCGGTCCACGGAATTTGGTCCGGGTGCACGGTGGACCGGGTGGACACGTGGCGTGAGGTTATTGGTTCGGTGCTGTGCTCCCGGTCCACGCAACCGGTGGAGTGGGTGGCCGGGGCAGGCGGCCGTACGGCGGGGCAGGTGGCCGTACGGCCCGGGTCAGCCGCGACGTGCGCGGTCCACGGCGCGACGTGCGCGGTGCACGGGTGGCCGGGCCACGTGTCGCGTCGTCATTGGCGGGCGCAGGTGCACCGGGTGCAGTGGGGCCCGGGGTGTTCGCGGACTGGGCTGTGTGGTGGACCGGGCCGCACTGTGCGCGCCCGAATCTTGGCGGGCCGGGCCGCACTGTGCGCGCCCGAAACCTGCGGGCTGGGCCGGGCCGCACTGTGCGCGCCCGGAACTTGGGACACATTGGGTATTTCTCCAAATGTTTTTCTCAGCCTTTAAATAGGCAGCCCGAGCCCTCTTCTTTGGCTTTTTCCTCTCAGCCCAAGCTTGATCTCCCCGAGCTCCCTTCTTGGAAGATTTTCATCTTCAAGTCCTTGATCTTCCTGCCAAGTTCTGGGATTTTTGGAGGCACGAATCCCGAGGTTCCCCATTTTACGGTGCGGCGCGACGTTGCTTTCTAGTGTTCTTCTTCGGCGCAGCAGCAGTGTTTTAGCTCCCCTGGGCTACCCCGAGATCATTTTGCGGTGATTCTTGCGCCGACAGACTCCTAAGAGGTAGGGCTTCATCTTTCATTTTGATCGCGCTTTCCCGTTTCGAGTTTTTGGCACGGATCCCGAGGCAACACTGTGACCCATTTTCTGTTTGGCTTTGTGGGACAGCATCGAGGTGTTTTGGCCATATCTTTGCGCCCAAGCGTCAGCCGAAAACGAGCTTATACAACTTTTTCATCTACAGATCGCAAGGAACGCGCTCGTATTTTTATTGGATTTTTCTGAGATTTCATCAGAGGTGAGAATCACTGTTTCTCTGTGTACAGTGCTACAGTCTTTTGTGCTGAAATCTTTTGAGTGTACCACCTTGTCGAATTTTTATCTTGACTTACCGAACTCCGATTTGGGCGTACAAGGTACCGTTGCGAAGCTATCGACGCGAGGATCGCTGTGGTATTTTCTTGGAATTTTCTGGGCACTTTCTGCAGGTGATAATTTAACAGTTTCGGGACTGTTGTTGTATGGGATTATAAGAGTTATATTTGGGAGCCTTAGTGTAATTAGTGAGCTTTGTATTGTGCCAGGAGGGTTACGGGTGTGCTGAACTTATTGGAGCAAGGGATTAGAGTTATCTGGTGTTTTCAGCTGTTGGGCTTTGGACAGTCAGCTTTTCAGGTGGGTGCCTTATTCCCGGAACCGGTGGACGGTTCTCTATATGTTATACGTTAGCATTGCATGCAGGTGTACGGTAGAATAACTGAAATTGGTCGGTAAGTTTAACAGTGAGGATTCTATGGAAATTGCAAGTGAATTTCTCATAGTATGGCAATGGTATAATCAAATATTCATGTTGGTGATTAGTGGAAGCCCACCTAAGGCAAGGCTACCATATCAGGATTAATTATCATGCCATATTAGCACATAACCTTTTATGAGGCTGGTTTATGCATTGGGATAGGATTATGTAGTTATGTGCAGGTCCTACTCCAAGGAGTGATTATGGATCGAAAATCATGGACAGGTATGGTCATTGCTAATTCTGGCATGAGGTTTATTTTTCTTTATCCTTTTTAAGGACAAATGCATGCTTGTATGGACATATGCGTATGAACATATAGTTAGGCCATCTTTTACTGCTGCACTACATATTGGAATTTGACTTAGGAGAAACCATGATTGCTTTCTTTCTCCTTTTTATTTAGACTTTTGAGTCATGTTGCTCGGGTTCGAGCAGAGGTTTGGGATAGTGTAGCTGGGACCTTAGGGTCAGAGACAGGGTGTGCTTGATGTTGGATTGTGGGTTATTGCGGCAACCGCAGACAGTAGGCGGTTGACCGGATCTTGATTATTTTACCCAATTGTGGGTCGTGGGTTATTGCGGTGACCGCGGACTTTGGGCGGTTGACCGGATGTTGACTATGGCATCAGATTGGGTATCAGATTTGTTCTAGTGGATGGTGTTTCCCACTTTTTGAGTACTATTGCGTCAGATCGGGGTTTTGTTAGGGGACGGAGTTTCCCACTTTGATCATAGTCTTGATCCAGTCCTGCTATTATGAGACAGTGGTTACAGAGATACTTGTGATACTGATGACAGAGTTACTTTACTCGTGTGGGTCGCTCCCCTCGAGTGCCACTCCGGAGTGTGCGACTGGACGGATCGAGGCCAGTCTGTTACTTACTTTTGGGTGCGATCGGACGGTTCGATGCCGATCTATTACTTACCTTGGGATGCGACCGTACCAGCAGAGCAGGCAGTACCAGTGATTACTGGTCTATCGATTGGGTTATTCAGGCAGATACTTTTTGTTACACTCGTGCCTGGGGGACCGAGTGGAGTCTAGTAGCTGTGTTTAGACCAGTGCTAGTATTGTTGGGAACCGTTCGGGTTTGACGGTGGTCCCGTGGTCGTTGTGAGTTCTTTGACCATTGTGTGAGAGGTTGAGCATCTTGAGTCTTTCCGTTCTGAGAGAGAGAGGGCATGGATTTGACTATAGCCTGCATGAGCCACTACTCGATAGCGAGTTAGTCCGTTTGGACGCCCTACGTAATTCCTGCCCGTCAGCGGGAGGTGGTTGTAGGTGGGCGCAGGTTTGACTGGACCCGATGTGGCAGTCAGCTCGATTGGGTCGATTGAGCACCTCGTGTGCGAGTGTTGCATATCTTCATCAGAGTTTCCCCATTTGAGTATTTGGATAGAGGCATGGTAGCTGTAGAGTGTTTCCAGCTTCTTCTTTCAGTTTTACTGCATCGGTTATCTTTTGCCTCTAGTAGTCTTGGTGGGCAGATCGTCGGGCCTAGTGGCGATACCCACTGAGAACTCCCTTATTGCGTAGTTCTCACGCCCGTTGGGGGTTTTTCCCCTTTTGTCCTTTCTCCTCTTTGTTTTGCAGAGTCTTGGCGGGTGTTGCCGTTCTGTGGTTGCTGTGCGTGGTGAGGGAGTAGCGAGCTAGATCCAGACCCATCTTTGGAGAGTAGCAGTACCCCCTTTGGAGGAGATCTTCAGTATAGTCGGTAGATTGGTATTTATTTCCTCTTTTGAGAGACTGATGTAGTGAGGATATGATGTATTGAGAGCTTGTACACTGATGTTTTATTTGAGATATCTCCCTGTTGAGCTATGAGTTTTGTACTCGAGGTTATTGTATGATTATCTTTTGGGAGAGGGACCTTGTTGTTTTATCTTCGGTTGTACAGTGGTTGATTTTATTTCTATAGCAGTTTTATCTTTTAGCTCTGATATCTGTTAGCTGTAGTTCTTTTTGCAGGTAGGACGCTTCGCCTATGCGGGTTTGGCATAGGTGGCGGATCTGTTGGCGAGCCCGGGTCGCAGTTTCGACCCCGGGGCGTGACACTAATGCATGCGGTAACCGACGTAACTCTAGTCCATGCGATGATGCAAATGCTCTACTAATAAAAGAATGTGATGCACCGGTATCAAATAAAGTGCGAGCTCTAATGCTGAAAAGTAAAATGATACCTGCCACCACGTGGTCGGCCGCCGCAGAGTCCCCTACCTGGGCGGCGTAGACTCGCCCGCTCTGAGCTGATGGTCGGTAGTCTGAAGGGTGGGAGGAAGGAGCCCTGCTCGCTAGAGCATAAGGCCGCTGCTGGGGCACCGAAGGAGCTGATGCTGAGGAAGGAGCCTGCGGTGTAGAGAGAGGGCAAGTAGCTCGAATATGGCCGGACTGTCCACACCGATAACAGCGGCCATACCTCTGGCCACAAGTATCCGCCGCGTGCTGTCCCCTACAAAAGACGCACCTGACCGCAGACTGGGGCTGCCTCGACTGCTGCTGCTGCTGCTGCCCTTGCCGCTGTGACCCCTGCTGTCGCGACTGCGACCTCTGCTGCTGCGAGTGCTGCTGCTGTCGCTGGGGCTGCTGCTGTGAGGGCCTCTGGGATCCCCCAGGCCCTCGCCGATCCGAACGCCCACGGCCCGCAGACTGTGGCGGTGGCGGTCGAGGCGGCCTCCATGAACTGGCCTGTCCCCCCTCGTCTGGTGCTGGCCGCTTCCTCTTAGAACTCTGAGCTACCGAGCCTCCGCGCCTAGCGACCACATGATCTCCCCTCTTGACCCACTGTGCATGATCCACTACCTCTGATAAGGTCTGAAGCCTCTGGGCGTGCACCAAGGTATAGATCTCGGGGCGCAAACCTGTCTCAAACAGCTCCACCTGGTGCAGCCCGTCCCTGGCAACATAGGGTACGCAGTTAAGCAACTGCGTAAACTCCTGGAAATAGTCCCATACTGAGCGATCACCCTGCTGCAAGTTCTTCAAGTCATCTTCTATCTTCTTCTTCACGCTCGTGGAGAAGTAAGTGTCAAGGATCATCCTCCTGAACTCCGACCAGGGTAGCTGTCGGGTGATCTGAAACTCTAAGGGCTCGACCCGACGCCACCAAGCATCCGCATCCCCCTCCAAACAATGTACGGCCATGTGTACTCTGAATCTCGAATCAATGAAGAAATCTCTGAACAACTTCTCCATTGATGCCAAACACGATCCTATCTCCGCTGGATGAGTACTCCGCCCCGAGAACCTAGGTGGTCCTCGCTTACAGAACTGTGCGAGTTTGTCAGCAAACTCCTGCTCCTCTGCTGGGGTCAATGGCCTGATCACCCCCTGAGCCCCACTGCTAGACGACGGTGCCGTAGGAACAAGTGGAATAGCCGGCGGTACAACCGGGGGTACAGGGGCCTCTACAGTAGTAGGGGGTGGTGCCGCAACCTGAGCCAGCAACTGCTCAAACCTCTACTCCTGTCGGCGGTGACTCTCCGCCAACTGGGCCACCATGGCCCTCAGCTCACCGATCTCAGAAGGCCCGGACTGCTCCGGCTCCTCCGGGGGTGTAGGAGTACCCCGAGTAGGGATCTGCCGCCTAGGAGGCATCCTGCCACACCAGAAACCACGGGTCAGAAACCAAAACCACACACGACCCAATCCAGCGAAAGTCATGGACATCCCCCTATTCCTGTAACCTTATGTTGTCTGCAGCCAACATAACAGTCCACCAGGAATAGGCAATGCCAATCCCTCTCCACTCACAGGAAGAGTTTAATAACAAATTGTCGACTTTCGCAAAAATATCGCGTCACTCATGCCCTGCCTTCCTAGGGTCTGCCAAAAAGCCTAGGGTTTCCTAAGTCCCAACTGACCTATCCCTAAGCTCTGATACCAAAATAATCTGTCACGCCCCGGGTGTAAACCAGAACCCGGGCTCGTCCACAGACCCGCCGTGCACACGGTATTTTCCGTGTACACGAAGCGCTGGTAACCTGCTCAGATATAAAGAAATAATGCTAGAGCATAAAACAGAGCTAAACTGAAACTAGTACATCTCAGACAAATGCTGGAAATAAAAGTACAATAAACTCTCAAGAATATACATATGTCTCTCCCAGCTCACGAAGTAAATACAACCAGCTGGCCGCAGCCAGACCCAAAATAAAAGAAAATACAACCGTCTGAGTGTACAGGGGATACAACAAAACTACAAAACTCGAGCTCGGGGTAGCAGCTATCTAGTCGGCGATCCTCTTACCTCGATCCTGGGAGGAAGGCCCCGCAACTCCAGCAGATGACTCTGCAAAACAAAGGGGACAAGAAAAGGGAAAAACAGTGGGGGTCAGTACTACTATAAAGACAGCAGCCTCCCCTAGTGGGTAAACCTCAACTCAAAACTCCTACCTGCCCACTAGGTCTACCAGAGGCTAAAAGAATAAAGGCGGTAACTATGAGTATGACTCCTGATAAAAGCTACCACTAATATGCCTCTACCTGCCCAGCTAAAGATAGCTAAATATATGCATTTGAATATCGAAGCCTGCCACGTCGGGTATGCCAGCCTACGCATAACACCGGTGTGGGATAGGAGTCTCAATGTCCGCCGAATCGGGTATGCCAGCCTACGCATAACGCCGATATGGGACAGGAGTCTCACGGTCTGCTAATCGGGTATGCCAGCCTACGCATAGCACCGATATGGGGTAGGATTCTCAAAGTCTGCCCAATCGGGTATGCCAGCCTACGCATATCACCGATATGGGACAGGAGTCTCAGAGTCTCAAGTCTACAAATCGCGCACTCTGCTCTATAAGAAAAAGTACCGTCCCCCAAAGGAAGCCCAAAACCCTCTCCCCGAAACCCATGTGTCTGTCTACACTATCCCAGCCCCTGCTCTAACCCGAGCATAATGTCCCCTATGTCTAAGTGACTGAAGAAAGAATGCAACATGGTTTCTCCTAAGTCAATTCCAGCATGATAGTGTAGCAGAAAAAGGTGGCCTATCTAGGTGACCATTCAAGCATGCAAAAGTCATTATCTTGATGAACCATTTTAAGTACTCTAACCACATACCCCAGCCTTTCATTTAATCAATCAACAAGATAGGGATTTAGCATAGATTCCAAGTAATTCTACTACATATTTAAAGCATGGACTCACCATTCATTAACTTGTAGTTTTCTAACAATGCGATTATCAACGAAGAAACCAGGACTTCATACAAGCATGCTAGGTCCATCTCACAGATTTACTAACAGTGTAATCAAAAGCATTCTAATAGGCCTAGTGATAAATCCCAAATAAGAGGTTTACAACATCACCCACCTCGAGCGCTAATCCCAGTTCCCAAAAGCGGAACCCAAGCTCAGCCCAAAACTCCCCACCAATCTGTACAAAATACCCCAAAGGAAAACACATAAGCTAAACATTCACAATTCCCAGAATCTGTCCCTTAATACCACAGTCCAGAATTCACCAATTTTTACCTACGAAAAATGCCCAGAAAAATCCAAGGAAAATACTGTCGCGATCCTCGCGACGAGCCCGTCGAAACGAGTACCTGCACGCCCAATTCGGAGTTTCCTACGCTGAGATAAAAATCCGACAAGGGAAACATCCCAATCCAAACTGTACCAAATTTCTGTAACAAAGAACCACAGAAAAAGGAGATTCTCACCCTCGTCCAAAACCCAGAAAAATCTGAGAAAAATCCAGGAGACTCCTTGCGAAGTGTAGATAAAAATTGCCTCTTGAATCGCCTCGATCCGACGTCCGAGCGAAAAGATACGGCAAGAACACCGCGGTGCTGTCCAAAAGTCCGCGACGAAAAATGGGTGAAATGGGTGCTCAGAAAACTCCAAGATCAGCACGGAAATCGAGGAACCTCAAAACACATGAGTTGAAGTCCTACCTGTCGTGAGTCCAACGGCGCAAGAATCGGCGAAATCCGATGTCGGGGTGAGTCGGAGGAGTCCAAACACTGAGAAGGGGCGAAGAAGATCGCCGGGAAACAAGCGTCGCGCCGCGCCGTAAAATGGTGAACCTCGGGAAGAGTGCCTCCAAAAATCCTCAAAGTTCTCCAAAGGGTAGTGCACTTAGGGAGGAAAAACTTCTCTGTATAAAGCTCAGCGAAAATGGGGTCCAAAAAGCCTACAGGACGAATGGGGGGAGCTATTTATAGGACCAGCCCACTATGCTATCGGGCCGGGTTTTCGGGCGCAAGTTTCGGGCGCACTGCGCCCGGAAACCCGGTCGCACGCCTCCCGTCCGACGCGCCCGAATCTCCCAGGAGCGGCCACGTCACCCCCAAACAGGGGACAGCAAATCCCCGCGGTCGCTGTGTGCCGCGTGTCCCCTCGCGGTCAGCGGGGGTAGGTACGGCCGCCCAACCGCGAGGCGACACGTGTCGCACTCGAGTGCGGCCGACCGCCCCGCCTGGCGCCACTGTGCACGCACAGTACCGAGGCGCCCCCCCCGCGCACACCGTGGACCGTGCCCACGTGGGCCGACGAATCCGAAGCCGCCACGTGTCCTGCGCCCGGTCCACCGCAACCCCGCAAACCCGGTGAGCCATGCCGCGTGCGCCGGCCTATCAGGGCACGCCACGTGTCACCCGCCCGCGGCCCATGCACCGCCGCGCTACCCCGTGGACCGAGCTGCGTGAGCCGGCCAATAATAGGCCGCCACGTGGCTCAGGCCGGTCCACGAGGCTCCCCCATGCACCGAAAAACCCCGAAAACTTCCGGAAGCCCGCTTTTGGTCATCCGGACTCCAAATTTAACAAGCAAATAGCCGTTTTCAAGCGGTTTTCCGCGCTGAATCCAAATCCAACCTCAGATTGGCCCAAAACCTTTTCTAAAATTCGGCAAATGCAGCCGAAGGCCAAATCAGCTATCCAAGTCTCACAAAGTCCATCTGTGGCACCCCTTTGATGCACCATGGGCCAGACACACCAACACTAGGTGTTCTACACAATGGATTCATCGGAAAGTTGCATGGGAAAAACCAGAACACTACACCCACTGAGAACTACATGACGGTGTAGTTCTCACACCCTCTGTTGGTGACAGTTTTGCAGAGGCTTTCATTTCCGCCCCTGCTTCGGTTGGCTCGACGGATCGTGGTGAGGGAGTCGCGAGATAGATCCCTACCAGTGTGGTCTTTTGGTGAGATAGATGTACCAACCCGGATTGTGGGTTTACTGTACACTGTTGTACTTTTATGATTTTAGTTTATCTCCCTTTTTGGATCCATAGATGATGTATAGGAAGATTTTACTTGTATTTCAGTTTCGGTGGACCAGATTGTTGTATTATTATTTTGGGAGATTGATATTGTACCTTTATTTTAGTTGTACAATGGTTTCAGATTTTCTTTACAGCAGTTATTTTCAGCTCTGATATCTGTATAGTTGGTAGTTGTTACCTTTTTCAGGTTGGACGCTTCTCCTATGCAGGATTTTTCGTATAGGTGGCAGATTTGTTGGCGAGTCCGGGTCGCAGTTTCGACACAGGGGTGTGACACAGTCTCGGATCGCGTCCACCTTCGCTGGGTCTACTGCTACACCGGCGGCTGAAACAACATGGCCCAAAAAGGTAAGCTCCCGAAGGCAAAACTCGCACTTCTTTAACTTGGCATACAACTTCGTCTCTCGCAGAAGCTGTAGCACTATCCTCAAGTGCTCCTCGTGTTCCGTATCACTGCGGGAGTAAACTAAGATATCATCGATGAAGACCACCACGAATCTATCCAAGTACGGCTGGAACACACGGTTCATCAAATCCATAAATGCGGCAGGGGCATTGGTCAATCCAAATGACATCACCGTGAACTCATAATGCCCATACCGTGTCCTGAACGCCATCTTGGATATGTCCTCGTCCCTCACCCTCAGCTGGTGGTAACCGGACTGCAGATCCGCCTTAGAGAAGACACAAGCTCCTTGCAGCCGATCAAAGAGATCGTCGATGCGCGGCAATGGATACTTGTTCTTGATGGTCACTTTGTTCAATTCCCTGTAGTCACCACAAAGGCCCAATGACCCATCCTTCTTCTTCACAAATAGCACAGGTGCGCCCCAAGGTGACACGCTAGGTCTCACAAACCCTCTATCCATCAAATCCTGCAGCTGTGCCTTCAGCTCCCTCAGCTCTGCTGGCGCCACCTAGAAGGTTCCTTTGAGACTGGCATGGTTCCCGAAACCACGTCAATCACAAACTCGATATCCCTATCCAGCGGCATCGTCGTCAGCTCGGGTGGAAACACATCCGGAAACTCACGAACAATATAGATATCCTCGAGTCCCGATGCCACCATAGGCACCTCTACCATAGTCGCTAAGAAAGTGACACATCCTCGGCTCATCATCTATCTGGCCCTCGCTGATGTGATCATTGCTGCAAATAGGGTGCTCTGACAGTCTCTAAAGATGTACTCCTTCGATTCGAGCTTGCGGAAGGTCACCGTCCTCTCTCTGCAGTCAATCGTCGCATGATACCGCGCTAACCAATCCATCCCAAGCACTACGTCAAAGTCCTGGAGCTGTCGTAAAGCTAGCAAGTCTACCGACATAATCCACGACCCTAACTGCACTGGACATTATCCACAAAACTCCTCCGCATGCAAAATATGATCAGGAATCCGCACCTCAAGTGCATGTGGTAACGGCCCTACCTCTAGTCCATGCAGGGATGCAAATGCTCTACTAATAAATGAATGAGATGTGCCGGTATCAAAAAGTGCCCTAGCTCGGACAGCGATGATCAAAATAATATCTGCGACAACGTGGTCCACTGCTGTGGCGTCCTCCGCCTGGGTTGCGTAGACTAGCCCACTCGGTGCTGGTGGTCGCCGCCCCGTTAGCCTCGACGTCGTAGCCCTATCTGCCTAGCTGTAAGTCGGGGGAGCTCCTGCAATCTGAAGGTGTAATGGCGGTGTAATATCACAACTTTTCGTGTAACGTTTTACCCTCCTGCTAATAGAGTATAAGTTAGAGGAAACTGAATTATCGAGTTCTCTTGAGTTGACTAACACACGGTGCGGGTATTTTTCGGTGATAGAGCTCGAAAAATGATGAACGGCGGTGCAATCGGATTTAAAATCCGACTTACGGATCCCCCGGAATGAGGTTTTGAAGGTCGCGGTAACCGTAGGGTGCATCGGAATCCGTGCCAAAGATCTGGCACGCTTTTCAAGGAATCTTGGAATTATCTTCTGGGAATAGATATTTATTGTTAAATAATAAATATCCGGTTATGGGGTTTTGCCTTTTTACGTACGTACGAAAAGAAAAAATAAAATAAAATAAAAGAAAATAAATTGATAATAAGAGATAATTATACCCCGTCTACCTAAAGGAAAAAAATCCTAGTTTCAAAAGATCGCCTCCTCAAATCTTTCCCTTTTGTGCGTGCCGGAAAACAAACAAACCCTAATTCGGAGAGAGAAGAGAGAAAATAAGAGAAAAAAACCCTAACCGGAGAAGAAAAGAAGGAAAGAAAGAGAAAGCGGAGGGACCCGATCGCCCCGATTGACGTGTCGGAGACCGGAGAACGAGACGCCATCATCTACGGGGAGCGGATCCGGATCCCCAGCGCCGCGAGGGACAAGATCAGATCTTTGTTCCCGATAGATCGAGGTTAGTGATCGTTATTTCTCTTTCGTCCGTCCGACCGTGGGTTTTTCCGTGTTCTTTGGAGATCGTTTTAATCGGTAAATTGTTCACGGGTTTTTGATTGGTTTTGATCAATATTTTGTTCGTGTTCTTGATCGGGTTTGATCGATGGTTTTTAATCGGTCTTGATCGGAGGTTTGATCGGGTTTCCGATCGATGTTTCGTTCGGTCTCCGATCCATGGTTTTGTCGTTGGAGCGATCCGGGGTTTTTAGTTGGGTAAATGGGGTGTTTCGTCGGAGCATGGGGGAGTTAACGGGAGGCCGCCGCCGCCGTTGTTAAACGGGAGGCTGCCGCCGCCGTTATCATGTTCGTGGGGTCGTCGCGGAGCCGCGCCGGGGCGAAAACGGAGAAGAAACCGCGAATCGGGACGTTACTGTGCACCTGTACGGCCTCCTCAGCCGCGGTCCACGGCTTGGGCGTGCACCCGGCGCACGCCCCCGCAGCCCGAAGGCGCAGACCCGGTGCACGCCTAGTGCTGCGCGGTGCACTCTCTAGGCGTGCACCCGGTGGACGCATCCGTGGCCCGAAGGCGCAGTCCCGGCGCACACCTCCGTGCGCCGGCCCGGCCCGCGAAGCGCGGTGCACGCCTTCAGCGTGCACGCGGTGCGCGCCGTCGCACCCTGCGGGCGTGAGCCCGGTGCGCGCCTCGACTGTGCACCGGCCCGGCCCAGATTCGCCTGGTGCACGCGCTCGGGGTGAGCCCGGTCTGCGCCGCCGCCTCCACTGCGCTGTAAACCCGGTCCACACCTGGTCTGTGCACCACCCGTCAGCCCGGAAGTCCGGTAGCTCCGTTTTGGTCCATTTTTCACCGTTTTGAGCGCCGTTTTCACCATTTTGATCACCGTTTCTGCCGTTTTATTGGCATGGCCACCCGGGGTCATTTAGGCCACCGTTTCGCCATGTCATGTGCTAGTTTCGCACGTCGCCGTCGCTCCGCGCCTTGACAAAATCGTCGGGGTTGCGCCGTCGAGCCTTTTTCTCATCGTTTTCGCCGTCGGGGTTTTCTCGGCTTGACCGTTGACATCCCGAGTTGGATACCAGTTGAGAAATGAGGTTTTGTTGGATTTCCGTTAGCGGATTTGGGATCCGGTAGGGTTCGCGATGATATAGTCGTGGTCCGGTTGTTGTTAACCATCGGTTTTACCGTCGGAGATCCGGTTTGATCCGAGTTTTACAGTTTTACTTGACAAGTTTTGACTCGTTTATTTTTGATTGACGACGTGGTTCTCTTGGCACAGTGATTTTGGTTTTTTGTTGGTTTATGTTACAGTGGTCGGGACCACTGATTTTGCCTGTTTAGGGTAAAGTGTTAAATCGTGCTTTTGGGTATTTTACTAGGCCGCGTGAAGTTCTGATTGCTTAGGAGGGTCACGGGCGCGGTCGTTTATCTTCGTTTCAGGTGGGTACTTTTATGGTGTTTTGAAATATGGTTCACCTCGTAATAGGTGAGAGTAGAGTAGAGGTGCAAATGATTATTGTCTAACCCCCTTTCTGCATTCGTATCCCTCTTTGTTACTATCTGTTGCGACTGAGCGTCGCGGTGCTTTACGTTATACAATGGCTGCGGTCATTCAGTTCAGGTTTTGCTTACACGTACACAGGCGGTTTTGCCACCGCATGGGTGTACTTTTCCGGAGAAGTGGTCGGATTGACCCGTGTACCTGAGGTCCCCGGACATGGCAGGCATTCGTAGCCTGGGGTCCCCGGACATGGCAGGCGTTCTTTTCCTGAGGTCCCCAGACATGGCAGGCATTCGTAGCCTGGGGTCCCCGGACATGGTAGGCGTTCTTTTCCTGAGGTCCCCAGACATGGCAGGCATTCGTGGCCTGGGGTCCTCGGACATGGCAGGCGCTTGGTTTCGATTTACAGGGAATGCGAGGGATTCACGAGGGAAAGTTGGATGCTCGGGTTTATCGATTTGCTTTTATTTACCGCTTTGTATTTGGTTACATCTACTCTTCTTGTCACTGACTTCCCACATGGTGATAGGTTAGGTCGAGATAGGACCCGGGACGACGGTGAGACTGCGAACAAAGGAGTTTAGCCCGTTCGGGGCTTGTGACACTTCCTTTTCTCCCTTTAGAATTATCTTGGTTATTTGGTTAGTGAGTTTCGTGATTGCCTTTAATATGAGACTATGTGGATGTTGGATTGAATTCTGGTCTTAGTGTTAAATCATCTTTAATAGTTGTGATGATTTGAAATTTCCCTTTGACTCTCAACGTGACTGTGCGACTAAAGTTGTATCGTGTTTGTGACGCCGTGCATATACAAACGAGACTCCGCCAGTTCGCGGGGTGAATTTGTATATGTGGCGGGTCTGGCGCGCACCGGGGGATGAAGTTTTCAAAAAGAAAAAAAAACGTATACGCTTTTCTGCTTATTTAGAACCTCCGGGGCGTGACAGGCGGTGTCGATGCGATCGCTGGTGCCGAGAATCCTGCTCGGGGGCATGTTGACTGGAAACGTCCCGACTGTCCACACCAAAAACATTGTCCGTGACTCTTATCACACTGCGATGGTGGATGCAGCCCACCACAGAAAATACACTTGTTCTGCCGCCGCTGCTAATACTGCTACTATCGCTGCTGCTGTCGAGATCCACCAGGCCTCTGGCGCCTCTAGAACCCACGACCCTGAGGACCAAATAGTGGAGGTCTCGGAGGCCTCTATCTGCTGGTCTGTCCCCCATCATCTAGTAGAACTCGCCCCTGGCGGCAAATCCCTCTCCACTAGTGTTAAGGATTTCTGTATTGGCGTATTTCGTGAAGTGTTTTGAGTCTTGAAGATTGAAGTTGAAGAATTGTCAATCACATACATCAATGTCAAGAAGAATGGATTCAAAATGATTAGGTACGTTTAACTAAATATTTTTGGTGATCTGAATACATTCTTATAGTTTAGAAACACTTGGAATAATTTTCATTGCATAAAAAATCAAAACTGGACATTTTACATGTTCAAGATCCGGACCAGCCACATCCAGTCCGGACCCCGAACAAAGTTTGGTTCATGCGAAATTACAGTCCGGATCATCCCCAATCCAGTCCGGACCCCGAACTCTGTTTTTGCAATATTGCATGAATCAGTCCGGATTAGGTCATTCCAGTCCGGACCTCGAACTGTTTTTCAGGAAATTCTCTTGAAAAAGACGACAGTCCGGATCAGCCAAATCTAGTCTGGACCGCCGTGCGGGAAAAAGTTTGTTAAGTCAGTTTTTTATTCTTATCTCTTTCCAAAAGGTTTCTAACATATAAATAGACCCTAATATCATCTTTTAGGGTATTTCTATTTATTTCAAAGGGTCCTAAATTTCTTATATCCCTAGAAGGAATAAAAGGTAATCCAGGTATAGAGAAGAAAAGGTAAACACCATTTATTTTAGGTTTTCTTTCTCTATTGATCGATTTGATTCTAGGGTTTCAAAACTCCTTATTTCTTTTGAAGAATCAAATCGATGAATACTTAGATGGTGTTTTCCTTGTCTATCTATATGACCTAAGTATTTGATTATCATCACCACCAATAAACAAAACAACGATTTCCGAAAGGACAATCGGCGCGTGGATTCGCGTGGCCTTGTGGATTCAAGGTGCGTTCGTGTGATCGATTCGAACCAAAATTGGTTAAGACCGTGGATTCGGTTGGACATCGTGGATTCGGCGTTGGACGCAAATCGTGGATTCGAGGAGTGTTGCGAAGCAAGCAGAGAAAATCTACTCGGATCGTATGGAAAAGGTTGAGTCGTAGTGTTACGGTATATCACCTTGTACGTGTTTAATCTTAGTGGATTTCACCCTGTTATCGGTCCCGTGGTTTTTTACTCCTGTGACGGAGTTTTCCACGTAAAATCTTGCGTACTTTATTTATTTTCCGGAAAGCCCTCCTCTTCTTCTAAGTCTTCAGGTTTTGTATTGAAATCAACAAAGGAATAAGACGCGGATTCATCCTCCTCAGACACTAACGATGATCTATCAATGGAGGAATTCGAGAAACAACTTGTGCTCTTGACAAGAAAATTTCGTCGAAGGTTTAGAAGGGGAAATTCAAGCAAATCATCGTCCTTCTTTAAGTCCAAGAAAGGCAAAGGATTTTCAAGTTCTAAATCAAGAAAGCAAGAGGGTTCTTCAAAGGACAAGGAGAACACCGAGGGGCAAATCCAGTGCTTCAAATGCAGAGGTTTTGGCCATATCTCAACGGAGTGTCACGACAAGAATCCGTCAAAGAAGAAGGCTATGCAAGCTGTCACTGTGACACCCCCGGAATTTGAAATAGTCCTATATATAAATGATATAATAGGACTAAAAAACTCTTAACCCGGCTATAGCATTTTGGATGGTAGCAAGATCCAAGAGGAACATGAGAGTTAAGCGTGCTAGGGCTAGAGTAGTTCTAGGATGGGTGACCCCCTGGGAAGTGGGGCGTCACAGTTGGTATCAGAGCCAATCACCAGCCGGAAATGTGAGATGAGTCTCGGCTGAGCCAGGGTTATATAGCGGGTAGAGTGTGGCTCCCCGACTAATGACCGTTGTAGGTGGAGTGCAGCTCCCTACAAGGTCGGCTAAGGCTAGCGAGACGAGTCTCACATCGCCTGGTACTAGTGAGTGTGCTTGAGCCTGACGTGGACGTCAGGGCTTAAAGGGGGGAGGAATGTGACACCCCCGGAATTTGAAATAGTCCTATATATAAATGATATAATAGGACTAAAAAACTCTTAACCCGGCTATAGCATTTTGGATGGTAGCAAGATCCAAGAGGAACATGAGAGTTAAGCATGCTAGGGCTAGAGTAGTTCTAGGATGGGTGACCCCCTGGGAAGTGGGGCGTCACAGTCACGTGGGATGACTCTTCTTCCTCCAATGAGTCATCTTCTAGTGATGAGGATAACAACGCCACAGCATTTATTGCGTCCACAACTTCACCTTTCATGTGCTTTTCATCAATTACCTCAGGTTCGTTATCCATCTCCTCCTTGAATGAAAAAAATGCATCGGATAATGAACCTAGCAATTCTGAAGGTGAAGACTTTCCTTTTGCCTACCATAAATTGTTAAAGGATTCTAAGAAATTAGTGAAGCAAAATAAAAGTTTGAGAAGAAGGTTGTGGGATCTTGAAGAACGAACTAAAAAGACAACTAGCGCTCTTGAAGATGAAAGGGATAATTTGAACAAGATAAATGTTTCCCTTCAAGAGAAGAATGAGCATTTCAAGAAGGAATATATTAAATTGGTTGATAAAGCTAATTACTTCTTGAAACTCTATTCCGAGGCTCGACAATAAAAAATGGAGATGATATAGACCATATTCCAACTTAAAGAAGATTTGAAGAGATTTTCATCAGGAAGGAGCAAGTTGGACAAGTTGATTGGTCTTGGTCAAACGAACCATTTGGGCCTTGGATACGATCGAACTGTCAAGGATCCAAGTTCGAGTGGTACGAATTTTGTGCCTCAGTCGGTCTCACCTCCTCCTCCGACGAAAATCATCGCAACCAACGTTGACAAGCCTACCTCATCCTCTTCGTGTTCAACTATTACCAAGGTATGTCATCGTTGTGGTTTTGCAGGGCACATAAGACCAAATTGCAAGTTTGGAGCAAAACGAGCGAATCAAGCGCAACTTGCAACGGCTACCATCAAGATCATTGATCGGAAATCCAAAGAAAATCAACCAAAGGTCAAGAATAATGGTAGTACATCCCTCAAGATAATATTGTCATGGAATTCAAAGAAAAGTGATCAGCCGAACAAGATGCGTTCACCAAGGAGATCAACTTCAAGATTATTGCCGACGTATTCCAAAACTCGTGAGGTTTGGGTGCACAAAGGTGAACTCTTCCCTTGTCTTGTCATTCACACATCACTACATGCATATGACAATACGTCTTGGTATTTGGATAGTGGTTGCTCACGGCACATGACCGGAGATAAAAACTATTTTAAAACGTTTTAGAAAACCTCCTGAGGACTTGCTGTCACGCCCCGCGGTCGAAACTGCGACCCGGGCTCGCCAACAAATCCGCCATCTGCACGGGAATCCCCGCACAGACGAAGCAACTAACCTGCAAGTAAGATCTATAGCTAAACATGTATCAGAGCTGAAATAAAACTAGTAGCTACAGAATCATAAACTGAATATCTGAATAAAATAAATCCTCAATACAGTCTCTCCTGCTATGTAAATAATACAAATACAGATCTCACAGACTGTCCAGTACAAAAGTGGAATCAGAAAAAAATACATGGTACATCTACCTCTGACTCTCAAGTAAAAAGAGTAAGGAGCTACGCGGCCACGCCCTCACCTCGATCAGCTGTCTCCGCATGAACACAAGCCGGAATAGCAACCTCTGGAAAACCTGTCACTGCAGCGGGTGTGAGAACTACTGCAGAAGGTAGTTACCAGTGGGTACCGTCACCAATATCCACGGCATGCCCACTAAGTCTACTGGAGGCAAAACAAATAGGTATGCAGATAGATAATATGAAAGCTGGAATGAAACTACAGCTAATATGCCTCAAGTATCATGCTCAAAGGAAAACTCAACTAAGAACATGCTATGCATCCACTCGCTCACGATGTGCTCACATAACCCAATCTCTGTGTCTGCCACATCGGGTCCAGTTGTAGAGTACCGGATTTGGATTTAGCGCACCGACTCCGCAGTTGTGCATGAAGAGTGGAAATTGCTTGGGACACGTGTATTTTATGATTACAGTGAAGTTCGGGAGGTTTCGGATTGATGCAGGAGCTTCCAGGGCAAAAGGTGAGTTGGCGGCGACGAAGGAAAAGAAAGAAAATTTGAGTGGATTTAGATATTTTGTTAGGAAGGGTATTTCGATCTTTTTCCCTCTCCTTGTGCCTTGTACCCATGCCACCATCATCATTGGGCTAGCCACGTCATCACCTTCTTCTCCACTACAACCAGAGAAGAAGAAGAAGAAGAAGAAAAAGAGAAGAAGAAGAAAAAGAGAAGAAGAGAAAAAGAGAGAAGTGATGGTGAAGGTGTGCCTGAGGTTGGTGTGGACCGGCTGCTAGGAGCCGAGTGGAGTCCAGCGGAGTGCGCGCGCGTCGAGCGGAGTGCGAGGTAAGTGGCAGATTTCTTTCCAAGCTTGGATTGGATTTTTGGATTTAAATTTTTTGATTGGATTTGTGGATGAGTCTTGTGTGGGAGTGGACTATTTTGTTTATTGCTTGGAGAGGCAGCAGCAGGGGGCTCGGTTGGAGCTCGCGCGCAGGGGTGCTGCGCGGGCGGGCAAGGGCGCCGCGCGCGGCAGGCGCAGGGGTGCTGCGCGGGCGCGCAGCTGGCGCAGGCGCCGTGCGGGAGCGCAAGGGCGTCGCGCACGGCTGATGCAGGCACCGCGCGGGAGGCTGGAGCGCAGCGCGCGGTTGGCGCGGGCGCTGCGCACGGCTCGCGTGGGCGCGCGGGCATTTCGTCGGTCGAGGCCGTGCGCGTGCCGGGGCTGGTTCTTTGCCCTGTGAACATGTGAGTTGGGTGCTAGCCGAGCTTAGTTGGTTTTTCCTTTTTCCTTGCATCTTGTGGAGCAGCTTGTGCTGCTTGGTCGGTTGGTTGCTTGCACTGCGCGGAGCCGAGCGTGGTTGCATGCATGCATGCGTGCTGTGGGTTGGTTGTGAAGTGAGGCGGAGTGCGCAGGAAATTTTTTCGAGGACTCGGGTGATTGTTTGAGCTTCCGGGGATTTTTCCGAGGTACGCGGCAGCGCGCGCGCGGCGCGGTTTGGCGTTTCGGCAGTTTGAGGGTTCGACGCTTCCCCGACTTCACGTTTGCCCGTGGAAAGCGTTCAGGTGGGTTGGAAATTCTTCCAAACTGTATGGAATGCCCTCTAATGCTTCTGTATGCATTTTGATTATGTCTAGTATGTTATTTTTACTGTTGGTAAATCTGATAGTTGCCTAGAAAATTATAGAAAAATTGGTAGAACCTCAGATTATTTTTAGTATACTCCCGGTACTGTATGACACTAGTTTTCATGGTTAGTTGGCATTATATTCGCACCTGAATCGTTTTAAAAATCAAGAAACCCGTTTTAAAGAAAAATCGGCATTTTTAATGTGGTTTTTAAATGGTGAGATTGCCAGAGGGATGGCATGGGTTCAGGGTGCATGTGGCCTCGTGCTTGGGGGCCGAGGGTATTTTATTTGACTTAGTGGATGTGTTGCTAGTGTCTTGGGGTTTGTGGAGGCTTATCAGATTGGGTCGTGGAGTGTCTCCGACCTAGACATGAGTGTGGGATGTTGGTATTCGAGTTTTCCGATCTGTTTGATCGTGGATTGTAGCCTGCAGATGTCGCTTTGTTATGCCTGATGAGGCACGTTTGATCTCGATGGGGTCACTCCCCTCGAGTTACTCTCCGGATGCGATGATGATGATGCGCCTAGTTGATACACTAGAGGTCGCTTTGCGTGATACTGAGATAGTCCGATGGGACGCCCTGGTTGATACACCAGGGGGTCCAGGCTTGACTGGACCCGATGTGGCAGTCACTGAGATTGGGTTATGTGAGCGAGTGGCCTAGAGCATGGCATGTTCTTAGATGTGTTTTTCCTTTGAGCATGATACTTGAGGCATTTTAGCTGTAGTTTATTTCCAGCTTTCATATTATCTATCTGCATATCTATCTGTTTTTGCCTCTAGTAGACTTAGTGGGCATACCGTGGATATTGGTGATGGTACCCACTGAGAACTACCTTTTGTAGTAGTTCTCACACCCGCTGTGGTGACAGGTTTTCCGGAGGCGGCTGTTCCGGGTTCATCTTGTGCGGAGACAGCAGACCGAGGTAAGGGCGTGGCCGACTAGTTTCTTACCCGAGTCTGTATGTGTCAGAGGTAGAGTTACCCTGTATTTTGAGTTTTCACTTTTGCACTGGACAGTTTGTGTTTTTATTCATGTTATTAGAGTGAGGACTTTGTATATTGGATCCTTGGTTGTATATGATTTCAGCTGTTCAGTTGTTTCTATAGCTTTAGTTTCATTTCAGCTCTGATATTTGTGTAGCTATAGATCCTTCTTGCAGGTTAGATGCTTCGTCTGTGCGGAAAGTCCCGTGCAGGCGGCGGATCTGTTGGCAAGCCCGGGTCGCAGTTTCGATCGCGGGGCGTGACACCAGTCAAGCCTGCGCCCCCTAGTGTATCAACCAGGGCGTCCCATCGGACAATCTCAATATAACGTAAAGCGACCTCTAGTGTATAAACTAGGCGCATCATCATCGCATCCGGAGCGTAACTCGAGGGGAGCGACCCCACCGAGCTCAAGCGTGTCTCATCTGGCATAAAGAAGCGGCATCTGCAGGCTATAATCCACGATCAAACAGATCGGAAACTCGAATACCCAAATAACCATAACTCAGTCGGAGAACCCTCCACGACTCAATCTAACAATGCCCAAATAACATAGCTAAGTCGGAGAACCCTCCACGACTCAATCTGATAAAGCCCAAATAAACATAGCTAAGTCGGAGAACCCTCCACGACTCAATCTGATAAAACCCAAATAAACATAGCTAAGTCGGAGAACCCTCCACGACTCAATCTGCTAATGCCCAACCCATGATCTAGTGTAAACCAATCGACTTCCATGAAGGGCTGAATATTCCGAAAGACTGACGCCTACAACCCAAATCAAAGAAGAACAGGCTGCACGCACAGCCGCCCGTAGCTTCCGACCCAACAATGGAATCAGTCCTCAATCTCTCACATAAAAGGCCTGGAAATCCCGAAAGACTGACGCCTACAACCCAAATCAAACAAGAACAGGCTGCAGGCACAGCCGCCCGTAGCTTCCGCCCCCGAAGTGAAAAAATGCTCAATCTCTCATGACACTAGAAACTCATCCCACAGAGCTCTAAAAATCCACTCGGCCCCCTGGCACAAGGATACATGCATCCCGAAGTACCCGGACCATCCATAATGCTCATGATATTTTAAAACACTTTAAAATCAGAGTTTAAATTAAAGCCAGTTACAAACATTTTATGAATGTCCAGATGCATCCCGAATGTCAATAAAATATGCAGCCTAGTGTCAAATCATCTCTAGATCATGCTAAAAATATCTGGGGCTCAGGATTGTCTTTCTGTAATTTTCTAGGCAACTATCAGATTTACCAGCTACAATAACAGATAAGCTAGACATGCTATACATGCATACAATAGCATTAGAAGGCATTCCATACATCTTGAAGAATTTCCAACCCACCTGGATCGCTTTCCACAGGCAACGTTGAAATCGGTGAAGCACCGAACCACTCACAGCCAAAAATCCGCCGAAACACCACCTCGGCTCACGGTCGCGCGCACCTCTGCCGCGGCCCAAGGGAACCCTCCAGGAGCTCTCAGCTCACTCCACAGCCTCTAACAAGGCTCCATCTGTGCTCAGGTCCAAATTGCCGCGCTCCGCCAACCCACCTGCGCACCCAGCCCGCGCCCCTCCGCGGCTCCGCACTGTGCGCAGGGCAACCCGAGGGCTCCAACAGCCCACGCAGCACCAAGCTGCACCTCTCATCACAGGGAAGAAGAAAAGAGAGAGGAACCTCAGTCCAAAACTCAAATATCCAATCTCAGCCAAAATTCGAAAATCTGCGGAAAATCCAAAAACTCGGTAATGCACAGTACTCACCTCTACTGTGTACGCACGCGCCCAAGCTCCAACCGGGCTTCCTCGACGGGACAAGCTCACCAACGCGCTCTCGATCGACACACAAAGCTTCAGCGCGAAGAAAATCCACCTAGTGCTCACAGCATGCACACTCGCACTCCCGCTGTCGACTTCGCGCAATCACCCAGCCGAAGCTCCCCGTCCAACTCTCTCTCCCTTCTCTCTCCCTCTCGTTCTTTCTTTCTTTCTTTCCTTGGATCCCATAGGAAAAGAAGAGGTGAAGGGTCTATATATAAAGCAAAGGGGAGTTGATGTCGTGCAGGGGGTGGGTGGGAAGTGAAATTACTCTTTTACCCACACTGCCCCCAAGATCAAGAGGCTGAGTACCGGTACTCGGGTGCTCAGTACCGGTACCCAAGCGTAATTTTCCCAAACCGAGGGCCAAATCCACCCAGTCCAACGCAGTGTTCCGGTACCCGCCCCCGCATTCCGGTACTCAAGCCAAATGGGAACTGGAGTACCGGTACGCACTGCCCAGTACCGGTACCCAGGGACTTAGAAAAATTCCTGCTGATTTCCCCAACCGAAACTCTCTGTCGGATCCTCGAGCAATTCGTTCCGGTACCCATCCTCGTGTACCGGTACGCAATGCCCCAAAAATGCAGATTCAAGCTGAGGCTTCCAATTCCGACGCCGTCAACTCACTTTTCGATCCAAAAGCTTCCGCGTCAATCCGAAATGTCCTGAACTCGAGCATAATCATATTCTGAACCTTCTGCGGGCGATTTCACCGCACCACGCCATCTTGCGAAGTCGGTGCACTACACGAAGCCCCGGTACTCTACACTTGTTATTTTCGGAGATGGACGATCTTCAAAAATAGTTGGAAAAGGAACAATCACTATTTCAAATGGCCCAGTTTTGAAAAATATTTTATATGTTGAGGGCCTCAAGACTAACCTCATAAGCATTAGTCAATTGTGTGATGATGGTTTTTCAGTTAATTTTTCTACGATAGAATATCTTGTAACTGATGAAAACCATTCATTCTTTTTGAAAGGGGTTAGATCACAGAATAATTGCTACGTAGTTCCTGGTAAATCTATTGAACAATGTAACCTAGTGTCACTTGATAATGAAACTCTTTGGCATGAAAGACTATGTCACATGAACTTTAAGGAACTATCTAGAATTACACATAAGGATGTTGTTAGAGGTGTTCCTAAATTGAACTTCAAAGAAAACATTATGTGTGGTGGTTGCCAAAAGGGAAAACAAATTAGATCCACTCACAAGAATTTGAACCATGTAGGAACAAAACGCCCATTAGAATTATTGCATACGGATTTAATGGGGCCAACTCGTCAACCTAGTTTGGATGGAAAATGATACATATTTTTCATGGTTGATGATTTCTCTAGATATTCATGGGTAGCATTTTTAAAAGAGAAAGCAGATACTTTTGACTCTTTTCATGATATTTGTCATCGGATTATGATTGAGAAAAATAAAAAAATTGTCCATATTCGCAGTGATAGAGGTGGAGAATTTATTAATTCAAAATTCATTGACTTTTGTTCCTCAAACGGCATAAAACATGAATTCTCTGCACCTTATACACCGCAACAGAATGGTGTAGTCGAGCGCAAAAATAGAGTTGTACAAGAGATGGCGCGTGTTATGCTTCAGAGCCGGAATCTTCCGTTACATTTTTTTGGGCTGAAGCAATTAACACCGCTGTCTATGTGATCAATAGAATATATTTGCGCTCGGATACTTTAAATACACCATATGAGCTATGGTTCTTTAGAAAACCAAATATCAAATATTTTCGTATCTTCGTGAGTCGTTGCTATATTTTGCGCGATCGTGAAAATCTTAGAAAATTCGACTCTCGTTGTGACGAAGGAATTTTTATGTGTTATTCTACAAATAGTAGAGCATATCGAGTATACAATCTTGAATCTAAAACGATGATAGAATCAATAAATGTTAAAGTAGACGATGTAATACCTCGAACTGTCTTGTGTTCTTTTAACCCTTTTGAATAAATTAGTTGTTGAGGGGTTTATTTGGCGGGGTTTCTTAGGTACAGCGTCGGGGCGCGCGGGCATTTTTCGGTATTAGAGCTCGAAAAATGGGGAACAGCAAAGTGATCGGATCTGGAATCCAATTTGCGGATCTCCCGAAATGGGATTTTGAAGGTTTCGGTACTTTGGGGTGCACCGAAATCCGTGCCGCGTGATCGACACGCTTTTCGGCAGGTGTTCCGTCCTGATTTACAGGGGTATTGTGGATTCATGAGGGGGAGTTTTGGATGCTCTGGTTTATCGGTTTTCTTTCCTTTCAGTACTTTTAGCATCTTATGTTTTACATCTACCTCTCACTCTTCGGTCACTGGCTTCCCATACTGTGACAGGTTCGGTCAAGGGTGGGGTCCGGGACGACAGTGAGGCCGCGACTCGAGGATCTTAGCCCGATTAGGGGCTGGTGACATTTCTTTTATTTACGTTTTGATTACTTCTGATTAGTTAGCTTATGTGTGTGTGATACATTGTTGTGGATGTTGGGTTTGAACTGTGTTTTATCGTGGATGAACATTTCCCTTACTAGTTGTTGTTTCGGCCACTCTTTTCAAATCAAGTAAAAAGATTGCGAAAATGTTTAGCAAAATGTAGGTGTCGTGTCGACACCGTTTTACAACCCGTGGATTTATCCTTTCAAAATGTGGGTGGCCGGCTTGGTTATTGCACATGATGATATCTTTCCCTCAACATAACTTCTTTGCTAGTGTGGTTAAAGTACGATTTATGCTTGCGACGCCGTGCATATACAAAGGAGACTCCGTCCGTTTGCGGGGTGAATTTGTATATGTGGCGGATCTGCGCACATGCCCGGCGGGGGTACTTATAAAAAAAAAAAAATGTACACGTTTTCTGCTTATTTTAAACCCCCGAGGCGTGACAGATTTTATGGTATCAGAGCAAACAACTTTAACCACAGTAGTCGTTGACCAACATCCACAGAAGTACATCACCACTAGCAACTGACCAACGAGATAGTCAAGGAATAGGTGCCTAGAGCACGAGTGTGTTTGGGGAAAAAGGGGATAGAGTTCCGGTTTGTTCGCAGGTCATGGTGTTAGACCAGTTAGGTGTAGGGTTGACTTGGCTTATTTGTGTACAGCGGATAATGGCCCGGACTAGGTCGTCAACTGATAACGCAGAGGCAGACGGAACGGCACCGACGGCTGCGGAGAATCAGCTTCTTCGGCAACAACTGCGAGAGATGGCCCAACAGCTAGCGGCCCTCACAGAACAAGTACGTCAATTGACGCAGCAACTAGCTACGTCAGTAGTGGTCACCCAGGCCCCTCCACCCGGGCCAACTGCACCTACGACAGCACCGCCGGTAGTAGACGGCGACACCACGACCGCCCCTCCTCAGACCGCGACAACCGGGGTACCGCTTGTTCAGCCTACAGTGCCTTTTGTAGCCCCAACGCCGGTGACTTCGGGACCTACGCCAGGAGCCACAGCCGAAGCCCCTTTGAGAGAGACTATGATATTACCCACCCCCGTGGAGCCCACCGTCGCCGCAAGGGAAGCGTCTGTTCAGCAGACCGAACGGGACAGGGTGAGAGCGAATTTGGCGGATTTCCGAAAATACGACCCACCTGTGTTTGAAGGAGAGATGATCGATCCGTGGGTCGTGGAAAAGTGGGTAGATACTATGGAAAATCTTTTTGAAGATTTGTTGATGGAGGAGTATGAACGGGTCCCCTTGGCCATCCACTTCCTTGAGGGAAACGCCCGCATGTGGTGGAAGACGGTGCGCCCGGACCCCTCGAAGGGCACCGCCCTTCCATCATGGACTACGTTCCTAGAAAAGCTGTTTGGGGCATTTTTCTCCAAGAGCGTCAAACAACAGATGGAAGACGATCTGAAGCACATTAAGCAGGGGAGAAGGACGGTTATGGAGTACAAGCGGGAGTTTGTAAGATTCGTCAATTGCGTACCCTTTATTATAAGGGACAATTCCCACAAGGCCCAACTCTTTGTGGATGGTCTGCGGAGTGACATCTTCCAGGTCGTACAAGCGGTGGACTTGCACACCTTCCAGAAGGTGGTCGACAGAGCCACCATAGTGGAGCGAGGATTTGCGGTTACGCGAGCTCGACGGGAGGGCTTTGAGCACGACAAGGACAGGAAGCGACCTCAGTCCTACTCTGGAGGAGGCTATTCCAGCAGAAGCCGACCCCCTAAACATGCGAGATCGCAATGAGGAACCAGGAGTGCACCGACGGGAGGACAAAAGCCGGTGGAGAGACCTTGCATAATTTGCGGTGGAGCACACCGAGTGAATGAATGTTCCAAGAGGCACGACCACTGCTTTCGTTGCGGCAAGCCGGGGCACTTCCGTTTCAACTACCCCTTGAACACGGGAACAGCGTCCTCAGCAGCGTCTGCACATTCGCCGCAGCAACAAGGACGGGGAAAAGCTCCTTCAGGATCGGCCACCCTGTAGAGTACCGGAACTTTGTAGAGTGCACCGACCTCGCAAGATGGCGTGGTGCGGAGAATGTTCAGATTACAGCGGAGTTCGATCGGGATGATTCGGTTTGAAGTGGAGACCCCGAGGGCGAAAAGTGAGTTGGCCGCGGCGTTATTGAAGCTTCAGACTTCAGTTTTCTTTTGGAATAAGCACACCGACTCCACAGTTGAGCTTTTGAGGGGGAAAAGCTTTGGACATGTGTATTTTTAGGTTACATCGGGGTTCGGGAGATTTCAGAGTGGTGCGGAAGCTTCCGAGGCATAAAGCGAGTTGTCGGCGAGGTTTAAGGAGCTTCAGACATCGGATTGGGCTGTTGGGGGTTTGAGTTCCGGAACACAAGCTTGAGTTCCGGAACTAAGCATGGTGTTCCGGAACACAAGCTTGAGTTCCGGAACTAAATGATTTAGTACCGGTACCTAGCTTGGGGTACCGGTACTCAGCACCACTGGGAGCCCAGAATGAGCAGGTTTCGGGTTTTTTTAATGAGGGCACTTCGGTCATTTCACCTCCCATGTATTTTGCCCCACTCCTCCCTCTATATATGAGCCCCACCCTGCCTTCTTCTCCACGACAGAATGAAAGAGAGAAAGAAATAAAGAAAGGAAAAGAAAGAAAAGAAGAGAAAGAGAGAGGAGGATTGAGAGAGTGAGTAGAGAGGGAGTGGCTGTGGATTTTTGGTGGTGTGTTCTTCGCGCCGAGGCTTCGGATATTGTTTGCGAGCGCGTTGGAGAGCGCGACCGATTTGTGGAGAGCTCGGATGGAGCTCGCTTGCGCGCGGACACCGTACGGAGGTTAGTATTGTGCGTTCCGAGTTTTTAGATTTTGGCTTTTCCGCGGATTTTTGGATTCGGACAGAGATGGATTTTGAGTTTGGGAAATGGATTGATTCCATCTTTTTCTTCTTCCCTGTGATGTGAGGGTGCAGCGGAGTGCTGTCTGGGCCGCGAGGAACGCGCGCGAGGGCCCAGCGCACTGTGCGGAGCCACGGCGTAGCACGGACAGTGTGCGCAGGTGAGCCGACAGGTTGGATTTTTATGTTGACCGCGGGTTGACCGAGCGCTGTTGGAGCATCCTAGAGGCCATTGGAAGATGATGTTAGCTTTCGGGATTTTTCTGGACACCCGGCAGAGGTGCGCGCGACCGAGCACCGAGGTGCCGTTTCCAGTGGATTTTAGACAGTGAGCGGTTCGGCGCTACACCGACTTCAGCGTTGCCTGCGGAATGCATTTGAGGTGGGTTGGAATTTCTCCAAAATGTGTGGAATGCCCTTTAAAGCTATTGTATGCATGTTGATCATGTTTAGCTTAATTATTTGCATATCTGGTAAATCTGATAGTTGCCTAGAAAATTGTAGGAATATAATTGCGAGCCCCAGATATTTTTTTCATGATCTAGAAGTGAATTGACACTGGACTGCATGTTTAGCTGGCATTAGATTGGCATCTGAACCGTTTTAAAAATCGTCGGACCGGTTTTAATGAAAAATGAGATTTGAAAATGGTTTTAAATTATCGAGATCTTCTAGAGAGGTTGAGTGGGTTCAAGATGCATGTGTTCTCGTGCTAGAGGGCCGAGAGGATTTTTAGAGCTCTGTGGGATGAGTTGCTAGTGTCATGTGAGTTTGAGATTCCTTGCTGGGATTGATGGGATTATTCTAGATCATGGATTGTGTCTTTCTGATTTGGTAGTGGAGATGGTTCTCCGACTTAGCTTGAGAGTTTGGGCTCTGGCAGATCGAGTCGTGGAGGTTTCCCGACTTAGCCATGGGTTGTGCATTATCAGATTGAGTTGTTGAGGGTTCTCCGACATAGCTGTGAGAGTGTTGGGCATTCCCTGATCGAGTCATGGAGGGTTCCCGACCGAGTTGTGTTATTTGAGTATTGAGTTTCCGATCTGATTGATCGTGGATCATAGCCTGCATGTGCCGCTTATGAGACAGTTGAGACTGATAAGATACTTGAGCTTGATGGGGTCGCTCCCCTCGAGTTACGCTCCGGATGCGTGATGATGATGATTGAGATAGTCAGACTAGGACGCCCCACGTGGAGTGGGCAGGTGCGTTCCTAGTAGTCAGTAGGACGCCCCCCGTGGTAGTGGGCAGGTGCGTTCCTAGACGACAGGCGCAGGCTTGACTGAGCCAGTTTTGGGCAGTCATTGAGATTTGAGTTTGGTGAGCACCTCGTGTGCGAGTGGTGCATAGCATGTTCTTAGATGAGTATTCATTTGAGCATGGTACTTGAGGCATATAGCAGTAGTGAGAGTATGCATAGTAGAGTTTCTTGAGCCCGATGATTGAGACATAGTAGCTGTAGTTTTCCTTTAGCTTTTATATATATATATATATATATATCTATCTGCATACCTATCTGTGCCTCCAGTAGACTTAGTGGGCATACCGTGGATATTGGTGACGGTACCCACTGGGAACTACCTTCTGCAGTAGTTCTCACACCCGCTGCGGTGACAGGTTTCCTGTGGTTGCTGTTCCGGCTTAGCTCGTGCGGAGACAGCGGATCGTGGTGAGGACATGGCCGATTAGTTCCTTACCAGCATTGAGAGTCAGAGGTAGATGTACCCTGTATATTTTTATGATTCCGCTTTTGTACTGGACAGTCTGAGGGATTGGTGAGGCTTGTATTTATTTTTTTTAGCTGAGAGACTATGTATTGAGGATTATTTTATTTATTCAGATGTTCAGTTGATTTCTGTAGCTATTGGTTTTAGTTTCAGCTCTGATACATGTTTAGCTATAGATCTTTTGCAGGGTAGACGCTTCGTCTGTGCGGCAGTTTCCGTACAAACGGCAGATCTATTGGCGAGCCCGGGTCGCAGTTTTGACCCCGGGGCGTGACACACCCGCCCACCAGCACCCCGACGGGAAGGGGAGGCGCGGCCGCAATCAGGAGGGAGAGTCTACTCGATGACCCACCAGGAGACGGACCCACCGGAAGGCGTGGTAGCAGGTATTACTCTAGTCTCAGATTATCGCGCTAGAACCCTATTTGACACTGGAGCATCCCACTCGTTCCTGTCTCGTGAGTTCGCATGTACTCATGATTTTGAGGGGACACCTCTTCGTAATATAATGTCGGTTTTGACCCCTGGGGGACCCTTAGAAGCGAATAGTTTTGTACCTTCCTGCCTGATAAGGTTGGGAAGGCTACAATGCCCTTGGGATTTAGTGGCAATCCCGCTTAAGGAGTTCGATGTGGTACTCGGTACGGATTGGCTCACTAGGTACCAGGCGGTGATTGATTGCGAGAAGCGCCAGGTGCGGCTGCAGGAACCTGGCTTTCCATATCACGTATACTTGGCATGTAAGAGCACCTCCTTCTCTTATATTATCTCTGCGTCGCGGGCTAGGAAACTGATGGAGGGTGGATGTGTAGCATACATAGCCTCGGTAGACTTAGCGACTCGACCCTCGGCACTACTCTCGGATATCCCTATCGTAAGGGATTTTTCAGACGTTTTTCCGACCGAACTGTCCGGGATGCCCCATGAGCGAGAAACCGAATTCACCATCGAGCTTCTCTCGGGTACGCAACCTATCACCAAGGCACCGTATCGAATGGCGTTTGCAGAATTAAGAGAGCTCAAGGCACAACTAGAAGATCTTTTGGATAAGGGGTTCATCAGGCCAAGTGTGTCTCCTGTTAAGGATTTTGTTTTGGCGTATTTCATGAAAGTGTTTAAGTCTTGAAGATTGAAGATGAAGAAGCTTGGATCATATACCTCAATCTCAAGAAAGAAGAATTCAAAAGGATCAGGTAAGTTTAACTAAACAATCTTGGTGATCCGAATACTTCTTATAATGTAGAAACACTTGGATGGGTTTTTAATCGCATAAAAATCAAAAACTGGAGATGTTATATGTTCAGGATCCGGATCAGAGTACTACAGTCCGGACCCCGAACATAGGTTAGTTCATGCGCAAATCCAGTCCGGAACACATCTTGTTCAGTCCGGACCCCGAACGTGAATTTTGCAAAAACTGCATGAACAGTCCGGACCGTGGGATTTTAGTCCGGAACCCGAACGTTGTCTTTCTGGCAAAACTCTGTTTAATGACGACATTCCGGATCGCACTAATTCCAGTCCGGACTGTCGACCCGAAAATTTCCAGATAAGGCTAGTTTTTTATTCTTATCCTCTTCCAATGGTTTCTAACCTATAAGTAAACCCTAATTCTATCTTTTAGGGTAATCCACAATAAGTTTTATACTTCGGGAAATGACGAAAAAATATTAACGGAGAAAAACTTATAGATCCACATATAGAGAAGAAAGGAAATAACTAGATTTAATTCTATGTTTCTTCATCTATATTAATTAATTTGATTCTAGGTTTTCATACTCAGATTTTGAGTAGAATCAAATTAATGAATACTTAGATGGCATTTCCGATCTATCTTTGATCTAAGTATTCGGCGGATCATCACCACCAAACAAAACAACGATTTTTCCCAAAATCGGCGCGTGGATTCGCGTGGCCTTGTGCATTCAAGGTGCTACCGCTCTCGTGGATTGGGAGCGAGGTACGATTCGTGTGATCGAAACGTACTACTTGGTGGAGACCGTGGATTCGGTCAGACGTCGTGGATTCGACGTTGGACGCCATGGATTCGGCGTTGGACGCACATCGTGGATTCGAGGCGCGGTGCGGAGCGAGCGGAGAAGATCAACTCGGAGCGTATGGAAAAAGGTTGAGTCGTGTGTGAGTACGTTATATCACCTTTGTACGTGTTTAATCTTAGTTGATTTCACCGTGTTATCGGTCTCGTATTTTTTTTTTATTGTGATGGAGTTTTCCACGTAAAATCTCTGCGTGTTATTTTATTTTTTCGCATTGGGTTTTATTACGCAAAGATTTTTGAGTGTTTATCGTTTACACCTATTCACCCCCCTCTAGGTATTTTTTTCCCTATTTAGATCCCACTACACCAAAACTTATTATTGCCGGCACTTTTGTGGTGGCATTTAGAAAAAAAGCCACCAAAAATAAATTTTTACCGGCAGTTTTTTAAAAATGCCGTTAAAAAAAAATTATATTTATTTTATTTTATCTATTTATTTAATCTTAAAAATAATTATATTAAAAATACCTAAAAAAGTTTTTACTGGCATTTTTTTAATGGCATTTACAAAAAATGCCACTAAAACCTAATTAATATCCTACCAAATGCCAGCAATGGGAAATTTTAATTCCTGCGCACGGTCGCGATAGCGCGCAGGGAAATAGCTATTGCGCGCAAGAAAGAAAAAAAAAAATCCCAAAAAAAATCCCTAGCTACTTCCCCAACCGCGCTCACGCGAGGCTTCTCCTGTCCGCGCGCTAGCTCCCCCGGCCACCTCTACCGCGCGCCTCCGCCGCCTCGGCCACCGCCTCCCCTGCGGCCATCCATCCCGCGCGCAAGCGGCCTCTCCCTGAAGATCGAAGCTTTGTGGAGCGTCTTCTCCAACGACAGTCGGAGCTCTGTCCAGGTTCGAGCGTCTTCTCCAACGACGCTCAGAGCTCTGTCCTGGTTCAAGCGTCTTCTCCAACGACACTCGGAGCTCTGTCCAGATTTGAGCGTCTTCTCCAACATTAGAAGCTCGAAACTCTGTCCAGGTTCGTGCGGGACATCAATTTTTTTTTCTTCATCAGTTTTTATGACATATATAGCATATTGCATCAATTTTTTTTTTTTTCTGACATAAGAGATCTCGAATAGTAATTTGGTGATCAAATACAGAGAGATTATTAGAAATTCACATATAGCAATAGTTCTTCTGAATAATAACTAAATGATTAGAGAGTTAATTTAGAGTACTACTCGATCTAAACCTATTGAGACTTGAGCTTTTGGGATGAACAAGTTCTAGTACATAAAAACTCTGAAAGATAATCTCTTGTAATCCTATATCCAATTCTTCAATGCTTCTGATGTGATTAGTGTGGATTGCGAAGCTTCTTGTAAAATAAACTCCAACGAGATTTGAAATTAGGCTTTAATATTTGAAAATTCCTAAGTGCATACATATAAATTTCTCCACGAAAAACCCAATTAAATGCATATGTGATTAGCATGTTACATGTGGTATATACACGAATTCTTTTTTCGAGAAATACATATTTGATTTCTAAAAAGCCAGTAGTAACAAATTTGTTCACGATCTTGGCTCGCGAGCAACCTGCTGCATGCATGAAGCGTCAAGTTAATCAAATGGGTCCAATCCAAGTTGGGTTAGGTTGGGTTGTCCTGTTGATCGGGTTCGGTCGAGATTGCATGCCAGTATGCCACCCCTATTCATATATAATGATCTCGGCTCGACTTCAGCGAATATATTCGGTCCATGATGCTTATGAACTATCTGATCGATTCGATTCGACAACATCTTTGATCGATACTACTCTCATGACAGATATATTTATCAAATGCACAAATAAACTATTGGCTATTTATTTATGAGTTAAATAGGTCCAACTTTCTGTCCCGTGATAATAGGCTCAGGAAACTAATAAGTTGAGTTGGGTGAGCCCAATAAGTTGAGTGGGGCTGCGGTCCACAATAGACCTAAAACTTGTGATCCAACATGGAAATCAAATTGAAGTTTCACAATACAAATATATATATATATATATATATATATATATATATATATATATATATATATATATATATATATATATATATATATATATATATATATATATATATATATATATATATATATATATATATTGATATATATATATAAAGCTTTAAAGATTCGGTGAAATGACCTGTAACATATTTTAAATATGATTACAGTCGAGTTCGGTGCGTTTCGGACCGATGCGAAGTGCATCGGGTTGAAAAGTGAGTTGAAGTTCAAGGAATTAGCGAATTTCATAAATTGTAAAATTCGCCGAAAAAACCTATTTTCACGAGATATAACTGGCTGCTGCTTTGAGCAGCAGCCTTGCTGGTGCTTTGACCAGCAGGGCTGCTGCTTGAGCAGTAGCAGCCTTGCTGCTGCTTTGAGCAGCAGGGCAGCTGCTCAAAGCCGCAGCCTGCTGCTTGAGCAGCAGTTGCTCAAGCAGCTGGTGCTGCTGCTGCTGCTCAAGCAGCAGCTTGAGCAGCACCTGCTGCTGCTTTGCAGCACCTGCTCTGCAGCAACTTAATCTCAAGCTTGAGCAGCTTGTGCCCGCTTGCGAATTTGCAAAATGCCGAAATGCGGCGAAATGACCTGTAACATATTTTAAATATAATTACAGTCGAGTTCGGTGCGTTTCGGACCGACGCGAAGTGCATCGGGTCGAAAAGTGAGTTGAAGTTCAAGAAATTAGCGAATTTCATAAATTCTGATTTTTGATATCGGCAAGCTCTTTTCATCTGAGTTTTGCCGCCAACTAGAAAATCAAAATTGTAATTTTTCTCCTTTCCTTTATTCTACAAATTTTTCTTAAACTCCCCACGATTTATTTTAAATTTTTGGGCTGTTCTAAGCCCTCGGAATAGGGCCTCGAAAAAGCTTACCGATAACAAAAATCAGAATTTCTGAAATTCGATAAGTCCTTGAACTTCAACTCACTTTTCGACCCGATGCACCTCGCGTCGGTCCGAAACGCACCGAATGTTACGGAATTTGAGTTGGCGTAGTTTCGTGAAAGGTTCATGTCTTGAAGATTGAAGGTGAAGAAAGTTGGATCATTTAACTCAATCTCAAAAAAGAAGAATTCAAAAGGATCAGGTATGTTTAACTAAAGATTATTGGTGATCCGAATACTTCTTGTAGTGTAGAAACACCTGGAAGAGTTTTTAACTGCATAAAAATCAAAAACTGGTGTTCGGACATGTTCAGGATCTGGATCAGAGCCAGCGATCCGGATCCCGAAGGTTGTTGTTTCATACATCACTTCAATCCGGATCGCAGCATCTCACGATCCGGATCCCGAACGTTGAGTTTTCTGAAATGTATGAACGATCCGGATCAGGCATTCCGATCCGGATCCCGAACGTTTGTTTTCTGGAAACCGTCTTTATTGCTACTCCGATCCGGATCGCCCAAATCCGATCCGGATCGCCGTCCGTCAAAATTCCAGAAATGTTAGGTTTTTGATTCTTATCTCCTTCCAAATGTTTCTAACCTATAAATAGACCCTATGACTCTTTTTCTAGGGTTAATCCAGATAGCCGTCATATTCAAATATCATTTTATACGGCCTAAGATCCACATATAGAGAGGAAAGGAAATCATTAGAGAATACTCTATGTTTCTTCGTCTATATTGATTAGTTTGATTCTAGGTTTTCATACTCACATCTTGAGTTGAATCAAACTAATGAATACTTAGATGGTATTTCCAATCTATCTTTGATCTAAGTATTCGGCGGATCATCACCACCCAAAAACAACGATTTCCCCAAAATCGGCGCGTGGATTCGCGTGTCCTTGTGGATTCAAGGTTCAACCGCTCTCGTGGATTCGGAGCGAGGCACGTTCGTGGATTCGAAGGGTGCTATTGGGTACAGACCGTGGATTCGGTCGGACGTCGTGGATTCGACGTTGGACGCCGTGGATTCGGCGTTGGGCGCAGATCGTGGATTCGAGAAGCGTCGCAGAGCGAGCGGAGAAGATCCTCTAGGAGCGTATGGAAAAGGTTGAGTCGTAAGTGTGTACGGTAAATCACCTTGTACGTGTTTTAATTTTAGTGGATTTCTGCCGTGTTATCGGTCCCGTGGTTTTTTACTCCGGTGATGGAGTTTTCCACGTAAAAATCTTGCGTATTATTTTTATTTCCGCATTGGGTTTTTATCGCAACGATTTTTGAGTGTTTATACGTTTACACCTATTCACCCCCCTCTAGGTGTTTTTCCCCCTATTTAGATCTACATTACATATAACCCAACAAGTGGTATCAGAGAGGGAATAGGGTTGTAAACAATGGTTGAAGGTGGAAATATCAATCGACCCCCTTTCTTTGATGGAACAAATTATGCGTACTGGAAAGTACGAATGAAAGCCTTTTTAATTTCCATCGACGAAAGGGTGTGGCAATCAATTGAATTAGGATGGTCTAATCCAACTAAAATTATCTCTGATGTTCGCACCTTAAAACCTAGGTCGAAATGGACCAAGGAAGAGTTAGATTCATCTTCTTACAATGGCAAGGGAATTAATGCTATTTTTAATGCCTTATCTCAAACTGAATTCTCTCGCGTCTCGGCATGTGAGACTGCGAAAGAAATTTGGGATGTTCTTCATGTTACACATGAGGGAACTAACCTCGTGAAGATTCAGAAACTGCAAATGCTTACGAGCAAGTTTGACTCTATCTTGATGGCAGAAAATGAATCTTTCACGGACTACTATACACGATTGCAAGACATCGTAAACTCATGTGCTAACCTAGGAGAGAAGATTCCAGAATTTAAGATTGTAAGAAAGATCTTAAGAACTCTTCCTGAACGATTTCGCCCAAAGGTTACAGCCATTGAAACTATTAAACACCCAGACGAAATACGTGTAGAAGAATTAGTTGGTTCATTACAAACTTATGAAATGACGTTTACTACTAACAATTCTTCTGGAAAAGCATCCTCTTCTAAGTCTTCAGGTTATGCGTTGAAAAAAACTAAGGAAGAAGACGCGGATACATCCTCCTCAGACGATGACGAGAACCTTTCTATGGAGGAATTTGAGAAGCAGCTCGCTCTCTTGACAAGAAAGTTTCGCCGGAACTTTCGAAGGGGTAATTCAAGTAAATCTCCATCCTTCGGAAAGTCGAACAAAGGCAAGGGTACTTCAAGCTACAAGTCAAGAAAGCAAGAGAACTTTTCAAAGGATAAGAAAAGTTCAGAGGGACAACTACAATGCTTCAAATGTCGAGGCTACGGCCACATTGCAACGGAGTGTCCCAACAAGTATCCGGCAAAGAAGAAGGCGATGCAAGTCGTCACTTGGGATGACAACTCAACGTCAAATGAGTCGTCTTCAAGTGATGAAGAAAAGAGCTCCACGGCATTCCACGCGTCCATATCTTCACCCTTCATGTGCTTTATGGCAAGTACATCCGAGTCGTTGACCAACTCCACTGCTGAAAAGATTGCAACGGACAACGAATCGGATGAGTCGGAAGGTGAAGAATTTGCCTTAGCCTACCACAGACTTTTGAGGGATTCAAAGAAACCGGCTAAGCAAAACAAGGGATTGAGAGGGAGATTGCAGGATCTCGAAGAAGAAGTAAAAAGGGTAACTTCTCTCTCGACCGATCTTGAAGTGGAAAGGGATAATCTGATAAAAGCAAATATTTCCCTTCAAGAGTCCAATGAGCAACTCGAGAAGAATTATATAGATATGGTGAACAAAGCGAACTACTTCTTGAAGCTCTACGGCGAGGCACGACGAGAAAAATTGGAAATGACAGAGACCATTTTCCAACTCAAGGATGACTTACATCAATTCTCTTCTGGAAGGAGTAAGTTGGATAAACTTCTTGGTCTCGGTCAAACAAACAAGTTCGGCCTCGGATACAATCGAACTGAAGACAATTGTAGTTCGGTTGGGACAGTCTTTGTGCCTCAGTCGGTATCTCCTCCGACACCGGAATTCACGACAACCAACGACAACAAGCCTACTTCATCCTCTTCGGAATCGTCAAGCACAAAGGTATGTTTTCGTTGTAATTTTGCAGGGCACATTGAAAGAAATTGCAAGATTGGAGCTCAAAGATCAAATCAACCACATCTTGCAACTGCTACCAATAAGTTCACTCCCCGGAATTCAAAGAAGGATTTTTCAAAAGAAAAGAACATTGGTAGTACTCCAAACAAGACGATGACAAAAGAAAAAGATCAATCAGACAAAACGTCTTCATCAAGGAAAATTTCTCAACCATTGCCGACATACTCCAAAACTCAAAAGGTTTGGGTATGCAAAGGTGAAATCCTTCCTTGTCTTTAATCGTTCTACGATTAAATGTTGTGTAGTTTATGTAGACTATTTTTTCCCTTCTTTTGGCCGACCCGTCAACCATCTTTGGGAGGTAAATGGTATTTTTTCTTATTGGTTGATGATTTCTCTAGGTTTTCTTGGGTAGCATTTTTAAAAGAGAAAGCTGATACGTTTGATTCTTTTCATGAGATTTGCCATCGTATTATGATTGAAAAGAATGAAAAGATCATTCGTGTTAGGAGTGATAGAGGTGGAGAATTCATAAATTCCAAATTCATTGATTTTTGCACTTCCAACGGCATAAAACATGAATTCTCAGCACCCTATACACCTCAGCAGAATGGTGTTGTTGAGCGCAAAAATAGGGTTGTTCAAGAGATGGCGCGTGTGATGCTTCATAGCCGGAATTTACCGCTACATTTTTGGGCTGAAGCTGTGAACACCGCTGTCTATGTCATTAATCGAGTGTATTTGCGCCCAGGAACTTTAAATACACCATATGAGCTGTGGTTTAGTAGAAAATCGGATATCGAATACTTTCGTATCTTCGGGAGTCGATGTTACATTTTACGTGACCGTGAAAATCTTGGAAAGTTTGGCTCTTGAAGTGACGAAGGGATCTTTTTGGGTTATTCTACAAATAGCAGAGCATATCGAGTATTTAACATCGAATCTAAAACGATTGTAGAATCTATAAATGTTAAAGTAGATGAAGCTTTTCACTTTGCATCTGAAAAATCTACCCTCGATATCTCTCTAGATGATGATACTCCTGTAAGTGCATCTTCTCATGATAATACTTCCAATATTACTGATGCATCTAATGGTTCCTCAAGTTTATCTGATGTGCAGGAATCATCTCATATACCTCCGAGTACTCCGTTTCAACAAACGCTACGAATCTCCAAGGATCATCCTGAATCAAACATCATTGGAGATCCATAAGAAGGAGTTAGAACTCGGAGGCAGTTGGTTTGTGGATTCGCTTGCTACGTATCTTTAATCGAACCAAAGAACATAGATGAAGCTCTTCAGGATGACTACTGGATTAAAGCAATGCAGGAAGAGCTCCATCAATTTGAGCGAAACAAAGTCTGGGAATTAACGAAGCCTCCAAAGCAACATAATGTGATAGGTACCAAATGGATTTTCAAGAACAAGAAAAATGAGGATGGTACAATCATCAGGAACAAGGCACGATTAGTTGCTCAAGGCTACTCTCAAGTAGAAGGTATAGACTTTGATGAAACATTCGCCCCTGTAGCTAGACTCGAGTCCATTCGTATACTATTTGCTATTGCTTGTCATTTTAAAATCAAATTATTTCAAATGGACGTTAAGAGCGCGTTTCTAAATGGGTTTTTAAATGAGGAAGTTTATGTGGCTCAACCGAAAGGTTTTGTAGACCATAAACAACCTAACCATGTTTTTCGTTTGAAAAAGGCTCTTTACGGTCTGAAACAAGCACCGCGAGCATGGTACGAAAGGCTGACAAAGCACCTTTTGGAGAAGGGCTATACTCGAGGGGGAGCTGACAGGACTCTCTTTGTGAAGCATTATCAAAATAACTTCATTGTTGCACAAATCTATGTCGATGACATTGTTTTTGGAGCAACAAAGGATAATGATGCTTCTAAATTCGCGGAGACCATGGAAAGCGAATTTGAGGTGTCCATGATGGGCGAATTGACTTATTTCCTTGGATTGCAAATTAAACAAAATGATGAAGGTATTCACTTGAGTCAATCCAAGTATGCAATGGAGTTGGTTAAAAAGTTTGATCTTGAAAATTCGAAGGATTTTACGACTCCAATGGGAACTAGCCACAAGGGACTTGGAAGTGAATCACAAAGTGAGAATGTAGACGAGAAACTGTATCGAAGTATGATTGGAAGTCTACTTTACCTCACGGCTAGTCGCCCGGATATATCCTTTAGTGTTGGGATTTGCGCGAGATATCAATCAGCACCAAAGGAGGTTCACCTGAAAGCGGTGAAAAGGATCATCCGGTACGTCAAAGGATCAATTAATTTCGGAATTTGGTATCCTATGGGAACAAGTTTGGATATTGTTGGATACTCAGATGCCGATTGGGAAGGATCAGTGGATGATCGGAAAAGCACGAGTGGTGCATGCTTCTATCTTGGTCATTGCCTTGTTGCATGGCACAGTAAAAAGCAGAATTGCATAGCACTCTCGACTGCCGAAGCGGAATACATTTCAGCTGGAAGTTGTTCAACTCAACTCATTTGGATGAAAAGCGTATTGAGCGACTTCCGGATTTCAGCATCTTCGGTAACAATTCTTTGTGACAACACAAGTGCAATTAACATTTCTAAAAACCCTGTGTTGCACTCTAGAACAAAACATATTGAACTTAGATATCATTTTCTTAGAGAGCTAGTTGAATCAAATACTCTTCAACTTTCATATATTTCAACTGAGGATCAATTAGCTGACATTCTAACAAAACCTTTGGATCAAAAACGTTTTATTCATTTGCGAAAAGAAATTGGAATGCTTTCCTTGAAATAAACTTCTTTTTGAAACCTTTGCTTAGGATAGGTTTTGTTTTTGTTTTGTTTTGTTCTTTATCTATGTTTGTACATAGGACATTATTTGAGCATAGATCATAATTGACTTTAATTGCATCTTTTCGCACATTTAGAAATTTATTATGTTTTTGCCATCATAATATTTCACTGTTGCAATGATCATTTATGTTAATTAAATCATCTTCTGAGTGATCAAAGTCAATTTCTCTCTCAATGATCTCTTGGTATAGTCATTATCTTATTTGACTGCTTAGTCGAGTATGAAATCGAGATCAATTTTTGGTTGAATACTTTATATCTTAAATAATTGATAGCCAATTGAGGGGGAGTCAAAGAAATGGAAAATGCTAAAAAGATGTGGAAAGAGTTACATCCCAATGAGGAGTGTGAAAACTACCACCACATGGAGGAAAGAGCTACCACCTCGGTCGTCCGAGTTTTGTGTGCAGCTACCACATGTATACCAAGCATGGTTGTTCAATTTTTGATTAAGTAAAATGCATGTTGAAATACTTGACTCCGTCAAATTTCAAGGTTGGTATAAGGTGGGTTTTTAAAGAAAGATGCTCAAAGAGCCACTCTCTTCAACAGATTGTCTAGATACATTATCTACTATATTTGGGATTTCAAACATCTATTGATCTTTGTATTTCATTTTCTTTACTGAATTGATGATTTGATAAAGGCATTACTCATAAGATCAAGTTAGATGTAATTGAAGGTGTTCAACTTTAAGGAATTTAATTCTTGTAAATTCTCGTTTCATTTTTGGATATTATTGATAGATTTGGCATAATCTAATTCTTGTTGTATGAAACGATGATTTTTGTTTAAAGTTGATACACGATTGTGCTTACATACTTTTTCTGGTTTTTCTTGAATTTCTCTGAAATTTTTCTGAAGAAAAAGTTGGAGCCGATCCGGATCGGGCAAGGTGATCCGGATCCCGAACGCAGGCTTCTTCCTGCGGCTGGCCGATCCGGATCGAAATCTCGATCCGATCCGGATCACGGCTAGGGTTTTAATAAGAACAAGAGGGTTTTGATTTCTTTTACCTTAATCTTTTGTTCTCAAGTCTCTAGAGCTTCTCTCTCTAGAACGATTGCACCTTGGAGCTTTTCAAACTCAAGTTCTTTGAATACAAGTAAGTTTTGTTGATCAAAATCTCGGTTTTTCACCGTTTTTCTTTTTCCTCCTCAAACGTGATGAATTTCTTGGACCGATTTTGTTTGTGGATGGTTTTTGATCAAATTTCTTTTGAAATAAGAACTCTGGGTAGATTAGTTTTGATTATATGCTAGGTATTCTTCTGATTAACGGATTTTTAGGCTTCGATTTCTAAAATTTCGGTTTTAGGGCATATAATAAGGATTTCCGAAAATCATGAAATTGATCTAATTTTAAAAGTCCTTTTGCAAAACTAATTTGATTCTTAGTCTCTCTACATGATTATGATTGTTTGGGTACATTTTTTATCAAATCTTAGAAAATTAACATTTTATCATGTATTTTTGAGTTTTTGTTCACAGGATTTTAAATCTTTTAAGAACTTGCACCAATGGCATTCGCCTGGATAATCTTCCTTTTGGTAGCAATGGTAGGACCTAGTGGGTCTTCTATAAAAAGAGAACAAGATGACTCAAATCAAGAAGAGACAAAGAAAGTGTGAGGACCCAAAATTCCCACGTAAGGATTACTGTTGGTTCGGCAGCTTCTGGAAGCCTTTTGTTGAGTGTGGAGGCTTTGCGCGCAAATCGGACTTCAAAACCGGACTCAGCGCGAAAAATGGATCGAGTTGGTGTGTTCGGATGCCCTCGTAATTTTTAGAAATGGATTCTTGCAAAATGGACTTCGTATTTGGATTCAGCACGGAAAAACGTTGGAAATCGGCTATTTGGTTGTATTTTTCGGAGTCCGGATGAGCGAAAACGGGCAACCGGAAGTTCAGGGGGTTTTTCGGGTGCATGAATAGGCTGTGGACCGGGGGTGCCACGTGGCGTCACCCCATTGGTTCGGTGTTGGGAGTGTGGTCCATCAGGCATGCTAGGCTGCCACATGGCTAGCCATGATGGGCCAGCCGTACTTCACGTGGGGTGGAGTGTGGGAGAGGGAGAGAGAGAGGATTGTTTTAATTATTTTTTTCCTTTCTTCTTCTTCCTCCTCTTCTTCTTCCTCTTCTTTTTCTTCCTCCTTCTTCCTCCATGGACCATGGATTGTTGGAGGGTTTTGTGCAGAGCATCACCAACGTTTCTCCTTCAAAATCATCATCTTGGGTGAGCCATTGGAGCTAGCTTGGTCATCTTCTTCTCCATGATGGAGCACAAGCACCATTGCTGGATTTTCGGAGCTCCACCGTCGCGTTTCAGTGCAAAAATTCTCCAGGACTCATTTCTTCGAGTTTTGAGCTCATTTTTGGTTCTACATTTTCACAAGAGGTAAGTCTACAATATTTGTATTCAACTCTCCCCCCAGATCTCATGTTTTTACAGAGTTTTAAGGCCATCTTTGGAACCCTTCATTTCAGTCTGGGATCCTGAACAGTCCTCAGTATTTTGGCCTTTCTGGGCAGAAGGATGGGAATATTTGGATGATTTTTGCGGGAAAATTTCCAGAACTCGAAGATATACAACATTGGTATGTACCATTTTCCCCAGATATGAGTTTTTATTAGAGTTTATGCTTGTTCTTTGGAGCACCTTGCTGCAGTCATGTACAGATTGAACTTGGTGGATGGTTCAAAGTGTTTATGGGTTTTCTCCTTCATCCGAGCATGAAATTTGGAGTTCTTTGGCTCAATTTGTATCTACTCTCGACAAGGAATCCAATGGTACCTCTCTTGCAGGATTTGGAGCACGTTTGGTTAGGTAAAATTAATGATCTTTTCAAGTGCTATTATATGGATTACTGCAGTCCCTGTTTTAATTTGGATTTGAGCAAGGCACCTTGGAATGCAGATAACTTTGTGGATATAAGATCTTTTTCAGAAATTCAAGTTGGGACTTCTTCTTAACTTCAAGGTGAGAAAATTCTCTTTTGTGATCTGTGGATAAATCCCTTTGGAAAAGCCTCTAATTAAGCTTGGAAATGCTAGCAAGTTTATGTTAGCAATTTTGGACAGCATTGTGATTTGTTGCTTCATTTGAATGTTAAGGGAAATTAATGGTGGATTTGTGAGGACTTGAAGATGTTGTATGAAAGAGGATATCTTTGCTTTACTGCTGGGAACTTTATTTTGAGGTATTTGAGGTTACACATACTTTTTATTTGACCTTGTTGCACTTGCCGAAATTCTGGAATTTGAATGCGCAGTGTGCATTGTTTCAGCGATTGCGCCCAATCCGTGAGGCGGATTTGGATGATTTTTGCGGCATCGGACTCCTGGGAGGATAAGGATTACTCACGCCAAAATTCGGCCAGATCGGGCATCAGATCGTTGAGTTTCAGGTGGGTGGTTGTGTTATGCCGAAAACAATGATTTACCCACTCGGGCTATTGGTTTCCCTTATGGCATAGTTGATTGTTGTTCTCTTTTCTGTGGTGAATCATGCTTAAATCTCCATATTTATGTTAGGTTAATTAATCCTTAGCTTATGCATGAATAAATGATCGGTTGGTTGATATTACATTATTTCATATGAAGTTGATTAACGGTGGTCATCCTTAAATCTATGCTATGTGAGGGTAATTGGAAAATCACTCTTCAACCTATACCTTGTGATGAATGATTAACATTATTATGTGAGAATGATGGTGATAGATATATATGTAAATGGTTGGTTGATTTATGTGAGGACTTGATGGGGTTATGTGAGAAGGACTTGGTTCATTTATTTGAGAATGGCTTATATGAGAGTAGTTGGTTTTGTTGATCCTTAACCTACAATGTGTGATGTTGGGCATAGATGTTGATTCATAACCTATTTATGTGAGAATAATGAGTTGATTGATCTTTGATCTAGTTTATGTGAAAATGGGTGTTGATGTTGGTTATTGATCTAGTTAATGTAATAATGACCTAGGCTTTTGATTCCTAATTCCTTCATAAAAAGGTGGATATCATTGTTGAGTTGAGGCCTATTCCTTATGAGAAAAAGCAATTTCATGACTCCTATCACTTACAAATGAGATTGGATGTTGTTGGTAGATCCTATATTCATCCTATGTGAGATCAATGAAGATTGTTGGACCTTAAGCTATTCATTGGTGATACTTGATTGAATGTCCCTGTTTAAGTGATGTTAAATGATCTTGGGCTTATTCCAGTATGAATGTGAGGGTTGACAAGCGTTGTACCATCTTATGTGATTTTTGATTAGGTATGGCAATTCCTTATTTTCATACTTTGTGAACATCGTGTATGTGGTATTGGCAGGCATAGGCTATGTTGCACTTAATGTTCTTATGCAATCATCAATATTATGGAATAGCATGCTCTAATAAATGTAGAACATCGATACCTGTTTACTTTATATCATCTTTGGACATCTTCATGCTTGTATGGTCATCTAGATAGGCCACCTTTTTCTGCTACACTATCATGTTGGACTTGACTTAGGAGAAACCATGTTTCTTGCTTTTCTCCTTTCATACTAGGCTCAGGGTATTTGTAGCTCGTGCGCGAGCAGGGGGTTTTGGGATAGTGTAGACAGATTCTTGGGATCTGGGATAGGCTGGCCTGAGGGCAGGTATTGCGGCTACCGCGGACTTTGGGCGGTTGACCGGATGGTGACTTGTGCATCGGATTAGGGATGACAGGTCGGGCTTGATTTGGGGGATTTGTGGGATATTGCGGCGACCGCGGACTTTGGGCGGCCGACCGGGTATTTACAGTGCATCAGATTGGTGGGATCGGGCTTTCTTTAGTGGATGGGTTTTCCCACTTTGATCAGAGTCGTGATCCAGTCCTGCTAGTTTTGATACTTGTTACTGAGATACTTACTCGTGTGGGTCGCTCCCCTCGAGTGCCACTCCGGAGTGTGCGACAGACAGGCTTTGAGTCCGTGAGACTCCTTTTTGCATTGGTGTTATGCGTAGGCTGGCATACCCGATGCGGCGGGCAGAGCAGGCAGTACCAGTGTTTACTGGTGGTCGGATTGGGTTTATTCAGGCAGGCATTTATTTACTGATGCATACATTTAGGTATACTTCTTAGCACGGCATTTAGAGGCATTCTAGTGGTAGCTTCCTCTTATCAGTATTTCTGTTTTTAGCTTACCACCTCTCTTATTCTTTTCTTGTCTCTGGTAGTCCTTGTGGGTACGTCGGGGTTTGAGGCATTACCCACAGGGGGAGGCTACTGGTTTTACTAGTGGTTCTCACCCCCATTGTTGTTTTTCCCCTTTCCTCCCTTTGTTTTGCAGTGTCTGCTGCGGGAGTTGCGGATCTTCGGTTGACAGTTCGAGGCGAGGGAGTCGCGAGATAGATCTCTACCAGTGTTGATTTCTACAGTGGGATAGGTGTACCAACCCGGATTGTGGGTTTCACTGTACTCAGTTGTATTTTATTATTTTAGTTATCTCCCTTTTTGGATTTATAGATGTTGTATAGGTGGCTTTTACTTGTATTACAGTTTCGGTGGATCAGATTATTGTATCATCATTTTTGGGAGATTGATATTGTACTTTTATTCTTCGGTTGTACAGTGATTCAGGTTTTTATTATAGCAGTTTTTCTTCAGCTCTGATATCTGTTTAGTTATTAGATGATACTTTGCAGGTTGGACGCTTCGCCTATGCGGGGTTTCGCATAGGTGGCGGATCTGTTAGCGAGCCCGGGTCGCAGTTTCGACCCCCGGGGCGTGACAGAAAGTCTGTCAAATTGATTCAGAATCAGATGAAGAAGACTGGGAAGAGATTTGTGAACAAGCACAAAAAGCTATTGACAAAGAAGATAGGTTGTACTTGAAGAACAAGAAGCTGATGAAATCTTCCTCAACAACCAAGCAGTACACTATGCGAAAGAATTCGAGGGGAACTGGAATTCAGATTGATAGACCCCTCACCAGAGCTCGCTCTCTCCCTAGAGAATCTCCATGGATTGAAGGTCAAAATGCACCGTCTGGTTCTATACTACATCCTTCAACGTCCTGGAGACACACAGCAAAAGCGAATGTAGGGTCCTCACTTCGACAAGAACAGCGAAGATCGTCTGCTGAACAAGACGGCGTGTCTACAAATCTCAAACAGATTATCTCTGGGCAACATAAGATGAAAAGAAAGGTCTCCAGAATGTCAAAAATGCTTCAAGCGATTTTGAAGAAGTTGGATTGTACCAATCCCACTAGTTCGGATTCAGACTGACTTAACTTTCTTTCTAATCTTTTTGTGCAGGTCTTTAAGTTTTAGTTTTTAGTTCTCAAACTTGAATTGTTAACCATTCTCTCCGTTTTTGTAATTTTGGCTTTGTTTGTGACAAAAAGGGGGAGAAAGTTTAGAGAGAACTTGAACAATGATTGATGTGAATGTGTGAACATCAAGGTAAGTATCATTTCAACTTTGACTTTGGTGAAAGGTAAGTATCACAACTTTGGTTTTCATCTTGTGATTTGTTGCATGTTCCTACTAACTATTCGACTAACTATTTGGACATGTATTATTACTAACAAGTTGTTTGATTACTAACAAAGCAAAGTCATGACATTTGGAATTTTATTGCTTAGAAGATATGTCAATGCTTGATTGTGATCCTATTACATATCTGAATTACTCAATGTCATGGTGAGCATAAACTCTATCTCTGTTAGGTTTTGAATGCTAAATATTCTTGAGGTACCTAACGATCTCTTTTTGTCAAGAATGATTTCTTTGTGCAGAGAGTACAGATGTCTAAGTCTAGAGTCTGTTTTAGGAGTTTATCTCATGTTCTTAAATTTTCGGATCTCCATTGTAAATTTTTGTTGTATGGTGATAGCAACAAAAATATCTTTTTAAATTTTCTTTAGTGGATCTGTGTTTTGTCACGAAACCGCCAAAGGGGGAGATTGTTACGGAATTTGAGTTGGCGTAGTTTCGTGAAAGGTTCATGTCTTGAAGATTGAAGGTGAAGAAAGTTGGATCATTTAACTCAATCTCAAGAAAGAAGAATTCAAAAGGATCAGGTATGTTTAACTAAAGATTATTGGTGATCCGAATACTTCTTGTAGTGTAGAAACACCTGGAAGAGTTTTTAACTGCATAAAAATCAAAAACTGGTGTTCGGACATGTTCAGGATCCGGATCAGAGCCAGCGATCCGGATCCCGAAGGTTGTTGTTTCATACATCACTTCAATCCGGATCGCAGCATCTCACGATCCGGATCCCGAACGTTGAGTTTTCTGAAATGTATGAACGATCCGGATCAGGCATTCCGATCCGGATCCCGAACGTTTGTTTTCTGGAAACCGTCTTAATTGCTACTGCAATCCGGATCGCCCAAATCCGATCCGGATCGCCGTCCGTCAAAATTCCAGAAATGTTAGGTTTTTGATTCTTATCTCCTTCCAAATGTTTCTAACCTATAAATAGACCCTATGACTCTTTTTCTAGGGTTAATCCAGATAGCCGTCATATTCAAATATCATTTTATACGGCCTAAGATCCACATATAGAGAAGAAAGGAAATCATTAGAGAATACTCTATGTTTCTTCGTCTATATTGATTAGTTTGATTCTAGGTTTTCATACTCACATCTTGAGTTGAATCAAACTAATGAATACTTAGATGGTATTTCCGATCTATCTTTGATCTAAGTATTCGGCGGATCATCACCACCCAAAAACAACGATTTCCCCAAAATCGGCGCGTGGATTCGCGTGTCCTTGTGGATTCAAGGTTCAACTACTCTCGTGGATTCGGAGTGAGGCACGTTCGTGGATTCGAAGGGTGCTATTGGGTGCAGACCGTGGATTCGGTCGGACGTCGTGGATTCGACGTTGGACGCCGTGGATTCGGCGTTGGGCGCAGATCGTGGATTCGAGAAGCGTCGCGGAGCGAGCGGAGAAGATCCTCTAGGAGCGTATGGAAAAGGTTGAGTCGTAAGTGTGTACGATAAATCACCTTGTACGTGTTTTAATTCTAGTGGATTTCTGCCGTGTTATCGGTCCCGTGGTTTTTTACTCCGGTGATGGAGTTTTCCACGTAAAAATCTTGCGTGTTATTTTTATTTCCGCATTGGGTTTTTATCGCAACGATTTTTGAGTGTTTATACGTTTACACCTATTCACCCCCCTCTAGGTGTTTTTTCCCCTATTTAGATCTACATTACATATAACCCAACACCGAACTCGACTGTAATCATATTTAAAATATGTTACAGATCATTTCGCCGCATTTCGCCATTTTGCAGATTCGGTGAACGGGGATTTAAGCTTTGCAATTTAAAGCTTCAAAGTGATTCCAATCAAGCTTCAAAGCTTTGCAATTTAAAGCTTTAAAGATTCGGTGAAATGACCTGTAACATATTTTAAATATGATTACAGTCGAGTTCGGTGCGTTTCGGACCGACGCGAAGTGCATCGGGTCGAAAAGTGAGTTGAAGTTCAAGGAATTAGCGAATTTCATAAATTGTAAAATTCGCCGAAAAAACCTATTTTCACGAGATATAACTGGCTGCTGCTTTGAGCAGCAGCCTTGCTGGTGCTTTGACCAAATGATCCCCTTTATAGGCAAAAGCAGAAACTCCAAATTGGATCTTCTACTTTTGGATATCAAAAGCTTATTACTCTTCTCACAACATCGAGATGCTGTAGTCTTTGTTTGCCAAACACTTGGCTTCTACTTCAAGTAGCAAAGCTTTCTAGTGGCAAACAGGCACAAAAACCATGTTGTAAATAGTAGTGTTTTGTAGTTATGCAGAATGCAGTATTATCAAGCCCCTAATTTTATTGAATTGATCTGCAGATTATGAGCAACATATTGGTGCTAGGTAACTACTTTTTAAGTGGCAAACTGGTTTTGGATCAGATAGTAGTAAGTCGGTGACTAGCTATTAATAAACAGTAGTATAAAATGTTTGAGATATCATGAAGTTCCAAAAATTGTTGGTTGATCTTCAGTTGAAATTATGTTGGTCATTTGTTTGTAATGAAACCTTGATAAACATTGTTGTAAGTCGGACAAACTTCGATTAGGCTGTAATGTCTGTTTGGCACCCATCTTATTTTGCTTTTCAGTTGTAGCAATCTTTTGTAGAGATTTGGCAAGTAAATAGATTTTAGAAGTTTTGCTAAGGCCGGGAAGATGAAATAAAATTCTGTGCCTCCAACTTGAAGCTTTCTCCTTTTGCTTCAGAGAGAAGCTGTAGAGGGGAGGGCGCACGCGTCTCACTGAGTTTCTGATTGCTTTCCTAGGTTACACAATAGTCCTTGAACTCGGATTCAAGGATTTGACATCTCGAACTCATGTTAGTGTTTTACTAGTACTTGTCTTCTGCCATTTTTGGGACCAACGAAAATGTTAATGTGGCTACCTTGCCAAACAACACCTGTACTAATTCGCCATCGGGATACAGCACATGGCAACCCTCGGCGCTGTACATTCTGGGACACTGTACCATCTGATACTCTAGATGATCAGTACGAATCATGTACAAACCCTTTTATGTGCTGGCATGCAGCACGACGTACATGTTCTCAGCGTGCCAACTTGCATGGCAACACTTACTGCCATGTATGAGATAGAAATGTCGAATGTTGTCTGTTGATGGATGAACATTCTTTAAACTGTGTCTTGGCCAGTGGGGCATTTATATTCGTTGTTATATTTTTTTATTTGCATTATTGTAGTTCTGTTAAGGTTTTGTAACACTTGAATACACTGAGTGCGTCTATGAAGTAGCCATTTGGCTGTCATTATATACCTATGCTTCTGATGTTTGGTTAGTTGATTTACTGCATGCATTTTCTAGTGAAGTAAACTTCACAGGCATAGCACAAATGCTCATCATTGACAATGAATGAAGCTATTAGAGATGCTCTCTGTGAAATTCATTAGCCAACTCTATACATTCAATGAATGAAGCTATCAGAGATACTACCTGTGAAATTTAGTCGCTTCATACGAGAGATGTTATGAACTTCCGTAGCTTCATCAACTATCACGTTAAGGTCACGGAAAAATAATAATTGCCATAAGAAGAATGTCTCATTTGAATATTACGAAAAACAAATACTGATAAATAATAATTTCCGTAAGAAGAGGGTCTCAAGAGAAACTGCGAAAAACAAATAAATAAACATCAAATAAACATCAAATATCGTGTAGTTATTTTCACGCAGTCCTACATAGATTTATACTACTACATGATAAGTACATGTGTAAACTTTTATATATTAACACATGATGGAAGTGTCTCCGTATTCTCGACCACATAGGCAATGAACTATAAATTTACTAACAAAATAACTATTATTAGGAAAAGGGGAACTATACTAGAAATCACGTATTATATCTTGAAGGTAAATAGTATATCAATTTCACTTATCAAAGTGAGCGCTTTCAAAGAAATAGAATCATCTATGATTAATGTAAGATTCTCTTACTTGAAGTCGATCATGTATTTGATTGCCTTGGATTGCTTTGTTCAACCTGATTGTTATGGTAATCAATAATCTGTAGTGTAAAGTTTAAAGTTAGATTGCAATAAGGGCAATCTTTAATAACCTTCCAAAGCCTGGAGATGCAAATATTACCTGTCATCCAATTATATCAGTGAGCTTTCCTCTTATGGAAATCACTTTTTAAGGTAACTTTAAGCTAGATGTTAACTATCAGCTCTACTTGCTAACACCGAAGACACATATTAGAGTAGAGAAGATCAGGATTAGGAATTTGGATGTACCATGCATAAGTATTGGCTTACATCTTTTGTTTGAGAGAGATGAAAAATATGGAGTAAATGTAGTAAAAGAGATGACATCATCTGAGAATTAGAAATTTAGACACAATGATGCTGATCTATAGGGTACTAAGAGGATCGATAACAGCATGGGATGCCGGCAGGAAGTACATTAAAGTCTAATTTGGAAATGCATTGCCCAAACATACTTGCCTTAGTGCTTGAGAGGGCTTCAAGAAACCAACAACAACTTTAGAGCTACCCTCATCCGGAAAGAGCTTGCTTTAGAACCATATTTAATTAAAATCCAATGCTTAGTATATCTCATTTATTGGAAGAGGTCCATTTTAATGGTTTACAGTCCTTCCATATCAAGAAACGAAATCCGTATGTAGGAAAATTTTAACAGAAGGGTGCCACTCACCTGTCGGCATGAGAAGAGGCCCTTCCGTTGGCCTTGTTGAAAACAAGGTGTGTAAAGAGCTTGCTCCAATAACAATGGTTATAATGCAAATTTTTATAATGACCATCTAGTGTTTCTGTGTTAATAGGTATCTGCTCAATGAATGGCATCGTAGCAGACTGAAAGTTTTTAACTCATCGCTTAATAAAGCTCTATGATGCTGACAAAATATTATAAATGCCATTTATTTCAGCATGGATGTATTTATTTTTCTCGTGAAACGTAAATTATTGAAAACTAGGATTGGATTTCTGATCTGAGAACTCTTGTGCATGGAGAAAAAAAAGTTTTGATTGCATATTGCGATGTGACATAATGATCACTGCTGTCTCACATTAAGTTGAGTGCAACCAATTTCTTATCTAAAAGCGCCTTCTATACGGACTTTTATTAGGTAAAGTTAGTCAGCAAGAGTTTGAGCCCTGTGCCCCTGTATTTGCTTTTGTGCTTGTGAAATATATACGCGAATTATACATTGTAATTTCTAGTACTTCCTTTGTACTCGTGAGACATACTTTGTATCAATCTTTCCTTATTTAACTTTATCATGGTTAGATCTTTTTGTATGGTTTCAAAAGTCCGACTAGGATAAAATAATGTTCTTTGCTTATTTGTATGTTATGGTAGAACCTATCAACTGCTGTTCTCTTGTGTATGCTCTACTGCCTCTGCAATAATAATAAAAACTCAGCCCAAAGGGGGAAAAAGAAAGAAAGAAAAATCTATCCATAGCACTT
>CM055065.1:13069388-13125631 GCA_029204045.2 Tillandsia leiboldiana
GATCGTCTTATTTAAGTCAAGTTTATCCAACTGGTGCAGCTGAGTTTCTAGCCTTGAGATCATTTTTGCGATAGTGTCATGCTTTGTAATGTAATTAAGATGGTAAAGACCTAGTATTCACATCCTGATTCATTAGACTTATGCTCATCGGATTTTTCATCTGGATGGCCACATTGTTCAGCTTCTGACTGCATGGCTAGTAGAAATTACTAGACTATTGTTTTGATGCAGAGCAAGTACTTTTTCATGTACAAAGATGATATAAAGATTACGGCAAGCTATAAAACTTCAGGAGACAAAGAGGCACTTCGAAATTACTGCAATGAACAGGTAATTGCACACTTCTATTTAAAATCATAATCTTAGCATTATAAGTAAGAATCATCTCTATCTTCGTTTTCCTCTTATTTTAAGGTGGAAAGAATTATGGAGCTATGGAACAACAATGATGATTTCCGCAAGCACTACATCGAATCCAACAAGAACTACATCGAAATTACTGCAATGAACAGGTAATTGCACACTTCTATTTAAAATCATAATCTTAGCATTATAAGTAAGAATCATCTCTATCTTCGTTTTCCTCTTATTTTAAGGTGGAAAGAATTATGGTGCTATGGAACAACAATGATGATTTCCGCAAGCACTACATCGAATCCAACAAGAACTACATCGAATCCGCAAGCACTACATGGATGTTGATTAGATGATATATATACTTAAAAATTTATAAATTGATGGTATTTTTTGTCTATTATGGATGTTGATTAGATGATATATACTTGAAATTTTATAAATTGATGGTATTTTGCCTATGACTAAAATTTATTGTGCTTAATTGTAATTATTTGCATGTTTTTAAATATCTTTTAAAAATCTTCTGTGTTGATATGAAACAAGTATTTGACATAATTAAACTATTATTTTATTGCTAATTATAAAAATGAATAAAAAATTCTCTTTTTGTCGGCATTTCTTTTTGTTAGGATATAAATTTATTTGCCGACACTTTTAATTATATTTGGCGACACTTTTTTGTTGGGATAATTAAATAGAAAAACTATAATTTTATAATTATTTTGGCACTTATGAGTGCCACTAAAAAGGGGTATGCTGGCGGTTTGGAGTGCCGGGACAGATAGTTTTGCTGGCACTTGTAAGTGCCACTAAAATCAGATACGCTGGCATTTTGGAGTGCCGGGACAGATAGTTTTGCTGGCACTTGTAAGTGCCACTAAAATGGGATATGCTGGCGGTTTGGAGTGTCGGAATAGATCGTTTTGCTGGCACTTTTAAGTGCCACTAAAATCAGATACGCTGGCATTTTGGAGTGCCGGGACAGATAGTTTTGCTGGCACTTGTAAGTGCCACTAAAATAAGATATGCTGGCGGTTTCGAGTGCCGGAATAGATCGTTTTGCCGGCACTTGTAAGTGCCACTAAAATGGGATATGCTGGCGGTTTTGAGTGCCGGAATAGATCATTTTGCTGGCAATGTTGATCGTTTTGCCGGCGGTTTAAAGTGCCGGCTTTACCATCTATGCCGGCAGTTTGATATAAGTGCCGGTAAAAGATTTGCCGACGGAGTTTTCGCCGGCACAAAAAAATGCCACAAAAAAATACCGGGAAAAATTATTACCGGCACTTTTATGATGTTTCCCGGCAGTTTAAAGCGCCGCTAAAAGCCAACATTGGTGTAGTGTCCATATTAGATATAACCTCACAAGTGGTATCAGAGCTGGAATAGGGTTGTAAACAATGGTTGAAGGTGGAAACATCAAAAGACCCCCGTTCTTCGATGGAACAAACTATGCCTACTGGAAAGTACGGATGAAAGCATTTTTAATTTCCATCGACGAACGGGTGTGGCAATCTGTAGTAGCCGCTGGTTTAAAATATTTTAAGGGTCTACTTTTGGTTTCGTTAATTCCGCATTTCGTTTCGGGGGCTGGAGGGTGATCGAATAATTCCTTGTTTCCGGACAGACCGTCGGGGCCCGCGGGTATTTTTAGTTAATAGGGCTCGCGAAACGGAGAACGGCGGTGAAATCGGTTTTGAATTCCGACGCCGGAATCTCCCGGAATAAATTCCGGAAGGTAACTAACGGTTCAGGTGGTTAACGTGGTTTTTCAGACAGACCGGACTCTGGTTCGCACCCGACTTGTACCCGTTTTAACTTGAACTGGGTTCATTCCCTTTACCCAATTTAACCGCTCCCGCCACCTTAATCACTCCCGCGTTTTCCCATCGTGCAACTCCCCATAACTACCCGCAACTCCCCATAACTACCTGCAACTCCCCATAACTACCTGCAACTCCCCATAACTACCCGCAACTCCCCATAACTACGTGCGACTCCCCACTACCACCCGCAACTTCCCACAATTCCCCTGCGTACGAAAGCCCAAGGGAACGAGAACCCACTTTCCCAACCCTTCAGTTTCCCAATTGAACCTTTCTGTTTCCTCACCGATTGCGCGGAGGATCCAAGCGGCGAGACCAAGGAAGGAGAGGGAGACGTCCTCGCATACCTTGTAGCCGAACTCGCAGGATCGGATCACCTTTCCCTCCGACAACCGAGGTGAGTACGCTAGGGTTTTACTTTCTTGCTTCGTTCTTGATTGGAGCGGACGAGGGGGGGGGGAAGAAGGGGCGTGGGCACCGCCGGAATCCGGCGCGCACGGAGCCCCGCATGCGGGTGCGGGCGGCACCGCATGCGGGCTGCCGCATGCGGGCGCCGCCACTTGCGGGCGGCACCGCATGCGGGCTGCCGCATGCGGGCGCCGCCACTTGCGGGCGGCACCGCATGCGGGCTGCCGCGTGCGGGCGGCACCGAATGCGGGCTGCCGCATGCGGGCGCCGCCACTTGCGGGCGGCACCGCATGCGGGCTGCCGCATGCGGGCGCCGCCACTTGCGGGCGGCACCGCATGCGGGCTGCCGCATGCGGGCGCCGCCACTTGCGGGCGCTGCCGCATGCGGGGGCCGCCACTTGCGGGCGCTGCCGCATGCGGGCGCCGCCACTTGCGGGCGCCGCCGCATGCGGGTGCGGGCGGCACCGCATGCGGGCTGCCGCATGCGGGCGCCGCCGCTTGCGGGCGCCGCCGCTTGCGGGTCCCTCCGCATGCGGGTGCGGGCGGCACCGCATGCGGGCGGCCGCATGCGGGCGCCGCCGCTTGTGGGCGTCGCCGCATGCGGGTGCGGGCGGCACCGCATGCGGACAACGCCGCATACGGGCGTCACCGCATGCGGACGGCCGCACGCAGTTAGTACGCCGCCCAGCCGTGCGGGGCCAGGCGCGTACGTGTGCGAATTGTGCGCAAGGTGAGGGGGCGCCGGGTGCTCTAGTCGTTAATCTGACAAAGTCTTAAGTTTCTGAGTCCTATATGACAGATTCGTGTAGGTCCGGGCGGGCACCCGAGACGCGAAAGAACCTAACGTCAGTCAGGAGCGCGACAACAAGGTGGGTTTACGGTCGAGGCAGAGTATTGTGTTGGTAAACCGAAAGGGACTTTTTATTGTTAATCGATACTAACACTGACGGTTTCTATGATGTACCATATTACCCCGTGTTTTGGTTACTTATGCTCGAGTTGCGACACGCGCACCCGCGGTCTGGCCACCGCAAAGGGTGCTCTTTTCCGGAAAGGCGGTCTTCGACCCGTGTTACCCCACGAGGTGACGTAGTGGGGGCCCCCGTAGGTGTGGGGTTTGAGGCAGCGAGGTGCGAGCGGTGCGACCTGTCGGGATTGGATCCTGATGAGGTCAGGTGTGCGACCTGTCGGGATTGGATCCCGATGTGGTCAGGTGTGCGATCGCCGGGATAGGTGCCCGACGCGGTCAGGTGTTACAGGTGATATCGGGGTTGCAGGTGTTACAGGTGGTACAGGTGGTTGCAAGTTACCGTTACGAGTAGAGCGGTTGTTCCGGCTAGTCTTACTTTTGTGGCTTGGTATTACTTTACTGCTTTAGTACTATTCTTATGATAGTGTCGCTGACTACCCACTCTGTGACAGGTACCTCCAGGGGGTAGAGGTAGGCGACGGTGAGGCCGAGGTGGTAGCAGTCGGGCTGAGGGAGCCCTAGTATGCTGTATCATTTACTTTCTCTGCATTTCATTCGGTATTGTAAGTTACTGTGTGGTTCTCGATACCCTTGTGGGGTCGTGTGGATGTTGAGTACTTTCTTTCTGGTTATGCACTACTATTTCCTTTATTGTTCCCGTTGGGCCCGTTTTCTAAACCTTGTGGATTTATGCCGTTTTCCAATCTGTTTTCAAAACCTAAGGCCGTGTGGGCTTGTTTTCAAAACGGTGAGTTTATACTTTCAACTTGACTGGCCACGGGTATTGTTTAGTCTTCATGCACCGTACTACTTCGAACTGTTGTGACTAAATGGGAAAATGATTGCTTATGTTCGACTATTGTAACAGCCGCGACGCCGTGCATATACAGAGGAGACTCTGCCCGATTTTCGAGTAAATCTGTATATGTGGCGGGTCTGGGCACGCGCCGGGGAAGGAGGTTCTTAAACAAAAAAAAATAAAAAAAAAAAAAATATGTACGCACTTTACGCGTACTTTGAGGTATCGTTTCCGCTAAAGTAAAACCCCCGGGGCGTGACAGATTAAGATGGTATCAGAGACTTTGAGGTATCGTTTCCGCTAAAGTAAAACCCCCGGGGCGTGACAGATTAAGATGGTATCAGAGACTTTGCTTTAATCACAACAGTGACGGCCCAACATCCACCGAGATATCACACTTAACTACGAATAAATGAAATGTGCAGGGTTTAAGGGTTAAGACGTGAGAGATCGGGGAGGGGAAATTGTAGATAATGTTTCTTTTCTCTCTCGATTTTACGATGGTTTATCTAGCAGAGATGAGTGCTAAGCTTTGGTTGGTATGTCTGTACAGACAATGGTACGGACCCGAGCGTCGGCCGAGGAGGTAGGATCAGATGCGACGACATCAGCAGCTGCAGAGAACCAGCTCCAGCGGCAACAATTGAGGGAGATGGCGGGGCAGATGGCGACCCTTACGGATCGTGTGCGTCAATTGACGCAGCAGCAACCGGTCGCTCCCGCCCCTCCACCGGAACCAATTGCACCGGCCGCAGTACCGCAAGCGACAGGTGCTGGGGTAGGGGCAACCCCTCTACCGGCGGCAACGGCCGGGCTAGCATCTACCCAGACCACGGCGCCGATGGCAGCACCAGCATCAGCGTCCGTGGGGCCGGCGCCGGGGGCTCTCGGCGGGAGCACCCCCGCGGCCGCCGCCGTCGCCAGGGAAGGGACGGTTACGCGGGCGGAACGAGAGCGAGTGCGGGCCAATCTGGCGGATTTCATGAAGTTCGAACCACCCACGTTCGAGGGGGAGACGACTGATCCCTGGGTAGTCGAAAAGTGGGTGGGATCGATGGAAAAATTGTTTGAGGACCTACTCATCGAGGACCCCGAACGCGTTCCTCTGGCAGTTCACTTTTTGGAGGGAAACGCTCGTCTATGGTGGAAGACGGTGCGCCCTGATCCCACCCAGGGCACCGTGCTACTATTGTGGACGACGTTCAAGCAGGAATTGTTTGGGGCCTTCTTCACAAATAGCATCAAGAAGAAACTGGAGGACGACCTGAACCACATTCAGCAAGGGAGCAAGACAGTTATGGAGTATCAGCGCGAATTCGTGCGCCTGGCAAATTGCGTCCCTTTCGTTATAAGGGATGAACCCCACAAGGCGCAACTATTCGTGGATGGGTTGCGAAGTGATATTTTCCAGGTGGTTCAAGCCGCTGATTTGCATACGTTCCAAAAAGTGGTCGACCGGGCCACTATCGTAGAGCGTGGGCCTGCCGTTACCCGCGCTAGGAGGGAGGCCCCGGCACAGCATGAAGATAGGAAGCGGCAACAGCAGAGCTACGGAGGGGGGTCATCTGCTGGGAGCCGACTCCCCAAGCGGTGGAGGGCACAGTCGAGAGCACGGAGCGCACCTACGGGAGAGCCGAGGCCAAGAGACGGGCCTTGCGTGATCTGCGGGGGAGCGCATGGAGTGTTGGGTTGCTCCCAGAGAGCTGACCATTGCTTCCGTTGCGGCAAGCAGGGGCACTTCCGCCGCAACTGCCCCCTTACCGTGGGATCAGCCTCCTCTGCCGCTTCCACGCCTTCACCACAATTTTTGGGGCGGGGGAAAGCTCCTATGGGGTCGACCTCTAGGCCCCCGGCTACGCGGCGCGAAGAGGATAGGCAGCCTCAACCGGGCGGGCGAATTTATTCCATGACCCGCCAGGAATCGGACCCGCCGGAGCACGTACTTGCAGGTATAACTTCCATTTTAAATTCACGTTCTAGGACCCTCTTTGATACTGGAGCAACACACTCGTTCATTTCTCGCGAATACGTGTTTTCGCATGACCTCGAGGAAACACCTCTCCAAAGTCGGTTGACGGTCCAGACCGCGGGTGGGACACTGGAGGCGACTAGTTTGGTAGCCACTTGCCCGATTAAGCTAGGGCGGCTATTTTGCCCTTGGGATTTAATAGTGATTCCTTTGAAGGAGTACGACGTTGTTTTGGGCATGGACTGGCTCTCAAGGTACCAAGTGCTTATCGACTGCGATAAGCGGATGGTACAACTACAAGAACCAAGTTTCCCTAGGAATGCGTACCTAGCGTGCAAGAGCACCTCCTTCCCGGCAGTCATCTCAGCGGCTCGAGCCAGGAGTCTGATAGAGGGTGGGTGTGTAGCCTATTTGGCATCGGTAGATCTGGTTACCCGACCCTCGACGACACCTTCAGACATCCCGGTGGTGAGGGACTTTCCCGATGTCTTTCCGACAGAGCTGCCTGGGATACTCCCTGAAAGGGAGGTGGTGTTCCCTATTGAACTCTTGCCAGGTACTCAACCTATAACGAAGGCACCCTACCGAATGGCCTTCGCGGAGTTGAAGGAGTTAAAGGCGCAACTGGAAGACCTCTTGGACAAAGGGTTTGTCAGGCCGAGTGTGTCACCCTGGGGCGCACCAGTGCTTTTTGTACGGAAGAATGATGGAAGCCTGCGACTCTGTATCGACTACAGAGGAATAAACAAGGTCACGGTGAAAAACAAGTACCCCCTGCCCAGAATCGACGACCTCTTCGACCAACTACGAGGAGCGACTGTCTTTTCAAAGATTGATCTACAGTCAGGCTACCACCAGCTCCGGGTTCGGAACGAGGACATTCCGAAGACCGCTTTCCGGACCCGGTATGGCCATTACGAGTTTACGGTCATGCCGTTCGGACTTACGAACGCCCCCGCAGTCTTTATGGACATGATGAATCGGGTCTTCAGACCATTCTTAGACCGGTTCGTGGTGGTCTTCATCGATGATATACTAATCTACTCATCCACCGACGAGGAGCACGAGGATCACTTACGAACGATTCTCCAAACCCTCAGGGAGCAGAAGCTGTTCGCTAAGCTCAAAAAGTGTGAGTTCTGGCTACGCGAAGTGGGATTCCTGGGGCATGTGATCTCGGCAAAGGGAATCGCCGTGGACCCCAAGAAGGTGGAATCGGTGATAGACTGGCAGCCGCCCACGACGGTGACGGAGATCCGCAGTTTCTTGGGGCTGGCGGGGTATTATAGACGCTTTGTCGAGCGTTTCTCGAAGATTGCGGCCCCTCTAAACCGGTTGACCAAGAAAGGAGAAAAGTTTGTATGGACGGCCAAATGCCAGGAAAGTTTTGAAGAACTGAAAAGAAGGCTAACCGAGGCACCGATTCTTGTACTACCAACACCCGGTGAGGACTATGAGGTGTACTGCGACGCTTCAAGAATCGGCCTTGGGGGTGTTTTAATGCAGCAGGGGAAGGTAATAGCCTATGCGTCTAGACAACTGAAGGACTACGAGCGAAACTACCCAATACACGATTTAGAGCTAGCTGCGGTGGTCTTCGTTCTGAAGTTATGGAGACACTACCTCTTTGGTGTCCATTGTAACATCTTCTCAGATCACCAGAGTCTTAAATACCTATTCACCCAAAAGGAACTAAACCTGCAGCAGAGACGGTGGCTTGAGTTACTGAAGGATTACGACATAACGATCAAATACCACCCAGGGAAAGCAAATGTGGTAGCAGACGCGCTGAGCAGGAAGGGGCGATTGGAGGGAGGATCGGTAGGTGCGATAACTGAGCAGAGCAACTTGATCGCGGAATTCTCACGACTAGGGTTGGAAGTAGTGCCAGCAGGCACGGTTGCGCAACTTCTAACTCTGGTGGTCAAGCCAACACTGCTAGAAAAGATTCGAGAGGGACAGCAGGCGGACTCGCACTTACAGCTCGTAAGAGACAAGATCTCGCCGAATCAGGAAGGGGACTTTTCAGCGGAAGGCGACGGCACTCTACGGTTCCGCGGGCGGATTTGCGTGCCGGATACCCCAGAATTGAAGAAGGAAATCCTATCGGAGGCACACAACGCCCCTTATGCAGCGCATCCAGGAGGTACAAAGATGTACAGGGACCTTAAGCAGACCTTCTGGTGGCCCAAGATGAAGAGGGATGTAACTCAATTTGTAGCTCATTGCCTGGTGTGTCAACAAATAAAGGCGGAACATCAACGACCGGCGGGAAAGTTACAACCCTTACCGGTACCGGAGTGGAAGTGGGACCATATCACCATGGACTTTGTCACCGGGTTTCCACGTTCACAGCAAGGACATGACACAATATGGGTTGTGGTGGACCGGCTAACTAAGTCAGCGCACTTCCTGCCGATTCACACAACTTGGACCAGGGAGCGGTTGGCTCAGGTCTATCTCAGCGAGATTGTGAGACTGCATGGAGTACCGGCATCGATCACATCAGACAGAGACACGCGTTTCGTCTCAAAGTTTTGGCAGAGCCTGCAACAAGCCTTGGGGACTAAATTGCACTTCAGCACAGCCTTCCACCCTCAGACAGACGGGCAGTCGGAGCGAGTGATACAGACGCTAGAAGACCTGCTTCGGGCCTGTGTACTCGATTGGGGAGTCGGTTGGGAGCGTTACCTACCACTTGTAGAATTTGCTTACAACAATAGCCACCAGGCCAGCATATTGATGGCACCCTACGAAGCCTTATACGGGAGACGCTGTCGATCCCCGATCTGTTGGGACGACTTGGGAGAACGGAAGTTCTTGGGACCCGACTTGGTGGAAGAAACAGAAGAGAAGGTGCGCCTCATCAGACAGCGCTTACTAACCTCCCAGAGTCGACAAAAGAGCTACGCGGATCGAAGACGCCGCGATTTAGAGTTCCAGGTGGGAGAACACGTGTTTTTGCGGGTCTCGCCGTCCAGGGGAATCAAGCGATTCGGGTTAAAAGGCAAGCTAAGCCCGCGGTTCGTGGGGCCATTCGAGATCCTGGAACGGATTGGCCCAGTGGCTTACCGCCTTGCCCTACCACCGAACCTCAACCGGATTCATGATGTGTTCCACGTTTCGATGCTCAAGAAATACCTCCCCGACCCGTCGCACATCCTGGACGTCTCAACACTCGAACTAAAGGAGGACCTAAGCTTCGAGGAAACCCCTGTGCGAATACTAGCAAGAGAAAGTAAGACGCTTCGAAACCGAGACATCCCCTATGTGAAGGTGCACTGGAACAACCACGAGGAGCGGGAAGCGACGTGGGAACTAGAATCGAAGATGAGAGAGGGCTACCCTTATCTCTTTACCACGAACCAGGATTGAGTTTCGAGGACGAAACTCGTTTTAAGAGGTGAGTGGTGTAGTAGCCGCTGGTTTAAAATATTTTAAGGGTCTACTTTTGGTTTCGTTAATTCCGCATTTCGTTTCGGGGGCTGGAGGGTGATCGAATAATTCCTTGTTTCCGGACAGACCGTCGGGGCCCGCGGGTATTTTTAGTTAATAGGGCTCGCGAAACGGAGAACGGCGGTGAAATCGGTTTTGAATTCCGACGCCGGAATCTCCCAGAATAAATTCCGGAAGGTAAGTAACGGTTCAGGTGGTTAACGCGGTTTTTCAGACAGACCGGACTCTGGTTCGCACCCGACTTGTACCCGTTTTAACTTGAACTGGGTTCATTCCCTTTACCCAATTTAACCGCTCCCGCCAACTTAATCACTCCCGCGTTTTCCCATCGTGCAACTCCCCATAACTACCCGCAACTCCCCATAACTACCTGCAACTCCCCATAACTACCTGCAACTCCCCATAACTACCCGCAACTCCCCATAACTACGTGCGACTCCCCACTACCACCCGCAACTTCCCACAATTCCCCTGCGTACGAAACCCCAAGGGAACGAGAACCCACTTCCCCAACCCTTCAGTTTCCCAATTGAACCTTTCTGTTTCCTCACTGATTTCGCGGAGGATCCAAGCGGCGAGACCAAGGAAGGAGAGGGAGACGTCCTCGCATACCTTGTAGCCGAACTCGCAGGATCGGATCACCTTTCCCTCCGACAACCGAGGTGAGCACGCTAGGGTTTTACTTTCTTGCTTCGTTCTTGATTGGAGCGGACGAGGGGGGGGAAAAGAAGGGGCGTGGGCACCGCTGGAATCCGGCGCGCACGGAGCCCCGCATGCGGGTGCGGGCGGCACCGCATGCGGGCTGCCGCATGCGGGCGCCGCCACTTGCGGGCGGCACCGCATGCGGGCTGCCGCATGGGGCGCCGCCACTTGCAGGCGGCACCGCATGCGGGCTGCCGCATGCGGGCGCCGCCACTTGCGGGCGGCACCGCATGCGGGCTGCCGCGTGCGGGCGGCACCGCATGCGGGCTGCCGCATGCGGGCGCCGCCACTTGCGGGCGGCACCGCATGCGGGCTGCCGCATGCGGGCGCCGCCACTTGCGGGCGCTGCCGCATGCGAGCGCTGCCGCATGCGGGCGCCGCCACTTGCGGGCGCCGCCGCATGCGGGTGCGGGCGGCACCGCATGCGGGCTGCCGCATGCGGGCGCCGCCGCTTGCGGGCGCCGCCGCTTGCGGGCGCCGCCGCTTGCGGGCGCCTCCGCATGCGGGTGCGGGCGGTACCGCATGCGGGCGGCCGCATGCGGGCGCCGCCGCTTGCGGGCGTCGCCGCATGCGGGTGCGGGCGGCACCGCATGCGGACAACGCCGCATACGGGCCTCACCGCATGCGAACGGCCGCACGCAGTTAGTACGCCGCCCAGCCGTGCGGGGCCAGGCGCGTACGTGTGCGAATTGTGCGCAAGGTGAGGGGGCGCCGGGTGTTCTAGTCGTTAATCTGACAAAGTCTTAAGTTTCTGACTCCTATATGACAGATTCGTGTAGGTCCGGGCGGGCACCCGAGACGCGAAAGAACCTAACGTCAGTCAGGAGCGCGACAACAAGGTGGGTTTACGGTCGAGGCAGAGTATTGTGTTGGTAAACCGAAAGAGACTTTTTATTGTTAATCGGTACTAACACTGACGGTTTCTATGATGTACCAAATTACCCCGTGTTTTGGTTACTTATGCTCGAGTTGCGACACGCGCACCCGCGGTCTGGCCACCGCAAAGGGTGCTCTTTTCCGGAAAGGCGGTCTTCGACCCGTGTTACCCCACGAGGTGACGTAGTGGGGGCCCCCGTAGGTGTGGGGTTTGAGGCAGCGAGGTGCGAGCGGTGCGACCTGTCGGGATTGGATCCCGATGAGGTCAGGTGTGCGACCTGTCGGGATTGGATCCCGATGTGGTCAGGTGTGCGATCGCCGGGATAGGTGCCCGACGCGGTCAGGTGTTACAGGTGATATCGGGGTTGCAGGTGTTACAGGTGGTACAGGTGGTTGCAAGTTACCGTTACGAGTAGAGCGGTTGTTCCGGCTAGTCTTACTTTTGTGGCTTGGTATTACTTTACTGCTTTAGTACTATTCTTATGATAGTGTCGCTGACTACCCACTCTGTGACAGGTACCTCCAGGGGGTAGAGGTAGGCGACGGTGAGGCCGAGGTGGTAGCAGTAGGGCTGAGGGAGCCCTAGTATGCTGTATCATTTACTTTCTCTGCATTTCATTCGGTATTGTAAGTTACTGTGTGGTTCTCGATACCCTTGTGGGGTCGTGTGGATGTTGAGTACTTTCTTTCTGGTTATGCACTACTATTTCCTTTATTGTTCCCGTTGGGCCCGTTTTCTAAACCTTGTGGATTTATGCCGTTTTCCAATCTGTTTTCAAAACCTAAGGCCGTGTGGGCCTGTTTTCAAAACGGTGAGTTTATACTTTCAACTTGACTGGCCACGGGTATTGTTTAGTCTTCATGCACCGTACTACTTCGAACTATTGTGATTAAATGGGAAAATGATTGCTTATGTTCGACTATTGTAACAGCCGCGACGCCGTGCATATACAGAGGAGACTCTGCCCGATTTTTGAGTAAATCTGTATATGTGGCGGGTCTGGGCACGCGCCGGGGAAGGAGGTTCTTAAACAAAAAAAAAAAAAAAAAAAAAAAAAAAATGTACGCACTTTACGCGTACTTTGAGGTATCGTTTCCGCTAAAGTAAAACCCCCGGGGCGTGACAGATTAAGATGGTATCAGAGACTTTGAGGTATCGTTTCCGCTAAAGTAAAACCCCCGGGGCGTGACACAATCAATCGAGTTAGGATGGTCAAATCCAACTGAAGTTATTGTTGATGTTCACACCATCAAACCTAGGTCGAAATGGACCAAGGAAGAGATTGACTCATCTTCTTACAATGGCAAAGGAATTAACGCCTTATTTAATGCTTTGTCGCAAACTGAATTCTCTTGCGTCTCGGCATGTGAGACTGCGAAAGAAATCTGGGATGTTCTACAAGTTACACATGAGGGAACAAACCATGTGAAGATTCAAAAGCTACAAATGCTTACGATCAAGTTTGACTCTATTTTCATGGCAGAAAATGAATCTTTCATAGATTACTATACGCGATTGCAAGACATCGTGAATACATGTGCTAACTTGGGAGAGAAAATTCTAGAATTTAAAGTTGTAAGAAAGATTTTAAGGACTCTTCCTGAAAGATTTCGTTCCAAGGTTACGGCCATTGAAACTATTAAACACCCGGACGAAATCCGTGTAGATAAATTAGTGGTGCACTTCAAACATATGAAATGACATTTCCTACTAACTATTCTTCTGGAAAGGCATCCTCTTCTAAGTCTTCAGGTTTTGCGTTGAAAACAACAGAAGAAGAAGACGCGGATTCATCCTCCTCAGACGACAACGAGAACCTATCTATGGAGGATTTCGAGAAGCAGCTTGCTCTCTTGACAAGAAAATTTTGCCGAAACTTTCGAAGGGTAATTCAAGTAAAACTTCATCCTTCGTAAAGTCGAAGAAAGGCAAAGGTTCTTCAAGCTATAAGTCAAGAAAGCAAGAGAGTTTTTCAAAGGATAAGAAAAGCTCGGAGGGACAAGTCCAATGCTTCAAGTGCCGAGGGTACGGCCATATCTCAACGGAGTGTCCCAATAAGAATCCGTCGAAGAAGAAAGCGATGCAAGCCGTCACTTGGGATGACACCTCAACGTCAAATGAGTCATCTTCCAGTGATGAAGAAAACAACGCAACGGCGTTCCACGCGTCCACAACTTCACCCTTCGTATGCTTAATGGCAAGTACATCCGATTCCTTGTCCAACTCCTCCCAAGTTGAAAAGAATGCAATGGACAACGAATCGAGTAATTCCGAAGGTGAAGACTTTGCTTTTGCCTACCATAAACTTTTAAAGGATTCAAAGAAACTGGCAAAGCAAAACAAGGGTTTGAGAGGGAGATTGCATGATCTCGAAGAAGAAGCAAAAAGGGCAACTTCTCTCTCAAACGCTCTTGAAGAGGAAAGGGATAACTTGATGAAAATAAATGTTTCCCTTCAAGAGAAAAATGAGCATTTCGAGAAGGAACACGTAAAACTGGTGGATAAAGCAAGTTACTTCTTGAAGCTCTACTCCGAGGCTCGTCAGGAAAAAATGGAAATGACGAAGACCATTTTCCAACTTAAAGATGATTTGATGCGATTTTCTTCTGGAAGGAGCAAGTTGGATAAGATACTTGGTCTTGGTCAAACAAACCGTTTCGGCCTTGGATACAATCGAACTAGAGACAGTCCTAGTTCGGTTGGGACAGTTTTTGTGCCCCAGTCGGTATCTCCTCCTCCGATGACGGAATTCACTGCAATCAACGACAACAACCTTACCTCACCTACTTCGGGTTCGACAAGTTCAAAGGTATGTTTTCATTGTGGTTTTGCAGGGCACATACGAAGAAATTGCAAGATTGGAGCAAAAAGATCACATCAAGCACCTCTTGCAACAACTACCAAAAAGGTGATTCCCCGGAAATCAAAGGAGAACCTTTCAAAGGAAAAGAGCCTTGGTAGTTTATCTACCAAGACGACGTCATCAAAGAAAAGCAATCAATCAAACAAGATGCTTTCACCAAGGAGAATAACTTCACATTCATTGCCGACGCAGTCCAAAAAGGTTTGGGTGCGCAAAGGTGAAATCTTCCCTTGTCTTGTCATTCATACTTCTTTGCATGCTTATGACAATTCGTCTTGGTATCTGGATAGCGGATGTTCCCGTCACATGACCGGTGACAAAAATAGTTTTCAAACTTTAGAAAAAATCTCCGGAGGACTTGTAGTTTTCAAAGACGGTCGTTCTTCTAAAATTGTTGGAAAGGGAACAATTGCTATTCCAGAAGGCCCGGTTTTGAACAATGTTTATTTGTTGAAGGCCTAAAGACTAACCTCATTAGTATCAGTCAACTGTGTGACAATGGTTTTTCAGTTAATTTTTCTTCTGTAGAATGTATTGTAACTGATAAGGACCATTTGTTCTTTTTGAAAGGGGTTAGATCTGAAAATAATTGCTATGTAGTTCAAAATAAAATTTCTGAAAAATGTAACCTAGTTTTTTTAGATAGTGAAACTCTTTGGCATGAAAGACTAGGTCACATAAATTTTAAAGAACTAGTAAGGATTTCAAACAAAGACGTGGTTAAGGGGTTTCCAAAACTTTCTTTTAAAGAAAATATTGTGTGTGGAGGTTCTCTTAAGGGAAAACAATCAAGGGCTGCTCACAAGAACTTGAACCACGTTGGTACCAATCGGCCCTTAGAATTACTGCACATGGACTTAATGGGGCCGACTCGTCAACCATCCTTGGGAGATAAATGGTATATCTTTCTTTTGGTTGATGATTTCTCTAGATATTCATGGGTAACATTTTTAAAAGAGAAAGCGGATACTTTTGTAATACTCGGAAAAATTATGTTAGTGTAAAGAGTGTTTTTCAGGTGCGAATGTGTGCGAGAAACAAATTAACCTTAGTGGTGTGTACCGGTGTACGGATGGCACAATTGCCGAAGCACAAATTCCGCCTTTTCGATCCGAGTCTGATCTCGGAAATCTAAGGTCGCCAGTGCGACCGTCTCATCGAATCGAGCGAAAATTGTATATACCGTTTGCTGATCCGACGGTAGGATCATCCGGGAATCAGCAAGAAAATTAGTGGGACCCACGACTTAAGTGAATAGTAAAATGAATAGTAACCCATGTTTTCGGTCCCCTCTCGATCGGTCGTTGGCCAGTTCACTGTCCAAAATCCAAACCTAGCAGTATGAGTAGACGTTTCTAGCTAATTTTGATGTTCTGAGCGCAATGACGCTGACGGAATTTTCGTTTGACAACCCTAGAGTCTCGAGAAGCGTGCCATACTGTATAATTGTACAGTAATTGTGGACCGAGAATTTATCCGGGCATTTTGTCGAAAAACAAAAATTGCTACCTGATAGGTTTCGTCGAGCCGGACGTCGTGGCGAAGTCCATTTTTCGTTTTGATGACAAGAATGCCTCGAAAAACATGAAAAACAGCAAAAAATGCCGTATTTTGCACACAGACCCCTATATTTTATGTTCCGAATTGCGTGCCGCTTTTTGGAGAGGGACCTAAGTGCGAGACAAGATTGCTGTGAGGGACTGGGCTCCAAATATTAAGTGTGGAGGGGTGAAATTGCAATTGTGTCATATACACTATTAATACACTAACTCGGCTAGGGCTTCTCTAAACCCTAAGCCCGTAGCCTAAGCCCCCAGCCGCCAGCCTCAACCGCACCCTCTCCCTCTGCTGCATTCCTCGGTGGTAGCACACCGGCCGCCGCCTTCCCGTCGCCGGAGCAGCCAAGAGAAGCCATGCAAGAGATGGGTCTTCTCAGGTTTATGGTTGGAGTAACCTCTGGGAGATCCTGAGGGCTTAAGCTTCAACCGAAGTGATCTTCGAGGTGGCCGCGACCGAGCCAGGGCTTCCCCGACGGTCGCCGCCGCCGCGCACCACCGCGAAGCTTTTCTTCTTCCTTGTTTCTCCGGCGAGGTGAGTTCTTGGAAGAGACTTCTTTATATTGGTGCATGTGTATTTAGCCTGTTCCTGGCATTGAGTAGATCCTACCTGTGGAGTTGGAGCCGTCGCCGTCGTCCCCGTCACCGGCGAGAGCTTGGTTGCCGGAATTATCTTTTTTTTGCCGATCTCGGGTGCGGCCTTCATCCGACCGTTGAAACCAAGATCAGACCGATGGATTTCATCCTCTTGGTGACTGAAAGAAGTGTCTTAAATTTGGTTATCATCCGTTGAGGTACCGCGCCGCACGACAAAGCCCTAGAACCCGGTAATTGTGCACTCTCGCCGGAACTCCCACAACCGGCGCCGCCGCTCGACCCCGTCGCCAGCCACCACTGCAGGAAGGACCCGGGCCTCGAGTAGAACACTTTGGTCCATCTTGCTTCGTCCCGATCATCGCCCACCGGAATCCGCCATTAAAGCACCCGTTTTCCGGCGAGCTCAGTTTCCGGCGATTCCGGGGCTCCGTGCAGTGGGAAAACGACGCAGGTATGCTCCTTAGGTATAAATATGACTACCTATAAGTTTGCATGCGAACTTGAACGTGGGGATCTTTTGTTCTGTAGTTGCACCCTTTCACGGCCCGTGCATCACCTCCGGCCGCCGCCGCCGCTTCCTGGCTCCGGCCACTGACTCGGGTGAGCCCTATACACCTTTTAGAGAGTTCCTATCTTTTCAGTTGAGCCCAAGGATCTCTGTGTTTTGAGTTGGCCAACCTTGTTAATTAGAGATATAAATTATTGTGTGTTTCCGGCCGCCGCCGCCTCTGGACGTCGGCCGTGGGTCAGACCTGGTCCGGGGCTCCCCTGGGAAGTTGTTTTAACTTGTGCTCCACTTTGTTCCAGATTTGAAATTGGTTTGTTCCAAGCAATCCCAACCCGAGCTCTTGCTTTGAGTGTGGGTTGCTCCGACGATCCCTCCGGCCAGTCCTCGGCAGGTTTCAGGTGAGCATCACACTTCTCGGTTGGTAGAATACATGATGCTTCAATTACAGCCCAGTTATATATAGTGTATAGCATTAAATTGTGAAGTTATGTTTTGGGCCCTGTGTAATTATGGGCCAACCTTGTAATTGGGCTTCCTACTGGCCCAAACCTGTGAGCACGGGTTCCGTCTCGTCAAACCCGACGTGCTGAAACTTACGGTGCGGTTTTTGGATTCCTGGTTTGCGAGAACGGATTGAAATAGTAAATTAAAGGGTGTTTGTTTGCAATTTCTAAATGTATCAGGGACCTAGATGAAAACGTAACGCTCTGGCTGCCTTTAGACAGTATTAATATATTTACTGAGCTTTTTGTTTAAGTTCTGTAGGCCCTAGTTGGACAGAAATCGGATACTGTATCGTAAAATGGCAAAATCGTTGATTTTACGGATTTCGGCGCGAGTTCGCGTTCCGGTTTTGATTTTGGAACGTTGTTGTTGTCACTGGTTACCTTCGACACTGCCCTGGATGGTCTAGTGTCTTGTGATTATCGTCGGAAAACTTCGAAGTCCAAATTGGGCTTTAAGAGAGTTGCAGGGGTATTTTGGTAAATTATGGACACAACTAGTCATGATGTAGACCCTGTTTACCTGAACATCAAAAATATGATGTTTAGGGTCAGCAGGTGTGGTTTGACGAATTTCAGATATTTTTAGACTGTTGGCGGGTCATGATTGGAGGTTCAATGGAATTTCGGGAATTTCGGTTTAAGCCTAGTTTCGGCTAGGTTCCCCGTATTAGTGACATGTTAGTGTAGTGTTGTCGGGATGGATACGAGTGAGTCTAGTTCTGACTACAGCTTCTATTCAGGGCCCAGCTGTTCAGCACCAGCCGCCCAGTAGTCTAGTGAGAGCTCGGGACCAGCCTGCATTCAGGTGGGTTATATTTTGGTACTTAGCGCCAGTTTCCGGCGGTCGTTTTACTCTTGATTTTACATGATATTGCTAACATGATAGCGGTTATAGTTTTACTCTTGATTATACATTATGTTGCTAACACGATAGCGGTTATAGCTTATTCTTGAGTACTGTTGGTATTGTTGGTTACTTTGTTCGGGGCTGCAGCACGCGCATCCGCGGTTTGGCCACCGCAAAGGGTGCGCTTTTCCGGAAAAGTGGTCCATGACCCGTGTATACCAACAGGATGGCGTGGGGCCTCTTTAGTTGTGGGGCTTGGATGCGCCAAGGTGTGAGCGGTGCGACCCGTCGGTTTAGTTGTCCGACGTGGGAGCGGTGCGACCCATTCGGTTTAGTTGTCCGACTTGGGCGCGGTGCGATCCGTCGGTTTAGTTGTCCGACGGGATCGGGTATTGCAGGTTTACAGGTGTTTGATTTTACTTTTCCCTTGCGAGGGTGGTTGCTCTGGATAGACTACGGTTGGACGTTTTCTTTACCTGCTTTACTTTTATCACTTTTGTTTAGTCGCTGACTTCCCACTTTGCGACAGGGTCCTACAGGGGGGAGAGTTAGGCGACGGTGAGGCCGCGGCTAGAGGTTTTGGGTCCCAGGAGACCGGAACAGTACTTTACCTCTTACTTTCGCATTCCATTTATTATTTGTAGACTGTGGATGGTTCTCGATACCCTCGTGGGGTCGGTGTGGATGTCGGTATGGTGACAAATGAATTGTTTAGTTCTCTTTACATCTCTGTGGGCCGCTTTGGAAAATAAAATAGCAAATAAAAGAACAGATTGCGAAAACTACTATTTCAAAACTCGGGTGCCGTGTGGGCACCGTTTTCAAAACCTTGTGGATTTATGGTTTGCGAAAATGGATTTCAAAACCTAAGTGTCGTGTGGGCACTGTTTTTCAAACCCCTGAGTTTATGTTGCTGTCGAAAAAGGGTTTTCAAAATATGGGTGCCGGGTGGGCGCCGTTTCAACAATTGTGGGTTTTATCCTTTCAAACTAATCGGCCGTGAGTTTATTCAGCACATTGTGAATGGTTGTACGTTTGGATTGTTGTGATTGAATGTTTACTCGTTATTGAACATTGTACAAACCGCGACGCCGTGCATATACAGGGGAGACTCTGTCCGTTTGTAGAGTGATCCTGTATATGCGGCGGATCTGGGCACGCGCTGGGGAAGAAGGAATTCAAAAAAAAAAAAAATACATACCATTTTGTAACTCGTTTCCGCTAAAATAAACCCCCGGGGCGTGACAGATTAAGATGGTATCAGAGACTTTCTTCAATCACAACAGTCAGTGTCCGACATCCACGGAGATACCACACTTAGCTACAAATGAATGAAATGTGTAGGGCATAGGAGTGTAGAACGCGGGGGGGGGGGGGGGGGGGGGGGGGGGGAGTATAGGTCCTTTTCTCGATAGTTGTTTGAGTGCTATGCTAGCAGGAGGCTAGAACTGACTTGTGTTGTGTGTGTACGGGTTAAGTTTTGTTTCTCGGTTTAACGCGGTTGTCGTGCGTGTGTAGGCGTGTTGTTGTGGAGGCTGGGGTCGAGGCCGGCTGCCACCGGGGTATTGATGGTTGCTAGGAATCCATGGATTAAGCAACCAGCACGGGACACGGTGGGCCTGCTGACGTTGTTCATACACTTGGTGCGGCTGTTATCACAACAGATCGTTGCGCCGGCTTTTGTTTTTCGAACCCCTTCCTCTGCCGACGTGATGGTCGTCGTTAGCGATGGCGACTGGGGGTAGAATAATCCGACGGTGGTTGTTAGTGAGTCGGCCGCCTTGTCGGTCGTGAGCAACTGGAGAGCCTCTTGTCTAAATTTGTACCTTCTAGGCCTACTGGTTTTAGGTTACAGCAGATAGTCGACCGATTCTTTTGCATCTTGGACAAGGTATGGGTGGGAATGAGGATTCTTCCCTTATGGTTGTCACCCATAGTTCGGCTTTTTGCTGTAGACACTACGATGGTGGTAGGAATCGTCGAGATGGGGCCTTGGGGTTCTCCTTTGAATTGAGAAAGGAGGCCCCCGGGGCTAGCAATTTTTGTTCGTTTGGGCTCGATTTTGGGTGAACGGACCTAGAGCTTAGAATACTCCTAATTGGGAAAGTGAGCGTTTGGTCTGGGGGTGTGCAGCTCGGTTTGGTGCACGGTGCTTGGAGGGGCAATAGATTGGGACCGAGCGGTAGGGGTTAACCAGAGTGTCGCACCCCTTCGGCACCAAGACGGAGGTAGGACCGTATTCCTTGGTTGTCGTCGCCAGCTTCCCATGACCAAGGTATAGCCTTGAGGATTTGGGTTGCGAGTTTAGTGATTTTGAGGCAGTACGGGTAACAGGGGGGTTATTGACCGCACGGCGTTCTGGCATTGGTCACTCTCGGCTAGGATGCCCTGCATGCAGCTTTCTCTATGGGGTAGGCCTCGTGGCAGGACCTAGAGCTGAAATCTAGCGTTAGTTTTGACCGTCGCCTCGGTAGAACGGACAGTCGAAACGGACAACCCGGGATGGTGGTTATGCTCCGAACTAGTAGTTCGTGTTGGCGACGGGTGGGTTCGTCGTTTTCAAAGGAAGATTACTTGTAGGCGGTGACCCGGCTAGTTGGATTGGCACATCCTGGAGTTTTGTAGGGGTATTAGTGTGGCTTCCCCCTTTGTGGTCGGGTTAGTTTGGGCAGCTACGGGCCGTCGGTCCGAGTTTGGTGGTAGGACCGGGGTACCTTGACGCATCGCAAGACTTTGGCTGCTGACTGCTCAACACCGTCAGAGGTGGTCCGCGAACCAGTGGCGTCATAGCAGGGAACTCCAAGTCGAGGAGCAGGCTTACTTAGGTTAGTTTCGATCAAGAGAGACGGGACGGTAGGAGTGCCAGGCGGGTCGAGCCGTCGTCTGTTTGAAACCTTGGGGCGGTTCAGTCCGGTAGTTTTTCGTTCGGGGTTACCACCGAGTGTCGCCAAGAGATATACGGCGTTTCGCGTGTCATCACTTCGGGGGTTAGATTATTGAGCGCCCCAACGGTGTTCGCGGGTTTGATGAACAGAGAGTTTCCAGACCCTTCTTGGGTCAACATGTGTACAGACGAGGAGCGTTTACGAGTGACCTTGCAAACTCTCAGGGACCAGAGAGGGTAGGCCAAACTCATAAGGTGTGAGTTTGGGCATCGCGAGGTGGACTTTTGGGACGGCTAAAAGTCAGGAGAGCTTCGAGAGCGCAAGGTTAGGCCAACACGGGCACCCACGCATGTACTACCGACACCGGGTGGGGATTTTGAGGTGTGGTGGCGCATCAAGGAACGGACTTGGAAGTGTGTTAAGGAAACAGGGGAAAGTAAGGCCTATACGACCAAGCAACTCAAGGAATGATTCGTCCAATCAAAATCACCCCGGAAAGACAAGTGGAGCAGTCGATGCCTGGAGCGGTAAGAGTCAGACAGGAGACATATCGGTAACCGCGATCACACAGCAGGACGGATCAACAGCGGACGGTTGGTGGCTTAAATTGACAAGGGATATAGCATAGCGTGTGGCTCGCTACTGGGTCTGTCATCGAATAAAGGCCGAACGTCAGCGCCCGGCGGGGAAACCGCAACCCCTCCTAGTGCCAGAAAGAAACGAGCGGTTCATGAGGAGCGCAAGTCGGACATGTTTGGGCACTTTCCCCATTTATGGGATTCCTAGAGTATTCAAGTTTCGAGGACGAAACTTCTTTTAAGGTGTGAGTGATGTAATACTCGGGAAAATTATGTTAGTGTAAAGAGTGTTTTTCAGGTGCGAATGTGTGCGAGAAACAAATTAACCTTAGTGGTGTGTACCGGTGTACGGATGGCACAATTGCCGAAGCACAAATTCCGCCTTTTCGATCCGAGTCTGATCTCGGAAATCTAAGGTCGCCAGTGCGACCGTCTCATCGAATCGAGCGGAAATGGTATATACCGTTTGCTGATCCGACGGTCGGATCATCCGGGAATCAGCAAGAAAATTAGTGGGACCCACGACTTAAGTGAATAGTAAAATGAATAGTAACCCCTGTTTTCGGTCCTCTCTCGATCGGTCGTTGGCCAGTTCACTGTCCAAAATCCAAACCTAGTAGTATGAGTAGACGCTTCTAGCTAATTTTGACGTTCTGAGCGCAATGACGCTGACAGAATTTTCGTTTGACAACCATAGAGTCTCGAGAAGCGTGCCATACTGTATAATTGTACAGTAATTATGGACCGAGAATTTACCCGGGCATTTTGTCAAAAAACAAAAATCGCTACCTGATAGGTTTCGTCGAGCCGGACGTTGTGGCGAAGTCCATTTTTCGTTTTGACGACAAGAATGCCTCGAAAAACATGAAAAACAGCGAAAAAAGCCGTATTTTGCACACAGACCCCTATATTTTATGTTCCGAATTGCGTGCCGCTTTCTGGAGAGGGACCTAAGTGCGAGACAAGATTGCTGTGAGGGACTGGGCTCCAAATATTAAGTGTGGAGGGGTGAAATTGCAATTGTGTCATATACACTATTAATACACTAACTCGGCTAGGGCTTCTCTAAACCCTAAGCCCGTAGCCTAAGCCCCCAGCCGCCAGCCTCAACCGCACCCTCTCCCTCTGCCGCATTCCTCGGTGGTAGCACACCGGCCGCCGCCTTCCCGTCGCCGGAGCAGCCAAGAGAAGCCATGCAAGAGATGGGTCTTCTCGGGTTTATGGTTGGAGTAACCTCTGGGAGATCCTGAGGGCTTAAGATTCAACCGAAGTGATCTTCGGGGTGGCCGCAACCGAGCAAGGGCTTCCCCGACGGTCGCCGCCGCCGCGCACCACCGCGAAGCTTTTCTTCTTCCTTGTTTCTCCGGCGAGGTGAGTTCTTGGAAGAGACTTCTTTATATTGGTGCATGAGTGTATTTAGCCTGTTCCTGGCATTGAGTAGATCCCACCTGTGGAGTTGGAGCCGTCGCCGTCGTCCCCGTCACCGGCGAGAGCTTGGTTGCCGGAATTATCTTTTTTTTGCCGATCTCGGGTGCGGCCTTCATCCGACCGTTGAAACCAAGATCAGACCGTTGGATTTCATCCTCTTGGTGACTGAAAGAAATGTCTTAAATTTGGTTATCATCCGTTGAGGTACCGCGCTGCACGACAAAGCCCTAGAACCGGCTATTGTGCACTCTAGCCGGAACTCCCACAACCGGCGCCGCCACTCGACCCCGTCGCCGGCCACCACTGCAGGAAGGACCCGGGCCTCCAGTAGAACACTTTGGTCCATCTTGCTTCGTCCCGATCATCGCCGACCGGATTCCGCCATTAAAGCACCCGTTTTCCGGCGAGCTCAGTTTCCGGCGATTCCGGGGCTCCGTGCAGTGGGAAAACGACGCAGGTATGCTCCTTAGGTATAAATATGACTACCTATAAGTTTGCATGCGAACTTGAACGTGGGGATCTTTTGTTCTGTAGTTGCACCCTTTCACAGCCCGTGCATCACCTCCGGCCGCCGCCGCCGCTTCCTGGCTCTGGCCACTGACTCCGGTGAGCCCTATACACCTTTTAGAGAGTTCCTATCTTTTCAGTTGAGCCCAAGGATCTCTGTGTTTTGAGTTGGCCAACCTTGTTAATTAGAGATTTAAATTATTGTGTTTTTCCGGCCGCCGCCGCCTCTGGACGTCGGCCGTGGGTCAGACCTGGTCCGGGGCTCCTCTGGGAAGTTGTTTTAACTTGTGCTCCACTTTGTTCCAGATTTGAAATTGGTTTGTTCCAAGCAATCCCAACCCGAGCTCTTGCTTTGAGTGTGGGTTGCTCCGACGATCCCTCCGGCCTGTCCTCGGCCGGTTTCAGGTGAGCATCACACTTCTCGGTTGGTAGTATACATGATGCTTCAGTTACAGCCCAGTTATATATAGTGTATAGCATTAAATTGTGAAGTTGTGTTTTGGGCCCTGTGTAATTATGGGCCAACCTTGTAATTGGGCTTCCTACTGGCCCAAACCTGTGAGCACGGGTTCCGTCTCGTCAAACCCGACGTGCTGAAACTTACGGTGCGGTTTTTGGATTCCTGGTTTGCGAGAACGGATTGAAATAGTAAATTAAAGGCTGTTTGTATGCAATTTCTAAATGTATCGGGGACCTAGATGAAAACGCAACGCTCTGGCTGCCTTTAGACAGTATTAATATATTTACTGAGCTTTTTGTTTAAGTTCTGTAGGCCCCAGTTGGACAGAAATCGGATACTGTATCGTAAAATGGCAAAATCGTCGATTTTACGGATTTCGGCGCGAGTTCGCGTTCCGGTTTTGATTTTGGAACGTTGTTGTTGTCACTGGTTACCTTCGACACTGCCCTGGATGGTCTAGTGTCTTGTGATTATCGTCGGGAAACTTCGAAGTCCAAATTGGGCTTTAAGAGAGTTGCAGGGGTATTTTGGTAAATTATGGACACAACTAGTCATGATGTAGACCCTGTTTACCTGAACATCAAAAATATGATGTTTAGGGTCAGCAGGTGTGGTTTGACGAATTTCAGATATTTTTAGACCGTTGGCGGGTCATGATTGGAGGTTCAATGAAATTTCGGGAATTTCGGTTTAAGCCTAGTTTCGGCTAAGTTCCCCGTATTAGTGACATGTTAGTGTAGTGTTGTCGGGATGGATACGAGTGAGTCTAGTTCTGACTACAGTTTCTATTCAGGGCCCAGCTGTTCAGCACCAGCCGCCCAGTAGTCTAGTGAGAGCTCGGGACCAGCCTGCATTCAGGTGGGTTATATTTTGGTACTTAGCGCCGGTTTCCGGCGGTCGTTTTACTCTTGATTTTACATGATATTGCTAACATGATAGCAGTTATAGTTTTACTCTTGATTATACATTATGTTGCTAACACGATAGCGGTTATAGCTTATTCTTGAGTACTGTTGGTATTGTTGGTTACTTTGCTCGGGGCTGCAGCACGCGCACCCGCGGTTTGGCCACCGCAAAGGGTGTGCTTTTCCGGAAAAGTGGTCCATGACCCGTGTATACCCACAGGATGGCGTGGGGCCTCTTTAGTTGTGGGGCTTGGATGCGCCAAGGTGTGAGCGGTGCGACCCGTCGGTTTAGTTGTCCGACGTGGGAGCGGTGCGACCCATTCGGTTTAGTTGTCCGACTTGGGCGCGGTGCGATCCGTCGGTTTAGTTGTCCGACGGGATCAGGTATTGCAGGTTTACAGGTGTTTGATTTTACTTTTCCCTTGCGAGGGTGGTTGCTCCGGATAGACTACGGTTGGACGTTTTCTTTACCTGCTTTACTTTTATCACTTTTGTTTAGTCGCTGACTTCCCACTTTGCGACAGGGTCCTACAGGGGGGAGAGTTAGGCGACGGTGAGGCCGCGGCTAGAGGTTTTGGGTCCCAGGAGACCGGAACAGTACTTTACCTCTTACTTTCGCATTCCATTTATTATTTGTAACTGTGGATGGTTCTCGATACCCTCGTGGGGTCGGTGTGGATGTCGGTACGGTGACAAATGAATTGTTTAGTTCTCTTTACATCTCTGTGGGCCGCTTTGGAAAATAAAATAGCAAATAAAAGAACAGATTGCGAAAACTACTATTTCAAAACTCGGGTGCCGTGTGGGCACCGTTTTCAAAACCTTGTGGATTTATGGTTTGCGAAAATGGATTTCAAAACCTAAGTGTCGTGTGGGCACTGTTTTTCAAACCCCTGAGTTTATGTTGCTTTCGAAAAACGGTTTTCAAAATATGGGTGCCGGGTGGGCGCCGTTTCAACAATTGTGGGTTTTATCCTTTCAAACTAATCGGCCGTGAGTTTATTCAGCACATTGTGAATGGTTGTACGTTTGGATTGTTGCGATTGAATGTTTACTCGTTATTGAACATTGTACAAACCGTGACGCCGTGCATATACAGGGGAGACTCTGTCCGTTTGTAGAGTGATCCTGTATATGCGGCGGATCTGGGCACGCGCTGGGGAAGAAGGTTTTCAAAAAAAAAAAAAAATAAATAAATACATACCTTTTTGTAACTCATTTCCGCTAAAATAAACCCCCGGGGCGTGACAACTTTCGACTCTTTTCATGAGGTTTGTCATCGTATTATGATTGAGAGAAATGAAAAGATCGTTCGTGTTCGAAGTGATAGAAGTGGAGAATTCATTAATTCTAAATTCATTGATTTTTGCACTTCCAACGGCATAAAACATGAATTCTCAGCACCCTATACACCTCAGCAGAATGGTGTAGTCGAGCGCAAAAACAAAGTTGTTCAAGAGATGGCGCGTGTTATGCTTCATAGCCGGAAACTCCCGTTACATTTTTGGGCTGAAGCTGTGAACACCGCCGTCTATGTAACTAATCGAGTGTATTTGCGCCCGGGAACTTTAAATACACCATATGAGCTTTGGTTTTGTAGAAAAACGAATATCAAATATTTTCGTATCTTTGGGAGTCGCTGTTATATTTTGCGTGATCGCGAAAATCTTGGTAAATTCGACTCTCGAAGTGACGAAGGGATTTTCATGGGTTATTCTACAAACAGTAGAGCATATCGGGTATTTAACCTGGAATCTAAAACGATGGTAGAATCTATTAATGTTAAAGTAGATGAAGTTTTTCATTTTGCATCTGATAAATCTACCCCTGATATGTCTCTAGATGATGATACTCCTGTAAATGCATCTTCTCATAATAATTCTTTCGATAAAGTTGATGCATCTAATGGTTCTTCAAGTTTATCTGATATGCAGGAATCATCATATGTACCTCCGAGTACTCCGTTGCCTCAAACGCTACGTATCTCCAAGGATCATCCGGAATCGAACATTATTGGAGACCCACAAGGAGTCAGGACTCGGAGACAGTTGGTTTGTGGAGTCGCTTGTTACGTCTCCATGGTAGAACCAAAGAACGTCGATGAAGCTCTTCTGGATGACTACTGGATTGAAGCAATGCAGGAAGAGCTCCATCAGTTCGAAAGAAACAAAGTCTGGGAACTAACGAAGCCACCGAAGCAACACAACGTGATTGGTACTAAATGGATTTTCAAGAACAAGAAAAACGAGGATGGTACCATTATCAGGAACAAAGCACGCCTAGTTGCTCAGGGCTACTCACAAATTGAAGATATAGACTTTGATGAGACGTTCGCCCCGGTTGCTCGACTCGAGTCGATTCGTATTTTGTTCACGATCGCTTGTCATTTTAAAATCAAACTCTTTCAAATGGACGTTAAGAGCGCATTTTTAGATGGGTTTTTGAACGAGGAAGTTTATGTGGCTCAACCGAAAGGTTTTGTAGACCATAAGCAACCTAACCATGTTTTTCGTTTGAAAAAGGCTATTTACGGTCTAAAACAAGCACCGCGAGCGTGGTACGAAAGGTTGACAAAGCACCTTTTGGAAAAGGGCTACACTCAAGGGGGAGCAGATCTGACTCTCTTTGTGAAGCATTATCAGGATTACTTCATTATCACACAAATCTATGTCGATGACATTGTATTTGGTGCAACAAGGGACAATGATGTTTCTAAATTCGCAGAAACCATGGAAAGCGAATTTGAGATGTCTACGATGGGGGAACTAACATATTTTCTTGGATTGCAAGTGAAACAAAATGAAGATGGCATCCATTTGTGCCAATCCAAGTATGCAAGGGAGTTGGTGAAGAAATTCGATGTAGAAAACTCTAAAGATTTTCCGACTCCAATGGGAACTAGCAATAAGGGATTAGGAAGTGAATCTCTTAGTGAAAGTGTAGACGAGAAGCTTTATCGCAGCATGATTGGAAGTCTACTCTACCTCACGGCTAGTCGCCCGGATATATCCTTTAGTGTTGGGATCTGCGCGAGATATCAATCGGCACCAAAGGAGGTTCACCTGAAAGCGGTGAAAAGGATCATGCGGTACGTCAAAGGAACACTGAATTTCGGAATTTGGTATCCTATGGGAACAACTCTTGACATAATAGGATATTCAGATGCCGATTGGGCAGGATCAGTGGATGATCGGAAGAGTACGAGTGGTGCATGTTTTTATCTTGGCCATTGTCTTGTTGCATGGCATAGTAAAAAGCAAAACTGCATTGCACTCTCGACTGCCGAAGCGGAATATATTTCAGCGGGTAGTTGTTCAACTCAACTCATTTGGATGAAAAGCGTGTTGAGCGACTTTCGAATTTCAGCAACTTCGGTAACTATTCTTTGTGACAACACAAGTGCTATAAATATTTCTAAAAATCCTGTGTTGCACTCGAGAACAAAACACATTGAACTTAGATATCATTTTCTAAGAGAGCTAGTTGAATCAAATATTCTTCAAATTTCCTATATTTCAACTGAAGATCAATTAGCTGACATTTTAACAAAACCTTTGGATCAAAAATGGTTTATTCATTTACGTAAAGCAATTGGAATGCTTTCCTTGAAATAACACTTTTTGAAATCATTGCTTAGGTTAGGTTTTATTTTGTGTTTTTGTTCCTTATCTATGTTTGTACATAGAACATTAATTGAGCATATGTAATTGACTTTACTTGCATCCTTTCATATATTCAGAAATTTATTATGTTTCGGATATCATAATAATTCATTTGATGCAATGATCATTTATGTCAATTAAGTCATCTTTAATTGATCAAAGTCAATTTCTCTCTCGTACGATCTCTTGGTATAGTTTTTATCATATTTAAAAATTGAGTTAAGTATGAAACTCAAGATCAATCTTTGGTTGAATACCTCATATCTTAGATAATTGATAGCCAATTGAGGGGGAGTTTATTAAAATGTTTATGCTCAAAAGATGTGGAAAGAGTTACATCCCTTTGAGGAGTGTGAAAACTACCACCACATGGAGGAAAGAGCTACCACCTCGGTCGTCCGAGTACTGTGTGCAGCTACCACATGTATACCAAGCATGGTTTTTCGAGTTGATTAGATATAATGCTTTTTGGAATACTTGACTCTGTCAAATTCCAAGGTTGGTATAACGTGGGGATTTTATTGAAAGATTCCACTCCTTACAATAAATTGATTAGATATATTATCTAACCTATTTGGGATTTCAAACATCTATCGATCTTGGTACTTCATTTTCTTTACCATATTAATGATTTGATAAACGCATTACTCATAAGATCATGATAGATATCATTGAACTTGTTCAACTTTAAAGGATTTAATTTTTATAAATTTTCGTTTCATTACTTGAATATTGTTGATAGATTTAGCATAATCTATTTCTCTTGATATGAAACGATGACTTTTGTTTAAAGTTGACATGCAAAAGTGCTTACATACTTTTTCTGGATTTTCTGGAATTTTTCTAAATTTTTCTGAAGAAAAAGTTGGAGCCGATCCAGACCGGAATATCCGTTCCGGATCCCGAGCGCAGGAATTTTCTGCAGGTAGCCGATCCGGACTTGATTCTTGATCCGTTCCGGACCGCGGCTAGGGTTTTATAAGAAACAAAAGTGTTTTGATTTCTTTTTACAACAAACTTTTGTTTCCAAGTCTCCAGAGTTTCTCTCACTAGAAAACAATCGATTTGGAGCCTTTCTAACTCGAGTTATTCGAATTCAAGTAAGTTTCTTTAATCAAAATTCGATTTTTTCCACTATTTTTACATTGTTGCTCAAAACGTGAATGAAAATCATGGGTGGAATTCAATTCTAGATGGTTTTTGGTCAAATTTCTTTTGAAATAAGAACTCTGAGTAGATTAGTTTTGTTTATATATTTGGTATTCTCTTGATTAACGGATTTTTAGGCTTCGATTTCTGAAAATTCGGTTTTAGGGTATATAATGAGAATTTTTGAAAATTATGGGATTGATCTATTTTTAAAATTCTTTTTGCAAAACTAATTTGTTTCCTAGTCTCTCTACACGATAATGATTGTTTAGGTACAATTTTTTAAATTTTTTAAAATAAACAATTTTTTCGTGTTCTTGAGTCTTTGCTCGCAGGTTTCTCACGTTCAATAGCAACAATGGTGTTCACTTCGATAATTGTTCTTTTGGTTGCTATGGTACACACAAGAGCAACGAACAAACCTAAGAGAGGTAAGAAAACTCGGGATGATTCCGAGACGGAATCTGAGACGGAATCCATTGATTGGGATGAGCTTTTAGTAGAAGGCATCGCACCTACTGCCTCAAAGAGGAAAGCCCCTGCAGAAACTTCGAAGGCGAAAACTCAGCCCACTGCCGCTGAAAAAGGGAAAGCCCCAATGGAAGCAAGCCCTGCTAAAACAAAGAGAAAGAGCGTTGCCAGAAAAGGGGGGAGTGCTCGAGGTATATCTATTGAAGAACCACTCGCAAGCAAGCCTCCTCCACAAGACTTTATCAGTTCTGAGAGAATCAAGGATTTTGAGAACAGAGAATGCATTGGCGAAAGATATGTAAATGTCAAAGCTCTCAAGGAGCGCTCTGCACTTTTTGGGACTCTGTTTGATCAAATGGGACTTGCACCCATTTGCAATTTCTCGGACAATCTTGGATATTGTCTTCATCTTATCCGGATGTTCTATCAGAATTCGGCAAGGTTGGTTGATCTTGACGACGAACCAAGAGAATTTGTGACAATGGTTAGGAATGTTAAGATCAAGGTCACACCTCAGTTGATTGGTGAGGTGTTAGGAATGAAGGCACGGGTTGATGGAGCTCATTACCTAAAGGGTCATGTTTTTAGCAACACCACCTGGAGAGTGGTTGTTAATGGGATATGTCTCCCAGATACTCAGTCGACGGGGAACTCAATTCTTTCTAAAGAACTTCAACCTGAGTACAGATTTCTGAACTTTATAATTTGCTACAACATTTTTCCAAACATGCAAACAAAAGTTCTGAGATGGGATAGGATGTTGTTTCTTTACCTTCTTGGAAACCCCACAGCAGCCATGGGATCTAATTTCAACATTCCCTATCTCATCTGATCGAGGATGGCAAGGTATGTGGAACATGCCCATCCTACAGAGCGACTTCCCTTCCCAATCATCATTATGCGAATTTTGAGGAAATTTAAAGTCGATATTTCATCGTCGGCATACATGCATAGCATGGGAACTATCAACGACACAACTATTGTGAAGTCCCTCTCACAAAGACAGGATGAGCCTCCAACACCTCCTCGCGGAAAGAGACCCTCAACATCAACAGCAACAGCAAAAACAGCAGCAACAGCTTCAGCACCACCTGCACCAGCTTCAACTTCAGAGGATGATGCCTCTGTTACCTCTATTTATAGGGAGCAACAACGACTTTCCTCAGAACAGGAACGAATGTCGAACGAGTTCGTTGCAATGAAAGCCGACATAGGAGATTTAAGGAAGGAACAGACTTCTATGAACAAGCTACTGAAGAAGATTTTTCAAAAACTCGGCTGTACCAGTTCTGAAGATTCTGAATAATCTTTATTTTGTTGTTCTAATTTTAAATTTTCTGTTTTGCAGGTTTTAGTTTTAGTTCTTACATTTTCTTTTGTTTTTGAACTTGTTAACTCCCTTTATTTTGTAATTTTGGCTATTTTTGTGACAAAAAGGGGGAGAGAGATATGAACAATGGTGAACAACAATGGTTTGACAAGTTTGTGAGAACTTTTGGATACTGAAACCTGGAAGGTAAGTATACAACAACTTAGAACTTTGGAATGAAACCTGGAAGGTAAGTATACAACAACTTTTGGTTTTGTATTGTGAATGAATGCATGCCTCGACTAACTATTTGACTAACTATTTGGGCATGTATTATTACTAATAAGTTGTTTGATTACTAACAAACTTATGACATTTGGATTTTATTGCTTAGAAGATATGTCTATCTCTGATTGGTATTTTAGTACATATCTGATTTTATAAATGTCATGGTGAGTATAAACTCTATCTCTCTGTTTGGTTTTCGAATGCTAAAAATTCTTGAGGTATCTAACGATTTCTTTTGTCAATAATTATTTCTTTTTGCAGAGAGTACAAACGTCTAAGTCTAGAGTTTGTTTTAGGAGTTTATCTCATGTATTTAGTTTATTTGGATCTCAAATGTAAATTTTTGTTGTATGGTGATAGCAACAAAAATATCTTTTTGAATTTTCTTAAGTGGATTTATGTTTTGTCACGAAACCGCCGAAGGGGGAGATTGTTAGGGATTTTGTTTTGGCGTATCTCGTGAAAGTGTTTAAGTCTTGAAGATTGAAGATGAAGAAGCTTGGATCATATACCTCAATCTCAAGAAAGAAGAATTCAAAAGGATCAGGTAAGTTTAACTAAACAATCTTGGTGATCTGAATACTTCTTATAATGTAAAAACACTTGGATGGGTTTTTAATCGCATAAAAATCAAAAACTGGACATGTTATATGTTCAGGATCCGGATCAGAGTACTACAGTCCAAACCCCGAACATAGGTTAGTTCATGCGCAAATCCAGTCCGGAAAACATCTTGTTCAGTCCGGACCCCGAACGTGGATTTTGCAGAAACTGCATGAACAGTCCGGACCGTGGGAAACCCGAACATTGTCTTTCTGGCAAAACTCTGTTTAATGACCATCAGCTTAGAGTTCGAGGTGAGGATATACCTAAAACAGCCTTTCGAACTCGATATGGTCATTATGAGTTTACGGTTATGTCGTTTGGACTTACGAACGCCCCAGCGGTATTCATGGATATGATGAATAGGATATTCAAACCCTTTTTGGACCAATTTGTAGTGGTCTTCATTGATGACATTTTGGTCTACTCACGAACAGATGAGGAACATAAGGAGCATCTGCGAGTAATTCTCCAGACTCTCAGGGACCAGAAGTTGTTTGCTAAGCTCAATAAGTGTGAGTTCTGGCTTCGTGAAGTGGACTTTTTGGGACTCATAGTCTCAGCAACGGGAATTTCGGTGGATCCTAAGAAGGTGGAGTCAGTAGCTAACTGGCCCCGACCGACTACAGTAACGGAAATCCGCAGCTTCTTGGGTTTGGCAGGATACTATAGGCGCTTCATGGAAGATTTCTCAAAAATTGCCACCCCTCTGAATCGCCTAACCCAGAAAAGGGAGAGATTTGTGTGGACGACTCAATGCCAGGAGAGCTTCGAGGAACTCAAGGATAGGCTAACACGGGCACCCGTGCTTACATTATCGATACCCGGTGAGGATTTCGAAGTTTATTGTGATGCATCATGGAGCAGTCTTGGAAGTGTGCTGATGCAACAGGGAAAAGTCATAGCCTACGCATCAAGACAACTTAAGGATTATGAGCGAAACTACCCTACGCACGACCTGGAACTCGCAGCGGTCGTTTTCACTTTAAAACTTTGGAGACACTACCTCGATGGAGCTCATTGCAATGTGTTTTCAAATCACCAGAGCCTTAAATACATTTTCACGCAAAAATAATTGAACTTACGGCAGAGACGTTGGTTGGAATTGTTGAAGGATTATGATTTGACCATTCAGTACCACCCTGGAAAGGCAAACGTAGTAGCCGATGCCTTGAGCAGGAAGGGTCAGACAGAAAAGTTACCAGTGAACACTATCACTCAGCAAGACCGTCTAATCGCGGATTTCTCGCGGATGAGATTAGAGGTTGTGCCGGCGGGTGCTGTTTCGCGACTTTTGTCCCTGGTGGTCAAGCCTACCTTGTTTGAGAAAATCCTGGAAGGTCAGAAGATGGACGCTCAATGTGAGAACCAGGATCCCCACGATGAGATTACTGGTTGATTGGCAGCTTCCGGAGGCCTACGTGGTGTGTCGGTGGTGTTTGTGCACAACTTAGACACAAGTGACAGACTTCGGGCTTAAAATGGATCACGTGGGTGATCGGTTGACCCCGTCGGATCTTTAGATGTGGTTTCGCGCGAAACGGATATTAAAATTGGGCTCAGCGCGAAGTTTGGACAATATAACACCTTCCCGGATGCCTTCGGCAAATTTTAGGAATCGAATTTGGCAAATCGGACTTCGGATTTGGATTCAGCGCGCGAAAACGATGAAAATGGACTATTCACTTGTATTTTTCGGAGCCCGAATACCCGTGCACGGATTTCGAGGTGTGAGTACTGTTCCGGCGGCCGGGGGCAGCGCCGGCGACCACGAGCAGGCGGCGGAGCACGGCGGCAGGGCGGCGGGCAGCGTCGCGGGCAGAGGCGCGGGCGGCCGGTCCACGGGGCTTGGCGTGCACCGGGGGATGGACACGTGGCGGCTCTGTATTGGGCCAGTGCAGTGGGTGCGGCCCACGAGTGCGTGCGGGCAGACCGGGCAGGCCGGGCAGGAGCGCGGGCAGGCGCAGCATGTGGCGGATGGGTGTGCCACATGGCGGGTTTTCATTGGCTCGCGGTTGACAGGTGGCAGCAGCTGATTGGATGGTGCAGTGGTCGCGGTCCACGGAGTGCATGGGGAGCGCCTCGGGATACATGCGTGGCAGCATGTCAGGCGGCGCGGCAGGTGCGCAGGGGTGCGGAGACCGAGGCGTTGACGCGGGGGAGCAGCGCGTGGGTGCGGTCCACGTGGCGGCGCGTGGTTGGCGGGCGCCAACCACCGCGCGCACTGTGCTGGGCCACGTGGCGCAGTGCGGGAGGCTAGGTTTGTTGTCCGCTATTCTGGGGCCACGTGGCGCAACGACAGCGATCCGGGCGCTGGATCAACGGCTGGGATCAGATCACTGTTTGCGCCCGAAAACTTTCGGGCGCCCGAATGTTGGGCCCGAAAGCCCAGTGACTTGGTTTTTTGAGGACTTCGGGCTGGGCCTATAAATAGGCCTCCCCTCTCCCTGTTTACAGATTTTGGCTTTTTTTTCTGGAGCCCCTTTGGGCAGAGCCTCTCCCCACTTTGTCCTCTACCTTTTTATGGCTTTTACCGTCGCTCTTCAGTCTGCGAGGCACACCGGATCACCCGGATGGAATTTTGAGCTGATTTTCACGGCAGCGCGTTCATGAGAGGTAAGGCTTAGTTTTCCGAGTTGATCACTTCTCCTCGTTTCGAGTTTTCGGCAGTGTTCCCGAGGTGTTTCTGTGACTCCTTTTCCTGCTGTGAGGTTTTGGACAGCGGAGGCTTGTCGATTTTCTATCTTCGCGCTCGGGCATCGGATGGAGGCGTGCCTATAGTCGTTTTGCATCTACTCATCGCAAGGAACATCCTCGTAATTTTTATGGATTTTACTGAATTTTCCCGAAGGTAAGAAAATTCCATTTTTCTGGACAGAGTTGTACAGTTTATGATATTTGGGAATTTCGAGATGGTCACCTTGTCGAATTTGTAACTTGAGCTACAAAACTCTGATTGGGACGTGCAGGTACCCGTTTCGAAGGGCTCGGCGCGACGAACGAAGCGGTTATTTTTCTGGATTTTTCTGAGTTCATCTCGCAGGTGAGATTTAAGCTTTTTCGGGGCCGTATCCCGCAGTTTTTGCAGTATAGTGGATTGTCCGCGCGCCGCATTGTATAATTTGTATCTTGGCCTACGGGTGTCGGAACGGGGCGTATAAATACTCGTTTTGGGGCTACTCGTCGTGAGGATCGCAACCGTGCATTTTGTGGAATTTTTGGAGCGCTGCTTGGAGGTGAGAATTGCCTATCTTTTGCTGTTTGGGAAAAACAGCAATGTTGTTGGGATTTGTTGGGGTGTAGTTTGTATCGTGATGTTGTTTGTTGTGGTGTTGCATGGTTGGCGTGATGTTGTTTGGAGCCGAGACTTGCGCGGCATGTACGAGGTTGCGGGTTCAGCAGATTATGTTAGCAGGTGGCCACACTCTTCACCGACTTCGGCTTTGCCTGCGGAAAGCGCTTCAGGTGGGTGCTTTGTTTCCAGAACCGGTGGACGGTTCTCTAATTCTGTATGTTAGGATGCATGCATGTCTAGGGTACAAGGCATATGATTGAGAGATAGGTAAGCTTGATAATGATAATTGTATGATTAATTGCAAGAATAATATCTGTAGGTTTTTGTAATATATTAAAGGATCCACAAGGATCTAAATAGGTACTATCAAACAACTAGAGGGGGGGTGAATAGGTGTAATACTTATAAAACCAAATCTCAGTGCAAAATAAAAACCAATGCGGAAATAAAAAACAGCACACCGAGATATACGTGGAAACTCCAATCCAGGAGAAAAACCACGGGACCAACACGCAATAACAATCCACTAAGAATAGAAGAATAACAAGGTGATTACCGACTCCACGGACTCAACCCCTCCTTCAACTTCTTCGGACCTTGCGCTCCACCGATTGCACGTCCACTGCACACATTCGAATCCACGAACACCACTCGAATCCACGAGCACACGTTTCGAATCCACGAAACGCCTTCAACACACCGAATCCACGGTGCTACGTCGAATCCACGATGCAAACTTAGCCGATAGAAATATTGGCTTCGATGGTGATCCTTTGCTTAGATTATCATTCAAGAACCGTAGAAGGAATCTCTAAGCAAAGACTAGATCAATTCGACAAAAGATAGATCTTGGAAGAACCGTCGAATTGACCTAAAAGAGGCTATAAAGAATAACGATAAAAACCTAGCCTCTAGGGTTGCTCTCAAGTGTTTAATTAATTAATCGGTAGTTCTTGAGAAACCCTAAGTGTCTATTTATAGTTTAGAAACCTTTGGAAAGAGATAAGCATCAAAAACTGACTTAACAGAAATTTTCCCGCACGATGGTCCGGACTGGATTGGCTGATCCGGACTGTCGTCTTTTTTCAGCAATTCCTGAAAAAACAAGGTTCGGGGTCTGGACTGGAATCCACGGTCCGGACTGGATTAACAGAACAGTCCTGAACAGAATTTCCAGTCCTGAACGGATTTCCTGAAAAAACAGTTTTTGACTTTTATGCAATGAAAACTTATCCAAGTGTTTCTAAACTACTCAAATGTATTCGGATCACCAAAATTATTTAGTTAAACGTACCTGATCATTCCGAATACATTTTCCTTGAGATTGATGTATATGATCCACAATTCTTCTACTTCAATCTTCAAGACTCAAAACACTGAGTGTCAACTTGAGCTCTTGTTGAATCTTCTCTAAGTCTTCGATTGCTGATTGACAATTTGATCACTTCAAGACTCCGACTCAATTCACGAAATATGCCAACACAAAAAGCCTTAACAATCTCCCCCTTTGGCAATTTCGTGACAAAACCCAAAAATACATAAAACGCTCAAGACACTCATCTTAAACCAAAAAATCGAAACTCAATGTCATCACCAAAACATTGACTTTCTTTGCGTGAAAGATCCAATAAACAAAAATTACATTTGAACCAGTCTTAGAACAAACTCTATGACTTAGGACTTGGAGTCTAAAAGTGATGTAGATCCTGCAAAACAAAACTCCAAACAAATCAAAAGTTAGTTGTCAGAAATTAAAGTTATATCCTACATTTGATTCGTCCTTTTGGTTCTTTTTGTTTTTCGGCTCCTTTTTCATCATCTCCCCCTATCTCGATGATCTCTTCTCCGTCATTTCTCTTCTCCCCCTTTTTGTCACAAATTGTCAAACAGTGAACATACTAGACAAAAGGAAATCACTAACAGCATTAGTTCATAGAGAAAGAGAGATAAAAGCTCAGTTTCGGTATATAACAAAAACATAGATTGCGTACCGGTACTCGAAAGCAAAAATCAAATAATTTCTTGAAACAAATCCAGATTTTGAAATATTTGAATTACCGATTTGTATTCCATCAAGAAAATCAATTTAAGTGCTTGAAAATTGTGAGATCATATAGATGTCATTCAATCCAATTAATTTTACAAAAATTAAAAATATTTACTCCGAAATCATGAAAAACAAAGATAAAACATTATAAACCATTTTTCATATTATATACGTCAAACACAAGTCATCAAAAATAATCTAGAGATCCAAACTCTATCAAGATGTAACGGATTTACAAAGATGACTTACAGAGATTTCCAAATGACATCAATTTGATTTCTACCCTTTCAAATTTGAGATAAGCACTAAAACACCTAAGCGTGGCTCTTTGAGCATCTTTCAACTATCCCACCTTATACCAACCAGGAGATTGTTCAAAATAAGAACTTTGAATTTAAATCTCCGAATGTTTCAACTAAAAATTTCAAGAAAATATTTTTCAAGCATCAAAACATGTGGTAGCTTCACACACAGACCGGACGACCGGGGTGGCAGCTCTTTCCAACATGTGGTGGTAGTTTTCACACTCCTTTCGGATGTAACTCTTTCCACATCTTTTGCAATTTATTTCATTACCCTTGTAATACAATACAATCTCTTATGTGAAAGAATTAAATCCCAAATTTTAGTCGATCGGTTGTCTCATGTTTATCACAAAGAACTCACACAACCGAGATAGATTAATCATCTAAAGATCACACATGATTACTAAAATTTGATGAATATAATTATCGAAAACTCTTATAATCAAGTATCTTCAAGAATTATGATTATGGAGTAAAGTTGATAATTCATATAAAATTAAATTGGAGTGATTGAAAGTGAAACCATTTTTATTCAATGCACTTGTTCGTTAAAACCCTTTTGTTTAAAAACAAAACATAAAAACGAAGAGCATTGAAAACATGTAATGCAGAGATTCAGAAAAATATGAAAGGAAAACCAATCAAAGCATTACATACAGTCATAAGCTATTTAGAACTTAAAACAAGAAAAGATATCACCTTTCCGAATCCAAAATCGTCGAATTTTGGGTTGTCTTGATTCATTGTGGTCGGAAGTTGATAGCTTTGACTGTTGATCCACCTTAGGTCTTTGCCTCGCAGTGATCCACTTGAATGATTGATGTTGTGGCTCGGACCTTTTGGTGGTTTGAGTGAACTCCATTGACTTGATGTATCTTTTGATTCCGTTGAGTCCGCTCCGTAGATGAAGTTGCCGAAGAATTCCTCTTTCTCTTTTTCGGGCACGACTTCATCAAGTGTCCTTCAAGTCCACATTGATAACAAGTTCTTCCTTTCAATTTAGTTGTGGAACTTGAAGCCTTCACAGTTTGGTTCTTTTTAAATCCCAAACAAACCTTGCTTGTTTGACCTAATCCGGACATACACTCAAGTTTCTTCGAACCGGTTGAAATCCTTTGTATGTCGGATTTAAGTTGATGAACTTGCTTGGTCAAAGTTTGGTTGGTGACATGAATCTCCTCAAACTGTTTTTCTAGAAAATCAATCTTGTTAATATGGGAATTAACGATCGTTTCCGATTGATTTATCTTTTCTTGGAGGTTTTTATTATTATCCAATAAAATCTCTCGTTCCTCCTCGAGATCATGAAGTTTGATCTTTAAAGCATGATTCTTGTCTTGAATCTCAAGTCGTTGCTTCCTTAACTTCTTAATATGCTTGGCCATCTTCTTTGATTCCGTAAGAAGTTGTTGATATGACTCAACGAGTTCTTCTTCGTCCGACTCCCCCTCACTTGATGACTCTCCGCCGGATGTTGATGTTTCATGCAAAATCAAAGGAATAGAGTCAGTGATTAAAGATGATAAACAAATATTAGAAGAGGGAATTTGAGAAGCATGAAAGGCAACAACTTTTTCCTCTTTACTTGAGGTCGATTCATTAGAAGTAGAATCGTCCCAAGTTTTCGCTTGCAAAGCCTTCTGTTTATATGATTTCAGAGAAGGACAATCCGTTGAAATATGGTCGTAGCCTTTGCATCTATAACATTGGATTTCCCCTTCGAATTCATCTTTTTCATTAGAAGGTTTTGCAGAGCTTTTGAGGTTAGAGGATTTAGAACCCGATGATCCTTTAGATGGTTTCGAGGATGAAGATCCATCGGTTCGATTCTTCCAAAACTTTCGACGAACACTACAAGAAATTATAGCTATAACGACTAATTTTTAACGACGGGCGCAATAAGTGGTCGTTAAAAATAATCAATTAACGACGGGCGCAATTAATGGTCGTTAAAAATAATCAAATTAACGACGGGTACAATACTTCGTCGCTAAAAGCAACAAAATGGTCGCTAAAAGTAAGTAAATTAACGACGGGTGCAATACTTCGTCGCTAAAAGCAACAAAATGATCGCTAAAAGTAAGTAAATTAAGGACGGGTGCAATACGTGGTCGCTACAAGCGTTGGGGGAAATTTTTCAATACCATCTTTCACTTAGCAAAAAAATAAAAAAACCCTAGCACAGATAAGCATCTCTCTCGTCCCTTCTTCCTTCTTCTTCTATCCTCTGCCCCATTGTAGCTGCAATTTTTTTGAGATGGATGCCCGCTCCACCTCCCTCTCTCCTTCCCTACCTCGCCCAACTCCTCCGACCCTCCCCCCTCCACCCCGACCCGACCCCCTCCGCCGAGGCCTACCTGCGGATGTTGATCCGCGCGCTTTGCTCCGCCGCCGACCCTGACCCCGACGAGGCCCTCCGCCTCCTCGACCGCCTCCGCCTCCGCCTCCGCCTCCGCGGCTACCGCCCCAACGGCCCCGACCTCGCCGCCGTTCTCCGAGCCCTTTGCTCCTTCGGCCACTCCGTCGAAGCCTACCGCCGCCTCCTCCTCCACCTCCGCCATGCCCCCTCCCCTTCCCCCTTCCTTTCCACGCCCACCGCTTCCTCCTCAAGATGTGCTACAGGGCCGCCCCCCGACGCTGTCTCCTACACAACCCTCCTCAATGGCTACGCCCGCCTCGGTGATGCCGACGTCGCTCGCCACCTGCTCGATGAGATGCCCTCCGCTGGCGTCGCCCCCAATTCCCTCACGCGCACCGTTCTTATCAAGGCCCTTCTTCGCAGCCGTCGTCTCGAGGAGACCCGGCAGCTAATGCTTCGCCTCTGGCCGGCGATGGAGCACCAGCAGCGCTGGCCATATGATGGCAATGGATTACTGCATCCAAGAGGTGAGCGTTATTAATGTGTTCTTTCTCCTTAATTGAGCTTTTTATGATTAACTCATTATTGTGTTTTTAGATTATGATTGGTATCGTGAATTTTGTACGATTTTTGGTGATTGATGCTTTGGTAATTTAGAGATTTAAAAATCACATGCAGGGTTTGGTTTAGCTTGTCATCTTTTCGGTGGAGTGAAACCGTGGGTCCGTGGGAAGAGCGGGCTGGTCATTTTAATGATGTATGGAAGTACTGGACAGATGATGGACTTGGTTTCTTTGAGTTTCTTCAAGTGGCCGGTATCTTGTTTTTATTTGAATAAAGAAATTTCTTAATTTACAAACCATTTCAATCTCAGTAACTCCGCTGATTTGGTTATTGGTGTTGACTTACTGCAGCTAGCAGAGGACCTAGGTGCTTCCCCCGTATGGGTAGCCAATAGCGGTAACAAATTATCTCCTCAAAAGAGCTATTCTCATGGAGACAGAATTAGACCTTAAAAAATTTCATTCAAACCTTTTTTTTTATGCGACGGGAATCAGTCACAATGATCAAGTTAGCCCTTCGGTTATCTCAGGCTTTGTACATGCATGTATTTGCTGATTAATTAATCACTTGCCATTGATAAAGTATTAACAAAAATTTTCAATCACTGGCATATGGACAAGTTTGTAATGGCGACAGGAATGTAGTCTTTTTAGTTAATATTAATTTGTTCTCTAAATCTGTATCCTAGGATTATGGTTTTAGTTTTCTTCCTCATCCTTCTTATGACTTGGAAGCATCTTAGCATATGCATGCGGCTGACTCCCTAATTTTATAGTGAAGCTTTGGTAGCTGAAAGTTAAATGTATTAAGCTTCACACCTCTAAAATATTGCTACTATGCATGCGACATCTAGTGCGCATTAACAACTTCTTATTTCCTCGCTATTGCAGAATATTCTTGATGGTACTGAGTTTGCTCGGGGAGATCCCAAGTCTCAATGGGGTTCCATCCGTGCAACAATGGGGCATCCAGAACCCTTTCAGCTAAATTATATTTCATTAGGGAATCAGGATTGTTGGATGAAATACTACAGAGGTACGCATCTTGCACGCTTTTGCACGAGTTCTGTAAGTTGAGCATATGCAATGCATAGTGATAGGTTTCGTTCGGAGGAAGAGTATTGCATACACCCAACTTTGCACAGTACGGTGTTATGACTAAACTACTATGTTTAAAGTTGATTAAGTATAAATTCAGGACAAATAAATGAGAACTCATTTGGGCTGTTTATTTGTTGCTGATAACTGTTTTTGTCGGCACTTATGTTTAAGTTAACAGCTTCTCTCTAGAAACTATAGACACAATCTTACATTTAATTTCTGGTTAATTATTAATTTTATGATACATTTAGAAATTCTTTTACCTAGTTTTAATCAACTGAGTCAAAAAAAGGACACCAAGTACATATTAAAAAACTCATCTTAGATCAGGTACTTTAGTTTAATTAATTAACTGCTCCCTTTGAATAGGCTGTTTCATTAGCTGGTTTGTTTGCTTTTGTTCAGAGAATAAGATTTCTGGATTTGGTGAGAGAGTTTAGGGTTGTTAGTTTCCCTTGTAAATGGCTAATTCTTTTTCCATATTGATTTAAAGCTAATTTTTTTTACTACTGCAGTGCTTGAATAATTAGGAGTGGCGAGTCTTTGATTGTGCTTGCGACTTTAGGAAAACAGGTCTTTGCCAAAGCAAGATTCTATTTTTCACCCAATCAGATGTGAGATTACTGGAGCTTTCTCTTAATCATCTGATTTCAATTTTGTTTAGTTGTTTTATTTTCATCTTTGTCTATTTTGTGTTCGTGTGGGGAGGCTTTCAATTATTTTTATGCCATCACCTTATAAACTATTTAGTCTGCTTAGTTCTTGTTTTATAAAATGATCAGGATTCTATTATGTGTCTTTAAACCTTTTTCCATGCTATTGCTACTACAATTTCAGGGAAAGACAAGGAGGTTGCTGCAAATGAGGAAGCTGAAGAGCATGATGAGACTGAAGAATACAAGAAACGGCACTTGAATAGATGTTTGTACTTATTTTCCTATCTTGAAGTTTCTTTGATTCTTTAATAGGTGAATTTAGCTTCACAGACTCCATTTCCTATATTTTCTAGAACCTTTTTTCCATTCATTTGTACTGAGGTTGGACTTATGTCGGTTGCAACTTTGTAAAGAAATCAAATTGCTTAGCTCCTACTAAAGTAACAAAACTTTGCTTGTGGCTATGCCCATAATTGTTTCATTACAATGAGAAAATCCAACTTTTATGGGACACAAAATCACCATAAATTTTCTGCTTGTACATTTTCTAGAGAGTTCTAATGATAAATATGCTTGACGGCCATAAAATTTGTTTCTTTTAGTTGAGAAATGACATGTTTTCTGAAATTTAGATTCTCCAGATTTTGCAAGTTGCCTGTTACAAGATTCATCACTAATTCAGTTCGTCTAGATTGTTTCTTCGCTTTTCCTGATTTTTTTGCTTTTTTCTTTTATGTACCAAATGTTCACGACTATTGCCTCGTTTCACTGTAATAATTAATTTTCTAAACAATCATTTCCTTGTGGTAAAAAATTAGTAATGGGTGCCCGCACTTCATGAAAATTCAGATTTTGAAGGAAAAAGTGATAGTAAAATTCGGGCTTTGGAAGTGATCGAAGAGCTACGAGCCAAAAGAGCTGATAAACAGGTACCCTTCTGAACTGCAGTCATTGGAAACCTCAAAGTATTCTAGGATGTAGACTTTAGCCATTACTAATCAGTATATGTTGCTATTCCATGTATGCTTATGCATTGTTTAGCTATTTGCAAGATGATGTCTTTTCTTTCTTTCAGGCAATGCTACTTCTTGATGCTTTCAACAAAGACAGGGCGTTATTGCCACAACCAAATCAGAATACCCCTCAACCAGCATCACTGCCTGTACTCTGAGTTATTCTTTTACAGATAACTGAAGATGTACGTATTTGAGCAAAGAGGATCGTCTTGAAGCCAACAGACTAAATTTCCAATTATTTTTTTTCCGTTCTTCTTTCGAAGCACAATGGATGGTTGCATGTTTATTTTGGAATGATTACTTTTAATTTAGTAAACATTTTGGCAACTTTATATGTAGACTTGAAATGGTGTGTATGTGATGGTTGCATGTTTGATGACAATACATTTTATAATTATTTTGACAAAATGGTGTGTATGTGAATGTATTTTTAATTGAATGTAATGTCTTCTCTATTGTATTTGTTGATATATGGTTTAATAGTAATATATATGCTGTATTATTATACATTTATTAGCGATCAAAATACTGGTCGTTATTATTATACTTTTTTCAAAACGTACATTTTTAGCGACCAAAATACTGGTCGTTATTATTATACCCTTTTTTTAAAGGTTTACTTTTAGCGACGATAATTTTAGTCGTTATTGTCATATTATTTCGTAATAATTTAATTATTAGCGACGAAAATATTGGTCGTTAAAGTATTGATTAACAACTGGAGATTTCACCGTCGTTAAAAAGCAATAACGACCGGTTTTTCTAAACCGTCGTTAATTCTTTTAACGAGGAAAGCTATAACGACGGGTGACGACGAGATTTTATTCCGTCGTTATTTATTTTTAACGACGAAAAATGGAACAATAACGACGACTTTTCCTTTCGTTACTGGGCAATTTTCTTGTAGTGGAAATTTCTTTATGATCCGCGCCAATTGTTCTTCAAAATCGGCAAAAGTGATTTCATCGTCGGAACTTGATTCGCCATCTTCTTCCTTTGTGGATTTGAATGCAACACCTGTAAGCTTAGAAGAAGACTTGGAAGAAACTTGATTAGTAGGAAAAGTCATCTCATAAGTTTGTAAAGCACCTACTAATTCCTCTACTCTCATCTCATCCGGATGACTAACGGTTTCAATGGCGGTAACCTATGCCCTAAACCTTTCCGGAAGAGTCCGAAGTATCTTTCTTACAATTCTCGACTCCGGGATCTTTTCTCCTAAATTAGCACAAGTATTGATCACATCTTGAAGTCTAGTGTAATAATCTGTAAACAATTCATGCTCATCCATATGAATAGAGTCAAATTGACTTGTAAGCATCTGGAGCTTTTGAATTTTTACTAGATTAGTACCCTCATGTGTAATTTTGAGAATATCCCAAATTTCCTTCGCGGTTTCACACGCGGAAATTCGTGTGAACTCCGTCGAGGAAAGAGAATTAAATAAAGCGTTCATACCTTTCCCATTGTAAGAAGAACTTTCGAATTCCTCTTTGGACCATCTAGAGCGAGGTTTTGGGGTAGTAGAATTTCCTACTTCCTCAACAGGATGCACCCAACCGTATTCCACGGATTGCCATACCCGCTCATCAATTGCGATGAGAAAAGCTCTTATCCGCACTTTCCAATAAGCATAATTAGTCCCATCAAAAAGAGGAGGTCTATAAATATTACCACTTACACCCGACATGATAGATAAACCTAAAACCCTCTCTGATACCAATTGTAGGTTTTTGTAATATATTAAAGGATCCACAAGGATCTAAATAGGTACTATCAAACAACTACAGGGGGGGTGAATAGGTATAATACTTATAAAACCAAATCTCAGTGCAAAATAAAAACCAATGCGGAAATAAAAAACAGCACACCGAGATATACGTGGAAACTCCAATCCAGGAGAAAAACCACGGGACCAACACGCAATAACAATCCACTAAGAATAGAAGAATAACAAGGTGATTACCGACTCCACGGACTCAACCCCTCCTTCAACTTCTTCGGACCTTGCGCTCCACCGATTGCACATCCACTGCACACGTTCGAATCCACGAACGCCACTCGAATCCACGAGCACACGTTTCGAATCCACGAAACGCCTTCAACACACCGAATCCACTGTGCTACGTCGAATCCACGACGCAAACTTAGCCGATAGAAATATTGTCTTCGATGGTGATCCTTTGCTTAGATTATCATTCAAGAACCGTAGAAGGAATCTCTAAGCAAAGACTAGATCAATTCGACAAAAGATAGATCTTGGAAGAACTGTCGAATTGACCTAAAAGAGGCTATAAAGAAGAACGATAAAAACCTAGCCTCTAGGGTTGCTCTCATGTGTTTAATTAATTAATCGGTAGTTCTTGAGAAACCCTAAGTGTCTATTTATAGTTTAGAAACCTTTGGAAAGAGATAAGCATCAAAAACTGACTTAACAGAAATTTTCCCGCACGACGGTCCGGACTGGATTGGCTGATCCGGACTGTCGTCTTTTTTCAGCAATTCCTGAAAAAACAAGGTTCGGGGTCCGGACTGGAATCCACGGTCCGGACTGGATTAACAGAACAGTCCTGAACAGAATTTCCAGTCCTGAACGGATTTCCTGAAAAAACAGTTTTTGACTTTTATGCAATGAAAACTTATCCAAGTGTTTCTAAACTACTCAAATGTATTCGGATCACCAAAATTATTTAGTTAAACGTACCTGATCATTCCGAATACATTTTCCTTGAGATTGATGTATATGATCCACAATTCTTCTACTTCAATCTTCAAGACTCAAAACACTGAGTGTCAACTTGAGCTCTTATTGAATCTTCTCTAAGTCTTCGATTGTTGATTGACAATTTGATCACTTCAAGACTCTGACTCAACTCACGAAATATGCCAACACAAAAAGCCGTAACAATATCTATGTTGATGATTAGTGTGAGCTTACCTAGGATAATGTTACCCTATGTGATTATGTAGCATGCCATGTTAGCACATAGCCGTTTATGCGATTGGTTCATGCGATGGGGCAGGATTATATAGCTATGTTCGGATTTTACTCTGAGGAGTTGTTATGGATTGAGGATTATGGACAGGTGTAGGCATTGATGATTTTGGCATGTGGTTTACTTTCTTCTATCTTTTCTTGAGGACAATGCATGCTTGTATGGACATATAGATAGGCCACTTTTTACTGCTACACTACTTATTGGAACTTGACTTAGGAGAAACCATGTTATCCTTTTCTCCTTCTCTGTTAGTCAGGCGGTCTGTGTGCTCGGGTGCGAGCAGGGGTCTGGGGTAGTGTAGCCGGGACATTGGTGTCAGGGGTGGGTTGTGCTGGATTGAGGCTGGCAGGGTTTTGCGGTGACTGCGGACTTTGGGCGGTTGACCAGAGGTCGGTTATAGGACTTGATTATAGACGGCAGGGTATTGCGGCAACCGCGGATATTGGGCGGTTGACTGGATATTTATTTATGCATCAGATTGGGTATCAGATTTCTCTAGTGGACAGAGTTTCCCACTATTTGAGTACTTTTGCATCTGATTGAGGACCGAGGCTTTCTTTAGTGGTTGAGTTTTCCCATTTTGATCAAAGTCATGATCCAGTCCTGCTGATTTATACTACTATTATACTTATTACCCAGGCACTTTACTCGTGTGGGTCGCTCCCCTCGAGTGCCACTCCGGAGTGTGCGATATACATACTTTGAGTCCTTGAGACTCCTATCCCTTATCGGTGTTATGCATTGGCCAGCATACCCGATTCGTCAGGCACAGCAGGCAGTACCAGTTTTACTGGTGACACAAGATTGGGTTATTACCGATATTTACTTTATTGTTGCACTCATGTCAGGGGGGACCGAGTGGAGTCTAGTAGCTATGTTTAGACCAGTGCTAGTGTTGTTGGGAGCCGTTTGGTTTGACGGTGGTCCCGTGGCGTTGTGAGTACTTTGATCGTTGTGCGAGAGGTTTGGGGATCTTGAGGCTATCCGTTCTGAGAGAGAGCGTGGATTCCGACTATAGCCTGCATGAGCCACTACTCGATAGCGAGTTAGTCCGTTTGGACGCCCTACGTAATTTCTGCCCGTCAGCGGGAGGTGGAACTAGGTGGGCGCATGTAGTGTTCTGGTTTTTCCCATGCAACTTTCCGATGAATCCACTGTGTAGAACACTTAGTGTTGGTGTGTCTGGCCCATGGTGCATCAAAGGGATGCCACAGTTGGACCTAGTGAGACATTGATAGCTGATTTGGCCTTCGGCTGCATTTGCCGAATTTTAAAAAAGGTTTTGGGTCAATCTGAGGTCGGATTTGGATTCAGCGCGGAAAAACGCTTGAAAACGGCTATTTGCTTGTTAAATTCGGAGTCCGGATGACTAAAAGCGGGCTTCCGGAAGTTCGCGGGGATTTTCGGTGCATGGGGAAGGACCGTGGACCGGCCTGAGCCACGTGGCGGCCTGTCATTGGCCGGCTCACGCAGCTCGGTCCACGGGGAGGCGCGGCGGTGCATGGACCGCGGGCGGGGGACGCGTGGCGTGCCCGGAATGGCCGGCGCACGCGGCACGGCTCAGCGTCCTTGCGCGGCTTCGGTGGGCCGGGCGCATGACACGTGGTGGCCGGGAATTGGCTGGCTCACGAGGGCGCGGTCCACGGTGTGCGCAGAAGGGCGCCTCGGGACGGCGCGCGCGCAGGGGCGCCAGGCGGGCGGTCGGCCGCACTTGAGTGCGGACACGTGTCGGCACGCGAGAGGCGGGCCGTACCTACCCCCGCTGACCGCGGGGGGACACGTGGCGCGCGGCGGGACCTTTGCACCGCTGTCCCCTGTTGTGGGGTGACGTGGCATCACCAGGGAGATTCGGGCGCGTCGGACAGGGAGTATGCGACCGGGTTTCCGGGCGCAATGCGCCCGAAACTTGCGCCCGAAAACCCGGCCCAACAGTGTTTGGGCTGAGCCTATAAATAGGCTACCTTGTTTTGTTTTTGGGCTTTTTGGACCCCATTTCTCAGAGAGCCCCTCAGAGAAAATTTCCCTCCCTCAGTGTACTATCCTTTGGAGGACTTTGGAGATTTTTGGTGGCACGTTTCCTGAGGTTCACGATTTTACGGCGCGGCGCGACGCTTGTTCTCCGGCGACTCGCTTCGCCCCTTCTCAGTGTTTGGGCTCCCCCGACTCACCCCGACTTCCGATTTCACCGATTATTGCGCCGTTGGACTCACGACAGGTAGGACTTCAACTCTTGTGTTTTGAGGTTCCTCGTTTTCCATGCTGACCTTGGAGTTTTCTGAGCACCCATTTGACCCATTTTTCTTCGCGGAGTTTTGGACAGCACCGCGGTGTTCTAGTCGTATCTTTTCGCTCAGACTTCGGATCGAGGCGATTCAAAAGGAAATTTTCATCTACACTTCGCAAGGAGTCTCCTGGATTTTTTCCTTAATTTTTGGAATATTTTCCGAAGGTGAAAGTCTCCTTTTACTGTGGTTCTTTGTTACAGTTTTTCTAGACAGTTTGTTCTGGGGTGTTTCCCTTGTCGGATTTCTATCTTAGCGTAGAAAACTCGGAATTGAACGTGCAGGTACTCGTTTCGACGGGTTCGTCGCGAGGATCGCGACAGTATTTTTCGTGGATTTTTCCGGGTATTTTTCGCAGGTGAAAACAGAGGAACTTTGGACTATGGTATTAGTGGACAGATTTTTGTAAACTGTGAATGTTTAATTTATGTATGTTCCTTTGGGGTATTTTGTACAGAGTGTGGTGACTATTTTGGACTGAGCGTGGGATACGCTTTTGGGTCAGGGATTAGCGCTCGAGGTGGGTGATGTTGTAAACCTCCTACTTATGATTTGGCACTAGGCCTATTGGAATGCTCTTGACCATGTTGTTAGTAGAACTGTGAAATGGACCTAGCATGCTTGTATGAGATCATGGTTTCTTTGTTAATAATTCCATTGTCAGAAAACTACAACTTGTAGGTTGTGTTTCCATGCTTTAGATATGTAGTATAATTACTTGGAAATCATGCTAAATCCATATCATGTTGAATGTTTAATGAAAGGTTGGGGACATGTGGTTAGAGTACTTAAAATGGTTTCATTAAGAAAAGGACTTTTGCATGCTTGAATGGTCACCTAGATAGGCCACCTTTTTCTGCTACACTATCATGCTGGAATTGACTTAGGAGAAACCATGTTTGATTCTTTCTCCAGTCACTTAGACATAGGGGATAGTATGCTCTGATTAGAGCAGGGACTGGGATAGTGTAGTCAGCTTTGGGATTTGGGGACAGGCAGGTTTGAGGACAGGGTACTCGCGGCAACCGCGGATTTCGGGCGGTTGACCGGACTGTTATTAGTGCATCAGATTTGGGGATAGGGGATCGGGACTTCTTTAGTGGATGGGTTGTTCCCACTTAAGTAGAGTCTTGGTCCAGTCCTACTATATCGGGTTACTTGTGACCGTGCCGGTCAGGAGCCAGTCTGTTGCAGTACTTGAGACCGTGCCGGTCAGGAGCCGGTCTGTTGCAGTACTTATGACCGTGCCGGTCAGGAGCCGGTCTGTTGCCTCTGGGATGGGACCGTGTCGGTCAGGAACCGGTCTGCATCCCGCAGCTGAGATGTGAGTTAGTGGGCATAGTAGGCAGTACCGGTGTTCACCGGTGTCTAGATTGGGTTACCCAGGCAGGCATATGTATACTCTGATGTATGCATTTAGCTACTCTTTTAGCTTATTACTTTAGAGGCATCTTAGTGGTAGCTTTTATCAGTTGTTATACGTATAGCTCACCACCTTGTTTTATTTCTCCGCCTCTTGTAGTCCTAGTGGGCAGGTCTGAGATAGAGGTTTACCCACTAGGGGAGGCTACTGTTTTTATAGTAGTTCTGACCCCCCACTGTTTTCCCTTTTCTTGTCCCCTTTGTTTTGCAGAGTCATCTGCCGGAGTTGCGGGACCCTCTTCGCAGGATCGAGGTAAGAGGATCGCTGACTAGATAGCTACTACCCCGAGCTCGAGTTTAGTGGTTTTGTTGTATCCCCTGTACACTCAGACGGTTGTATTTTCTTTTATTTTGGGTCTGGTTGCGGCCAGCTGGTTGTATTTATTTCGTGAGCTAGGAGAGACACATGTATATATTTGAGAGATTACTGTACTTTTATTTCCAGCATTTGTCTGAGATGTACTAGTTCTAGTTTAGCTCTGTTTTTGTGCTCCTGTATTATTTCATTTATATCTGAGCAGGTTACCAGCGCTTCGTGTACACGGGAAATACCGTGTGCACAGCGGATCTGTGGACGAGCCCGGGTTCTGGTTTACACCCGGGGCGTGACAGATTAGGTTGGTATCGGAGCTTAGGGATAGGTCAGTTGGGACTTAGGAAACCCTAGGCTTTTTGGCAGACCCTAGGAAGGCAGGGCGTGAGTGACGCGATATTTTGCGAAAGTCGGCAATTTATTATTAAACTCTTCCTGTGAGTGGAGAGGGACTGGCATATCCTATTTCTGGGGGACCATTATGTTGGCTGCAGACGACATAAGGTTACAGAAATAGGAGGATGACCATGACTTTCGCTGGATTGGGTCGAGAGTGGTTTGTTTACTGACCCGTGGATTCTTGTGTGGCAGGATGCCTCCTAGGCGGCAGATCCCTACCCGGGGTACTCCTACACCCCCGGAGGAGCCGGAGCAGTCCGGGCCTTCTGAGATCAGTGAGTTGAGGGCCTGCGCCCAGAGATCTATACCTTGGTGCATGCCAAGAGGCTCCAGACTTTGTCAGAGGCTGTGGATCACGCGCAGTGGGTTGAGAGGGGAGATCATGTGGTCGCTAGGCGCGGAGGCTTGGTCACTCAGAGTTCTGAGAGGAAGCGGCCAGCGCCAAACGATGGGGGACAGGCCAGTTCATGGAGGCCACCCCGACCACCACCGCCTCAGTTTACGGGCCGTGGGCGTTCGGAGCGGCGAGGGCCTGGGGGATCCCAGAGGCCCCCACAGCAGCAGCAACATCAGCAGCCCCAGCGACAGCAGCAGCACTCGCAGCAGCAGAGGTCGCAGTCGCGATAGCAGGGGTCACAGCGGCAGAGGCAGCAGCCGCAGCAGTCGACACAGCCCCGGTCTACAGTTGGGTGTGTTTTCTGCAGGGGTCAGCACCCCTCCGATACTTGTGATTTGAGGCACGGTCGCTGTTTCAGATGCGGGCTGTCAGGTCATCGGCGAGCTACTTGCCCTTTTTCGACATCGCCGGCTCCTTCCTCAGCATCTGTCCCTTCGGTGCCCCAGCAGCAGCCCTATGCTCCAGCGAGCAGGGCTCCTTCTTCCCACCCTGCAGATTACCGACCACCAGCTCAGAGCGGACGGGTTTATGCCGCCCAGGTGGAGGACTCCTCGGCAGCCGACCACGTGGTGGCAGGTATCATTTTACTTTTCGGTATTCGGGCTCGCACTTTATTTGATACCGGTGCATCACATTCTTTTATCAGTAGAGCATTTGCATCATCGCATGGATTAGAGTTAGGTCGATTGCCGCATGCATTAGAGGTACAGATTCCCGATCATACATTGCATGTAGAGGAGTGTTGTTGGTCTTGCCCGGTACAGCTTGAGTCTTGGATTTTGCCAGCGGACCTGATGGTCCTTAGTCAGCTGCGAGATTTTGACATTGTACTGGGGATGGATTGGCTGGCTCGCTATTTCGCGACGATTGATTGCGCCGCGAGGACGGTTACTTTTAGCGAGCCAGGCCAGGAGGTGTTCGTTTACGGGGGGTGCCAGAGTTCTTTCTTTGCCTCTGTGGTTTCGACTTCTCGAGCGAGGCAGATGATGCGCAGTGGATGCGTGGCCTTTTTGGCATCTGTGGTTAAGGAGCCTACGGCGGCCCCGGGACTCGCGGATATCCCGATTGCCCACGAGTTCCCGGATGTGTTTCCTCCAGAGCTGATTAGTATGCCGCCGGATAGGGAGGTTGAGTTTTTGATTGACGTAGTCCCAGGAACTGCGCCAATCTCTAAGGCTCCTTACCGAATGGCACCGGCTGAGCTGCGAGAGTTAAAGGCGCAACTCCAGGATTTAATGGACAAAGGTTTTGTCAGACCAAGTGTATCGCCTTGGGGAGCGCCGGTGCTATTTGTGAAGAAGAAGGATGGATCACTTCGACTATGTGTTGACTATCGGGAGTTGAATAAAGTGACCATCAAGAACAAGTACCCTTTGCCGCGCATTGATGACTTATTTGATCAGTTGCAAGGGTCTTGTGTCTTCTCCAAGATTGACTTACAGTCTGGTTACCACCAATTGAAGGTGAAGGCCGAGGACATCCCAAAGACGGCATTCAGGTCGCGGTACGGGCATTATGAGTTCACCGTCATGCCTTTTGGATTGACAAATGCCGCTGCTGCTTTTATGGATTTAATGAACAGGATCTTTCGACCATACCTGGATCGGTTCGTCGTTGTTTTTATTGATGATATCCTGGTTTACTCCCGGAGCGATGTGGAGCACGAGGAGCACTTGAGGATTGTGCTGCAACTTCTGAGAGAAAGGAAGTTGTATGCCAAGTTATCTAAGTGTGATTTCTGGCTTCGGGAGGTCGTCTTTTTGGGCCACGTGATTTCACCCGCAGGAGTGGCAGTAGACCCGGCGAAGATTGAGGCAGTCCGGGATTGGCCCCGACCGACGACGGTATCAGAGGTCCGCAGTTTTATGGGCTTAGCTGGATATTACCATCGGTTTGTGGAAGGTTTTGCGAAACTTTCCACACCCCTCACTCGTTTGACGCGAAAAGGGATTAAGTTTATCTGGAGTGAGGATTGCCAGAGGAGCTTTGAGGAATTAAAGAACAGATTGATGTCGGCTCCTATCCTTTCCCTCCCTGTTATGGGGAAAGGAAATGTGATTTACAGTGATGCATCGCACAGTGGACTTGGTTGCGTGCTGATGCAGGAGGGAAGGGTAATCGCTTATGCCTCTCGGCAATTGAAGGATTATGAAAAGAATTACCCTACCCATGACTTGGAGCTAGCTGCAGTGATTTTCGCACTAAAGTTATGGCGCCACTACCTGTATGGGGAGCACTGCGAGATTTACACCAACCACAAGAGCTTGAAATACCTGTTCACACAGAAGGAGCTCAACTTGAGTTAGCGCAGATGGTTGGAATTGTTAAAGGACTACGATGTAGACATATTATACCATCCTGGCAAGGCCAACGTGGTTGCTGATGCCCTGAGCAGGAGAGCAGTACAGAGTTTATCTTTGATGATCACCGATCAGGCGCCATTACTTGAGCATATGAGGCGGTTAGAGCTCGAGGTTGTGTCCCCTGGGGTCTCTGCTAGACTTATGTCTCTAGTTGTGCAGCCCACTCTGTTGGACAGGATTCGAGAGAGACAGAGTGAGGACCCCCACCTGATGAGGATTCGAGAGCAGATGCAGACTGGTTTGATAGGGGACTTTTCAGTTGATGCTTCGGGAGTACTGCGGTACAGGGACCGAGCTTGTGTGCCTATGGATGCAGAGATCCGAGAGCAGATCTTGAGGGAGGCCCACTATACACCTTATACCATCCATCCTGGTGGGACTAAGATGTATAGGGACCTTAAGGCATAGTTTTGGTGGAATGGGATGAAAAGAGACATTGGGAGATTTGTAGCACACTGTCTAACTTGTCAGCAAGTAAAGGCTGAACATCGTGTACCTGCTGGCAAGTTGCAGAGTCTCCCAATCCCTGAATGGAAATGGGAACATGTTACGATGGATTTTGTCACATGTTTGCCGAGAGCACAGACGGGGGCGGATGGTATCTGGGTAGTCGTGGACAGACTTACCAAGTCCGCTCACTTTTTACCGGTTCAGATGACTTGGCCGATGGAGCGTCTAGCACAGGTGTACTTGGCTGAGGTGGTTAGATTGCACAGGGTACCCGTTTCCATCGTATCAGATAGAGACCCGAGGTTTGTCTCGCATTTTTGGAGGAGTTTACAGACAGCCTTGGGGACGCAGCTCCGATTTAGTACAGCATTCCACCCACAGACCGATGGGCAGTCAGAGCGCACTATTCAGACCCTCGAGGATATGTTGAGAGCATGCGTTCTGGACTTTGGAGGAGGGTGGTACCGACACTTGGGATAGTTGAGTTTGCGTACAACAACAGCTATCAAGCGAGCATTCAGATGGCTCCGTTTGAAGCGTTGTATGGACGCAAGTGTCGGTCACCCCTATATTGGAGTGACGTGGGTGACAAGAAGACTTTGGGTCCTGATCTACTATTAGAGGCAGAGGAAAAGGTCAGATTGGTATGACGACATCTTGAGACCGCCCAGAGTCGACAGAAGAGTTATGCTGATACTCAGCGGCGAGACTTAGAGTTTCAGGTGGGAGACCATGTTTTTCTAAAAGTCTCGCCTTCGAAGGGGATTCGGAGATTTGGTATTCGTGGGAAACTGAGCCCTCGTTATATTGGATCTTTCGAGGTGTTGGAGCGCTTAGGGCCAGTTGCCTACAGGCTTGCACTTCCTCCCAGGCTTTCAGGTGTTCACGATGTTTTTCATGTATCGACTCTGAGGAGGTATGTTCATGACCCGTCCCACATCATCGATTTCACCCCATTGGAGGTTGCTGAGAACCTGAGCTATGTTGAGCGGCAGTTGAGGATCTTGGACCGTGAGGTTAGGGAGTTGCGCAGTCGGGCCATCCCTTATGTGAAGATCCTCTGGAGCAGTCACGATGAGCGCGAGGCTACCTGGGAGCTAGAGTCAGCGATGATGGATGCTTACCCCCACTTGTTCGAGGCCCCTGTTTGAAGTATGACTTTTGTTTCGAGGAAGAAACTTTTTCTTGTGGGGGAGGATGTAGTGTTCTGGTTTTTCCCATGCAACTTTCCGATGAATCCACTGTGTAGAACACCTAGTGTTGGTGTGTCTGGCCCATGGTGCATCAAAGGGATGCCACAGTTGGACCTAGTGAGACATTGATAGCTGATTTGGCCTTCGGCTGCATTTGCTGAATTTTAAAAAAGGTTTTGGGCCAATCTGAGGTCGGATTTGGATTCAGCGTGGAAAAACGCTTGAAAACGGCTATTTGCTTGTTAAATTCGGAGTCCGGATGACTAAAAGCGGGCTTCCGGAAGTTCGCGGGGAATTTTCGGTGCATGGGGAAGGACCGTGGACCGGCCTGAGCCACATGGCGGCCTGTCATTGGCTGGCTCACGCAGCTCGGTCCACGGGTGAGGCGCGGCGTGTGCATGGGACCGCGGGCGGGGGACGCGTGGCGTGGCCCCGGAATGGCCGGCGCACGCGGGCACGGCTCCGCGTCCTTGCGCGGCTGCGGGGGACCCGGGCGCATGACACCGCTGGCGGCCGGGTAATTGCTGCTCCTAGGTCGCTGTCCACGGTGTGCGCAGAAGGGCGCCTCGGGATGGCGCGCGCGCAGGGCGCCAGGCG
>CM055065.1:13125731-13187407 GCA_029204045.2 Tillandsia leiboldiana
TGGAGCACGAGGGCACTTGAGGATTGTGCTCAACTGCTGAGAGAAGGAAGTTGTATGGCCAGTTATCTAGGTGATTTCTGGCTTCGGAGTGTCTTTTACTGGGCCCCGTGATTTCACCCGCAGGAGTTTTTGGGGGGGGGGGGGGCGAGACCCGGCGAAGATTGCGGCAGTCCGGGATTGGCCCCGACCGACGACCGGTATCAGAGGTCCGCAGTTTTATGGCTTAGCTGATATTACCATCGTTTGTGGAAGTTTTTGCGAAACTTTCCACACCCCTCACCTCTTTGACGCGAAAAAGGGATTAATTTTCTGAGTGAGGATTGCCAGAGGAGCTTTGAGGAATTAAAGAACAGATTGATGTCGGCTCCTATCCTTTCCCTCCCTGTTATGGGGAAGGAAAGTGATTACAGTGAGGCATCGCACAGTGGACATTGGTTGCGTGCTGATGCAGGAGGAAGGGTAAATCGCTTATGCCTCCTCGGCAATTGAAGGATTAATGAAAAGAATTACCCTACCCATGACTTGGAGCTAGCTGCAGTATTTTCGCACTAATTTATGGCGCCACTACCTGTATGGGGAGCACTGCGAGATTTACCCAAACCACAAGAGCTTGAAATACCTGTTCACACAGAAGGAGCTCAACTTGAGTTAGCGCAGATGGTTGGAATTGTTAAAGACTACGATGTAGACATATTATACCATCCTGGCAAGGCCAACGTTTGCGATGCCCTGAGAGGAGAGCAGTACAGAGTTTATCTTTGATGATCACCGATCAGGCGCCATTACTTGAGCATATGGGCGGTTAGAGCTCGAGGTTGTGTCCCTGGGGTCTCTGCTGACTTATGTCTCTAGTTGTGCAGCCCACTCTGGTGGACAGGATTCGAGAGAGACAGAGTGAGGACCCCCACCTGAATGAGGATTCGAGAGCAATGCAGACTGGTTTGATAGGGACTTTTCAGTTGATTGCTTCGGGAGTACTGCGGTACAGGGACCGAGCTTGTGTGCCTATGGATGCCAGAGATCCGAGAGCAGATCTTGAGGGAGGCCCCTATACACCTTATACCATCCATCCTGGTGGGACTAAGATGTATAGGGACCTTAAGGCTAGTTTTGGTGGAATGGGATGAAAAGAGACATTGGGAGATTTGTAGCACACTGTCTAACTTGTCAGCAAGTAAAGGCTGAACATCGTGTACCTGCTGGCAAGTTGCAGAGTCTCCCAATCCCTGAATGGAAATGGGAACATGTTACGATGGATTTTGTCACATGTTTGCCGAGAGCACAGACGGGGGCGGATGGTATCTGGGTAGTCGTGGACAGACTTACCAAGTCCGCTCACTTTTTACCGGTTCAGATGACTTGGCCGATGGAGCGTCTAGCACAGGTGTACTTGGCTGAGGTGGTTAGATTGCACAGGGTACCCGTTTCCATCGTATCAGATAGAGACCCGAGGTTTGTCTCGCATTTTTGGAGGAGTTTACAGACAGCCTTGGGGACGCAGCTCCGATTTAGTACAGCATTCCACCCACAGACCGATGGGCAGTCAGAGCGCACTATTCAGACCCTCGAGGATATGTTGAGAGCATGCGTTCTGGACTTTGGAGGAGGGTGGTACCGACACTTGGGATTAGTTGAGTTTGCGTACAACAACAGCTATCAAGCGAGCATTCAGATGGCTCCGTTTGAAGCGTTGTATGGACGCAAGTGTCGGTCACCCCTATATTGGAGTGACGTGGGTGACAAGAAGACTTTGGGTCCTGATCTACTATTAGAGGCAGAGGAAAAGGTCAGATTGGTATGACGACATCTTGAGACCGCCCAGAGTCGACAGAAGAGTTATGCTGATACTCAGCGGCGAGACTTAGAGTTTCAGGTGGGAGACCATGTTTTTCTAAAAGTCTCGCCTTCGAAGGGGATTCGGAGATTTGGTATTCGTGGGAAACTGAGCCCTCGTTATATTGGATCTTTCGAGGTGTTGGAGCGCTTAGGGCCAGTTGCCTACAGGCTTGCACTTCCTCCCAGGCTTTCAGGTGTTCACGATGTTTTTCATGTATCGACTCTGAGGAGGTATGTTCATGACCCGTCCCACATCATCGATTTCACCCCATTGGAGGTTGCTGAGAACCTGAGCTATGTTGAGCGGCAGTTGAGGATCTTGGACCGTGAGGTTAGGGAGTTGCGCAGTCGGGCCATCCCTTATGTGAAGATCCTCTGGAGCAGTCACGATGAGCGCGAGGCTACCTGGGAGCTAGAGTCAGCGATGATGGATGCTTACCCCCACTTGTTCGAGGCCCCTGTTTGAAGTATGACTTTTGTTTCGAGGAAGAAACTTTTTCTTGTGGGGGAGGATGTAGTGTTCTGGTTTTTCCCATGCAACTTTCCGATGAATCCACTGTGTAGAACACCTAGTGTTGGTGTGTCTGGCCCATGGTGCATCAAAGGGATGCCACAGTTGGACCTAGTGAGACATTGATAGCTGATTTGGCCTTCGGCTGCATTTGCTGAATTTTAAAAAAGGTTTTGGGCCAATCTGAGGTCGGATTTGGATTCAGCGTGGAAAAACGCTTGAAAACGGCTATTTGCTTGTTAAATTCGGAGTCCGGATGACTAAAAGCGGGCTTCCGGAAGTTCGCGGGGATTTTCGGTGCATGGGGAAGGACCGTGGACCGGCCTGAGCCACATGGCGGCCTGTCATTGGCTGGCTCACGCAGCTCGGTCCACGGGGAGGCGCGGCGGTGCATGGACCGCGGGCGGGGGACGCGTGGCGTGCCCGGAATGGCCGGCGCACGCGGCACGGCTCAGCGTCCTTGCGCGGCTGCGGTGGACCGGGCGCATGACACGTGGCGGCCGGGAATTGGCTGGCTCACGAGGGCGCGGTCCACGGTGTGCGCAGAAGGGCGCCTCGGGATGGCGCGCGCGCAGGGGCGCCAGGCGAGCGGTCGGCCGCACTCGAGTGCGAACACGTGTCGGCACGCGAGAGGCGGGCCGTACCTACCCCCGCTGACCGCGGGGGGACACGTGGCGCGCGGCGGGACCTTTGCACCGCTGTCCCCTATTGTGGGGTGACGTGGCATCACCAGGGATATTCGGGCGCATCGGACAGGGAGTATGCGACCGGGTTTCCAGGCGCAATGCGCCCGAAACTTGCGCCCGAAAACCCGGCCCAATAGTGTTTGGGCTGAGCCTATAAATTGGCTACCTTGTTTTGTTTTTGGGCTTTTTGGACCCCATTTCTCAGAGAGCCCCTCAGTGAAAATTTCCCTCCCTCAGTGTACTATCCTTTGGAGGACTTTGGAGATTTTTGGTGGCACGTTTCCCGAGGTTCACGATTTTACGGCGCGACGCGACACTTGTTCTCCGGCAACCCGCTTCGCCCCTTCTCAGTGTTTGGGCTCCCCCGACTCACCCCGACTTCCGATATCGCCGATTCTTGCGCCGTTGGACTCATAACAGGTAGGACTTCAACTCCTGTGTTTTGAGGTTCCTCGTTTTCCATGCTGACATTGGAGTTTTCTGAGCACCCATTTGACCCATTTTTCTTCGCGGATTTTTGGACAGCGCCGCGGTGTTCTAGCCGTATCTTTTCGCTCAGACTTCGGATCGAGGCGATTCAAAAGGCAATTTTCATCTACACTTCGCAAGGAGTCTCCTGGATTTTTTCCTGAATTTTTGGAATATTTTACGAAGGTGAAAGTCTCCTTTTACTGTGGTTCTTTGTTACAGTTTTTCTGGACAGTTTGTTCTGGGGTGTTTCCCTTGTCGGATTTCTATCTCAGCGTAGAAAACTCGGAATTGAACGTGCAGGTACTCGTTTCGACGGGTTCGTCGCGAGGATCGCGACAGTAATTTTCGTGGATTTTTCCGGGTATTTTTCGTAGGTGAAAACAGAGGAACTTCGGACTGTGGTATTAGTGGACAGCTTTTTGTAAACTGTGAATGTTTAATTTATGTATGTTCCTTTGGGGTATTTTGTACAGAGTGTGGTGACTATTTTGGACTGAGCGTGGGATACGCTTTTGGGTCAGGTATTAGCGCTCGAGGTGGGTGATGTTGTAAACCTCCTACTTATGATTTGGCACTAGGCCTATTGGAATGCTCTTGATCATGTTGTTAGTAGAACTGTGAAATGGACCTAGCATGCTTGTATGAGATCATGGTTTCTTTGTTAATAATTGCATTGTAAGAAAACTACAACTTGTAGGTTGTGTTTCCATGCTTTAGATATGTAGTATAATTACTTGGAAATCATGCTAAATCCATATCATGTTGAATGTTTAATGAAAGGTTGGGGACATGTGGTTAGAGTACTTAAAATGGTTTCATTAAGAAAATGACTTTTGCATGCTTGAATGGTCACCTAGATAGGCCACCTTTTTCTGCTACACTATCATGCTGGAATTGACTTAGGAGAAACCATGTTTGATTCTTTCTCCAGTCACTTAGACATAGGGGATAGTATGCTCTGATTAGAGCAGGGACTGGGATAGTGTAGTCAGCTTTGGGATTTGGGGACAGGCAGGTTTGAGGACAGGGTACTCGCGGCAACCGCGGATTTCGGGCGGTTGACCGGACTGTTATTAGTGCATCAGATTTGGGGATAGGGGATCGGGACTTCTTTAGTGGATGGGTTGTTCCCACTTAAGTAGAGTCTTGGTCCAATCCTACTATATCGGGTTACTTGTGACCGTGCCGGTCAGGAGCCGGTCTGTTGCAGTACTTGAGACCGTGCCGGTCAGGAGCCGGTCTGTTGCATACTTATGACCGTGCCGGTCAGGAGCCGGTCTGTTGCCTCTGGGATGGGACCGTGTCGGTCAGGAACCGGTCTGCATCCCGCAGCTGAGATGTGAGTTAGTGGGCATAGTAGGCAGTACCGGTGTTCACCGGTGTCTAGATTGGGTTACCCAGGCAGGCATATGTATACTCTGATGTATGCATTTAGCTACTCTTTTAGCTTATTACTTTAGAGGCATCTTAGTGGTAGCTTTTATCAGTTGTTATACGTATAGCTCACCACCTTCTTTTATTTCTCCGCCTCTTGTAGTCCTAGTGGGCAGGTCTGAGATAGAGGTTTACCCACTAGGGGAGGCTACTGTTTTTATAGTAGTTCTGACCCCCCACTGTTTTCCCTTTTCTTGTCCCCTTTGTTTTGCAGAGTCATCTGCCGGAGTTGCGGGACCCTCTTCCCAGGATCGAGGTAAGAGGATCGCTGACTAGATAGCTACTACCCCGAGCTCGAGTTTAGTGGTTTTGTTGTATCCCCTGTACACTCAGACGGTTGTATTTTCTTTTATTTTGGGTCTGGCTGTGGCCAGCTTGTTGTATTTATTTCGTGAGCTGGGAGAGACACATGTATATATTTGAGTGATTACTGTACTTTTATTTCCAGCATTTGTCTGAGATGTACTAGTTCTAGTTTAGCTCTGTTTTCGTGCTCCTGTATTATTTCATTTATATCTGAGCAGGTTACCAGCGCTTCGTGTACACGGGAAATACCGTATGCACGGCGGATCTGTGGACGAGCCCGGGTTCTGGTTTACACCCGGGGCGTGACAGCGCAGGTTTGACTGGACCCGATGTGGCAGTCAGCTCGATTGGGTCGATTGAGCACCTCGTGTGCGAGTGTTGTACATCTTTATCAGAGTTTTCCCCTTCGAGCATTTAGATAGAGGCATGGTAGCTGTTGAGAGTCTCCAGCTTTCTTATTTCAGTCTTTACTGCTTTGGTTATCTTATGCCTCTAGTGGACTTAGTGGGCAGATCGTCGGGCCTGGTGGCGGTACCCACTGAGAACTCCCTTTTAGGTGTAGTTCTCACTCCCGTTGGGGGTTTTCCCCCTCCCTTTATTTTCTCTCCTTGGTTTTGCACAGTCTTAGCGGGTGTTTCTGATTCCGCGGTTGTTGATCGTGGCGAGGGAGTCGCGTGCTAGATCCCCACCCATCGTTGGAGAGTAGCGGTACCCCTTCAGAGGAGAGCTTCAGTAGATTAGCTATTTTATTTTTTCTCTTTTGAGAGACTGATGTAGTGAGGACATGATATGTATTGAGAGCCTGTACACTGATGTATTTATTGGAGATACCTCCCTGTTGAGTTCTGAGTTTTGTATATGAGGATAATGTATGGTTATCATTTTTGGGAGATGGACATTGTTGTATTATTTCCAGTTGTATAGTGGTTGATTTTTAATTTTACAGCAGATTTTTATTTATAACTATGATATCTGTTAGCTGTAGCACTTTTCTTGCAGGTAGGACGCTTCGCCGATGCGGGTTTGGCATAGGTGGCGGATCTGTTGGCGAGCCCGGGTCGCAGTTTCGACCCCGGGGCGTGACACTCAACTACAGCTTGTACGGGACAAGATTCCTTCGGACCGGGAGGGCGACTTTTCGGTCGGAGCAGACGGTACAATGCGGTTCTGAGGACGCATTTGTGTGCCCGATCTACCTGATCTGAAGGAAGAGATATTATCAGAGGCGCATTGTGCTCCTTACTCGGCGCATCCCGGTGGTACGAAGATGTACAGGGACCTTAAGCAGACTTTTTGGTGGCCTAAACTGAAGGGAGACGTAACGCGGTTCGTGGCGCACTGTTTGACTTGTCAACAAGTAAAAGCCGAACATCAGCGCCCGCCGGGGAAGGTGCAACCTCTACCCGTGCCAGAGTGGAAATGGGAGCAGATCACCATGGATTTCGTCACCGGATTTCCACGATCACGGCAAGGACACGACGCGGTCTGGGTCATAGTGGATCAATTGACAAAGTCGGCCCATTTCCTACCCATTCACACGACTTGGACCCGGCATCGATTACTTCGGATAGAGACACGCGATTCGTGTCAAACTTTTGGCAGAGTTTGCAGCGGGCTTTGGGAACCAAACTGCACTTCAGCACGGCTTTTCACCCCCAGACCGACGGACAATCAGAACGGGTGATCCAGATCCTCGAAGATATGCTTCGAGCTTGCGTACTCGATTTGGGAGAAGGATGGTCACGCTATCTGCCCCTAGTGGAATTCGCCTACAACAACAGTTATCAGGCTAGTATCCAGATGGCGCCGTATGAAGCGTTGTATGGGCGTCGATGTCGGTCGCCTATCTGTTGGGATGACTTGGGGGAGCGGAAGTTTCTGGGCCCGGACTTAGAGGAGGAGACCGAGACAAAGGTGCGCCATATCAGGCAGCGGTTATTGACCGCCCAGAGTGGGCAGAAAAGCTATGCAGACCAGAGACGACGTGACTTGGAGTTTCAAGTAGGGGAACACGTGTTGCTCTGCATTTCCCCATCCAAGGGGATTAAACGGTTCGGTTTAAGAGGCAAAATGAGCCCTCGGTTCATTGGACCTTTTGTGATCCTGGAGCGCGTTGGCCCAGTAGCTCACCGCTTAGCCTTGCCACCAAATCTCGACCGCGTGCACAACGTATTTCATGTCTCGATGCTTCGGAAATACGTCCCTGATCCATTGCATGTTCTCGATGTTTCTACTATTAAACTTCGTGAGGATTTGAGCTTTTGATGAAACATCGGTCCGAATCCTGGCACGTGAAGACAAAAAGTTACGCAGCCGGACTATTCCCTATGTGAAGGTGCTACGGAGTAATCATGAAGAGCGCGAGGCGACTTGGGAATTGGAGTCGAAGATGAGAGAGTGTTTTCCAGACCTGTTTAACGTGGGTTGAGGTAAAGTTTCGAGGACGAAACTTCTTTTAAGGGGTGTGTGATGTAATACCTCGAACTGTCTTGTGTTCTTTTAATCCTTTTGAATAAATTAGTTGTTGAGGGGTTTATTTGGCGGGGTTTCTTGGGTACAACGTCGGGGCATGTGTGTATTTTTCGGTGTTAAAGCTCAAAAAACGGGGAACGGCAAAGCGATCGGATCTGGAATCCGATTTGTGGATCTCCCGAAATGGGATTTTGAAGGTTTCGGTACTTTTGGGTGCACCGGAATCTGTGCCGTGTGATCGGCATCCTTTTCGAGGAGATTGGAATCTTTTTACTATATCTGCCAATTAAGGGTTTTATTTTGTACGTACGAGAGGGAAATAAATATTTAATTATTATTTTTCAAGAAAGCGGAAACCCTAATCGGAGGGGAACAGAGAGAAAAAGGAAAGTGGAAACCCTAATCAGAGAGAAAAGAGAGAAAAAGGAAAGCGGAACCTGAACCTTCCTCGATCAACGTGCTGGAAGCCGGGAACGGGAACGGATCATCTTCTCCAATAGATCAAGGTAAGCGGCGTTAGTTTTTTTGGTTTTGGTCATTCTTGTTTAGGATTTCTTGGGCTTAAAGGAGGTTCGCCGATAGTCACGTCGCCGCCGCCGCACCTCTTACCGCTCGGGGCCGCACGCACGCGGGGCAGCACCACATGTGGTGTGGCACGCCGCACGGGGTCGCCGCCCGTGCGGGGCCGCTCTGCGCGCGGCGCGGAACCGCGCAGGCGCTGCCCGCAGGCAGCGCGCGACGCACGGGCTGGTGCCGCGCGGGGCGCTGCCCACAGGCAGCGCGCGCGCCCGCACGGGCTGGGGGGCGCTGCCCGCTGGCAGCGCGCACACGGCACGGGCTGGTGCAGCACGGGCGGGTGCCGCGGGGGCACTGCCCGCAGGCAGCGCGTGCCGAGTGGGGCGCTGCCCGCAGGCAGCGCGCGCCCGCGCGGAATGGTGCCGCGCGGGCCGCTGCCCGCAGGCAGCGCGTGTCCGCGCGGGGCTGCTCCGCAGTGCGAGCCGGGCGGGGAACTCGCCGCGCGGGGCTGGTGCCCGCGCAGGGTTGCTCCGCAGCGCGCGCCGCACGGGGAAATCGCCCACGCAGGGTTGTCAAGCTCCGCCGCCCGGTCTTTGTGTCCACCCGTGCGTCTTTTAGTTGGTTTTTCTACTCGGGTGGTCTGGGTTTTTATGTTAAGTGTTACTGATGTTTTGGTTGGGGACTTATAGGGTCCGGGAATCGTGCAAGGGCGCAGGACGGTTTCAGGTGTTCTGTTTAACGCGAAATGTGGGTACCCTTATCGTGCGTCCTTTTTAAAGTGAGGTCTCATCATGTCCTATGTAAGAGTAAAGTAGATGTGTTAATGATTTTCAACTAACCCCTTTTCGCATGAGTATCCCTTTGATTACTATCTGTTGCGACTGGTGTCGCGGTGCTCTATATCACTCATGGACTTCGGTCATTATGCTCATGGTTGCTTACACGCACACCAGCGATTTGGCCACCGCATCGGTGTACTTTTCCGTAGAGGTGGTACGTTCACCCGTGTACCCCACAAGGTGACATAGTGGGGACCCCTCGCGGTTACTTAAGGTGCTGCACAAGTGCCGTGGAGGTGTTGGAGGTAACAAGGTGAGAGCAAGGTGTACGTTTCGCTTGGGGTCCTTAGACCTTTCGGCCGGTGTTCCGTCCTGATTTATAGGAGTATTGTGGATTCATGAGGGGGAGTTTTGGATGCTCTGGTTTATCGGTTTGCTTTCCTTTCAGTACTTTTAGAATCTTATGTTTTACATCTACCTCTTACTCTTCGGTCACTGACTTCCCACACTGTGACAGGTTCGGTCAAGGGTGGGGTTCGGGACGACAGTGAGGCCGCGACTCGAGGATCTTAGCCCGATTAGGGGCTGGTGACATTTATTTTACTTACGTTTTGATTACTTCTGGTTAGTTAGCTTATGTGCGTGTGATACATTGTTGTGGATGTTGAATTTGAACTGTGTTTTATCGTAGATGAACGTTTCCCTTACTAGTTGTTGTTTCGGCCACTCTTTTCAAATCAAGTAAAAAGATTGCGAAAATGTTTAACAAAATGTAGGTGTCGTGTGGGCACCGTTTTACAACCCGTGGATTTATCCTTTCAAAATGTGGGTGGCCGGCTTGGTTATTGCACATGATGATATCTTTCCCTCAACGTAACTTCTTTGCTAGTGTGGTTAAAGTACGATTTATGCTTGCGACGCCGTGCATATACAAAGGAGACTCCGTCCGTTTGCGGGGTGAATTTGTATATGTGGCGGATCTGCGCACGTGCCCGGCGGGGGTACTTATAAAAAAAAAAATGTACACGTTTTCCGCTTATTTTAAACCCCCGGGGCGTGACAGATGAAGCTTCTCATTTTTCTTTTGATAAATCTACTCTTGATATGTCTCTTGATGATGAATCTCCTGCTAATGATATTGCATCTTTGCATGATAAATTTTCTGAAAATTTTGATGCATCTAATGGTTCTTCTAGTTCATCTAATGTGCAGGATTCATCACATATTTCCCCAAGTACTCCTTTACCTCAAACGCTCTGTATCTCTAAGGACCATCCCGGAACAAATATTATTGGAGATCCTCAAGAAGGAGTTAGAACACAGAGACAATTGGAATGTGGAGTTGCATATTATGTCTCCATGATTGAACCAAAGAATATTGATGAAGCTCTTCAAGATGATTATTGGATTGAAGTAATTAATGCAAGAAGAGCTCAATCAATTTGAAAAGAACAAAGTCTGGGAATTAACGAAGCCCCCTAAGCACCAAAACATTATCAGTACTAAATAGATTTTCAAGAACAAGAAAAATGAAGATGGTTCTATTGTGAGAAACAAAGCACGGTTGGTTGCTCAGGGCTACTCACAAATTGAAGGAATAGACTTTGATGAGACATTCGCCCCGGTTGCCCGTCTCGAGTCCATTCGTATCCTTTTCGCTATTGCTTATCACTTTAAAAATAAGTTTTTTCAAATGGACGTTAAGAGCGCATTTTTAAATGGTTTTCTAAACGAAGAAGTTTATGTGGCTCAACCGAAAGGTTTCGTTGATCATAAACTTCCAAACCATGTTTTTCGATTGAAAAATGCTCTTTACGGACTAAAACAAGCACCGCGAGCATGGTACGAAAGATTGACTAAATATCTTTTGGAAAAAGGCTATACTCGAGGGGGAGCCGATCTGACACTCTTTGTGAAGCATTCTCAGGATAATTTCATTGTGGCTCAAATCTATGTGGATGACATTGTGTTTGGAGCTACGAGAAACAATGATGCTTCAAAATTCGCCGAGACAATGGAAAGCGAATTTGAGATGTCCATGATGGGTGAGCTTACTTATTTTCTTGGATTGCAGGTTAAGCAATGTGAAGATGGCATTCATTTGTGTCAATCCAAGTATGCGAAGGAGTTGGTCAAAAAATTCGGATTGGAAGATTCTAAAGACTATCCGACTCCTTTGGGAACAAGTAATAAGGGACTTGGTAGTGAATCTCACGGAGAAAAAGTAGACGAGAAATTGTATCGAAATATGATTGGAAGTCTACTCTACCTTACTGCCAGTCGCAAGGACATTTCCTTTAGTATTGGGATTTGCGCAAGATATCAATCAGCACCGAAGAAAATTCACCAGAAAGCGGTGAAAAGGATCATCCGGTACGTCAAAGGTACAATCAATTTCGGAATTTGGTATCCTATAGGCACATCTCTTGATATTATAGGATATTCGGATGTCGATTGCGCTAGATCAGTGGATGATCGAAAGAGCACGAGTGATGCATGTTTTTATCTTGGCCATTGTCTTGTTGCATGGCATAGTAAAAAGCAAAACTGCATTGCTCTCTCTGCTGCCGAGGCGGAATACATTTCAGCGGAAAGTTGCTCAACTCAATTGATTTGGATGAAGAGTGTATTGAGTGACTTCGGCACTCCTGCGACCTCGGTAACTATTTTGTGTGACAACACTAGTGCCATTAACATTTCTAAAAATCCTGTGTTGCACTCTAGAACAAAATACATTGAACTATGATATCATTTTCTAAGAGAGCTAGTTGAATCAAGTACTTTGCAAATTTCTTATATTTCAACTGATGATCAATTAGCCGATATTTTGAAAAAAAATTTGGATCAAAAACGTTTTATACATTTGTGAAAAGCAATTGGTATGCTTTCTTTTAAATAACATTTTTGAACAATTGCTAGTTAGATTTTGTTTTGTATTTTTGTTCTTTTTATTTGTAAATATGTTGTATAGAACATTAATGGAGCATTAGCAATATTGACTATGATTGCATCCTTTCATATCTTGAGAAATTTATTATGATTTTGATATCATTATAATTCATTTGATGCAATGATCATTTATAACAATTATTTCATCTTTAATTGATCAAAGTCAATCCCTCATTCAATGATCTCTTAGTATTGTTTTTATCTTATTTGATAATTGAAATAAGTATGAACACGAGATTAATTTTGGTTGAATACTTAAGATCTCATATAATTGATAGCCAATTGAGGGGGAGTCTATTTAAAATTTTTCATGCTCATAAGATGTGGAAAGAGTTACATCCCTTAGTGGAGTGTGAAAACTACCACTACATGGAGAAATGAGTTACCACCTCGGTTGTCCGAGTACTGTGTGCAGCTACCACATGTTTTGTGATGACCCGGATCTTCATTGGAGGGTCACGGCATGATCAGCGGCTTCTGGAGGACTATTTTGGGGGATGGAAGTGGTTGTGTGTGATTCGGACTCAAGGAATAGATTCCGCGTGAAAAAGGATCAAGTTGCCTTTCGGATGCCTTCGTCGAAAAATGGAATTAGTTTTGCATAAAACGGAGGCCGTATTTGGATTCAGCGCGGAAAAACGATGGAAAACGGCTATTTACTTGTATTTTTCTGAGTCCGGACGCCCAAAAAACGGAGACCCGGAAGTTTCTGGTGCGTTTTGGTGCATGGGGGAGCCGTGGACCGGCCGGAGGGACACGTGGCAGCCACGGATTGGCCGGCGCACGCGTCCCGGTCCACGGAGTGGAGCGCTGGTGTACTGTGGACCGGCGGGGACACGTGGCAGCTACGCATTGGGCCAGTGCAGTGGGCGCGGCCCACGCGGGGGTGCGCGGGCAGGCCTGGCAGGCCGGGCAGGTGCGCGGGCAAGTGCGCGGTGTGGGGCTGGTGGCGTGCCACGTTGCAGCTTCCTATTGGCATCGCGGTGGACACGTGGCGGATTGTGATTCGGCGGGTGCACGGGGTGTGTGCACCGTGCGCAGCGGACCCGGGGGGCTGACACGTGGCGCGCGGGGAGTAGGCGCGCCACTGTGCGCGTGCAAGCGGCGGGTGGCGTGGCACGCGGCGGTTGGCAGGCGGCAGCTGGCGTGGCAGCGCAGCAGGTGGTGTGGCAGCGGGGGCAGGCGCACGTGGGCCACATGGCACGCGGTGGTTGACTGGCGCCAACCACCCGCGCACGCGGGTAGGGCCATGTGGCGCGGCCCGGTTGGCCACGCCTTGCTGTGGTGTGGAACGAGACACGTGGCGCGCCCGGGTGAATTCGGGTGCTGCCTTGGGTGTTCCCTATTTGCGCCCGAAAAGTTTCGGGCGCCCGAAAGTCTACCCCGAAGTGGTTTTTTGAGGAGACTATAAAAGGACTTCTTCACCCCCCACTTTTCTCACTTTTTGAGGGATTTCTGAGCTGGGGTTTTCACAGAGGCTTCTTCCACTTGTGCTCCACCACTTCCAGGAATTTAGAGATTTTTTTGGAGACCGTGACATCGCCGATATCGGCGATTCGGCGCACTGCGACGTTCCTCTTTCGGTGGGTTTTTCCGTCACAGTTGAGTCCGAGAGCTCTCCTAGGCTACCCCGATAGAATTTTTGGGCGATTTTCATGGCAGCGTGTTCTTGAGAGGTAGGCCTTCGATTTTCGTGTTGATTTCTTTGCTCTGTTTTGGGTTTTTGGCATGGTTCCCGAGGCACCTTTTGACCCTATTTTTTGTGGTGACTTTTTGGACAGCGCGAACTTGTTCGATTTATATCTTGGCCTATGAGCGTCGGATTAGGGCGTATAAATACTCGTTTTGGATATACTCGTCGCGAGGATCGCAACCGTGATTTTTGTAGATTTTTTAGAGGACTGCACAGAGGTGAAAATCCCTGTTTCCCTCTGTTCTTTTGCAAAACAGCAAGGGGGCTGTTTTTGGGGACTTGTTTATGTGCCAATGTGACTCTTGTGCTGTGGTTCACAGTTTTTAGGTGTTTTGCGAGGAAATGAGGGTTGGACAGCAAGGAGACTTTTACATCTGTGGAATGCGCACTTCGAGGTGGGTGGTTGTTGTATACCTCACTTTTCGACTTGCTCACCAAGTTTATTAGAGAATTCCCCATTTGGACTTATTGATTGATCACCTCTTGATATCCATATTTAAAATAATATAAATGTGAGCCTATCATGTGAGACTAATCTTGTGGACATATCATGTTGGGAATATTATTGGGGAAATACTATTATGGAAATATGATTATGAGGATATTATAATGGTGTTAATTAACCTGCCATGTTAGCACATAGACTTTTATGAGATTTGATTATGCTATGGAACAGGATGACATATCTATGTGCGGGTACCACTTCGATGATTTATTATGGATCATGGATTATAGACATGTGTAGTCGGTTAGAGATTTTGGTATGATAGTTATATCTATGAGGAGCTATTATTTGATACACATGTGGAACTACTATTTGATACATTCTCTTTCATCTTTCGTGAGGACCTTTGCATGCTTGTATGGACATCTAGATAGGCCACTATTTATTGCTACACTATCATATTGGGACTTGACTTAGGAGAAACCATGATTGTGTCTTTTCTCTTTTTCATTTAGACATGTGATACATGTTGCTCGGGTTCGAGCAGGGGTTTGGGATAGTGTAGCCGGGACCTTGGAGTCGAGGACAGGTGGTACTTGATTATGGGTATTGCGGCAACCGCGGATAGTAGGCGGTCGACCGGATATTGATTATTTTACCAGATTCTGGATTGTGGGGTATTGCGGTGACCGCTGATATTGGGCGGTTGACCGGATGTCGGTTGTGGGACATGATTGTGGATTGTGGGGTATTGCGGCGACCGCGGACATTGGGCGATTGACCGGATGTTTACTTATGCTTCAGATTAGGTATCAGATTTCTCTAGTGGATGGAGTTTCCCACTTATTGAGTACTATTGCATCTGATTGGTGATCGGATTTCATTAGTGGATGGAGTTTCTCACTTCGATAAGAGTCGTGATCCAGTCCTGCTATTTTATATTACTTGTGGCTTATTACTTTACTCGTGTGGGTCGCTCCCCTCGAGTGCCACTCTTGAGTGTGCGACAGGCAGGCTTTGAGTCCTTGAGACTCCTTCTTTCCAACGGTGCTATGCGTAGGCTGGCATACCCGATATGGCAGGCACAGCAGGCAATACCGGGGTTTATACCGGTTCATCTGATTGGGTTATGTTGGTAGACTCATTTACTGATGCATTCGTATAGTTACTCTTTCTGGCTCTGCATTTAGAGGCATAGTAGTGGTAGCTTTATTTCCTCAGCAGTTCTGTTTATAGCTTACCACCTTTCTTTTCCTTTCGCCTCTAGTAGACTTAGTGGGTATGTCGGAGTTTGAGGCTTTACCCATAGGGGGAGGCTACTGGTTTACTAGTGGTTCTCACCCCCATTGTTGTTTTCCTCTTTTCTTCCTCCTGTTTTGCAGAGTCTTTTGCAGGAGTTGCTGATCTTTCGGTCGTTGTTCGAGGCTAGGGAGTCACGAGCTAGATCCTTACCGCCCGAAGAGTGTAGCGGTATCCCCTGGTTGGAGATTCCTAGCAGCTGTCAGCTGGATTTTTATTGTTTACTCAGAGAGGGATCTTTTGTATTTTGAGAGACTGATGTACTATAGTTTTAGTTTACCTCCCTTTTTGAGTTGAGAGATGCTGTATTGAGGATATTGTATGATGATTATTTATATTTGATAAGATGGATATTGCACTTTATTTCGTGATGTACAGTGATCGGATTTTATTTTACATCATTTTATTCCCGCTCTGATATTTGTATAGCTATAATACTATCTTTTGCAGGTTTGACACTTCGCCTATGCGGGATTTTCCATATGGGTGGCGGATCTGTTGGCGTGCCTAGATCGCAGTTCGACCCCGGGGCGTGACAGATTAGTTCGGTATCAGAGCTTAGGGATAGGTCAGTTGGGACTGTAGAAACCCTAGGCTTGTGATTGGACCCTAGGATGACTTCGTGAGAGTCGTGACTTTTGGCGAGAGTTCTGATTGGGTTTTATACCTCTCCCAAGTGATGGGATGAGCGATTAGCATGTTTATTCTCCTAAGCAATTATTTTGGCTGCAGACAACATAATGCGGTGGAACGGTTGATATGCTCTAGACTTTCGCCGGATTGGGTCGAGTGCTGTTATGTGCTGTGGTGTAGTTTGTCGTGGTGAGCGGTGTCTCCCCAACGCATTGTGCGGATTCGTCTGCACTCATCGCAGCAGTTGAGCCTGAGCGGATCGTTTTGGGACGAATACCGAGATTGAGGTCAGAGAGCTCCGGACCCAGATGGCAGGATTGTTTGAGGTACATCAGCGGCGGAGTGAGCAGCTGGTTTAGGTGACACAGTTGTCGGAGCACTAAGTAGCCCTCTCCGTGCCAACGTTTTGTGCTGAGGCAGGGTGGATAGCTAACAGCTGATGAGCTGTGGGACATCATCGATGGATTGAGCCAGTTTTGGCAGATGAACCACCCCGATTCGTAGGATCGAGCTTGGAGCTTTTGGAGGCAGAATTGTGGTTGGTGGTGATGGAGAGACTATTTGATAGCCTCCTTGTGCCGAGGGTTTACGCAGTTGCTGAACTGCCCGCTCCATGTGTTGAGGGACGAGGCGCATAGGATATGTGTGTTTGAGAGAGGGTTGCGCCAGGATACCTTTCAGCTTATTCGGTCCCTCCGTTACAAGTTTTGGACGCCTCGGTGGAGTAGGCATTGTGTATGGAGCATGGCGCTGCAGTTCCTTTGGATAGGGATCTGCCACCAGAGGCGAGTTCTGGATAGAGGCGCTTGGCACCGGGTGATGGAGGACAGATTGGCCGGCAGAGGCATTCCAGATTTCTTCTCCAGGGTAGTGGATTTCTGAGACATCAGAAGTCGGGTGGACCCCGATGGCAGCTTCAGCATTAGTATCAGCAGCGGTGGTAGCATGGATGTGTCATCTGCAGAGGGCCGCATTCGTCGCCTCAGTGTGAGCAGAGGCAGAGGTCGTGCTCCCTATGTGGTTAGTCTAGATTTTTTAGGCAGACTGAGCGACGACCACTTGCATCGAGCGGTTTAGTCTGTGCCGCCCGGTTGGAGGGCGCCACGGCAGTGGATCGAGTTGTCGCAGGTGTGATTTCATCACAGCAGTCGGAGAATAGCGGTTTTCATTCCTGCATGGACTAGAGGTAGAGTCGTTACCATGCACACTAGAGGTACAGGTTCCTGTTGGTGTTGTGCATGTGGGGGAGGCTTGTGGATCATGTCTAGTGCAGTTGAGACCGCGAGTTATACCGTCAGACTTATCGGTATTTGTGGCAGTTCGGTGTTTTCACCCAGTGCTTGTTATTGGTTGGCAGTGCCACATGATGTTTGACTGTGGAAAGAGAGGATTATGACCTTTTGTGAGACAGACAAGAGGAGGCTTGTTTGTAGAGACGGTTAGAGCACACAGGGTATAGCGACAGTGGGAGAGGTGCTTACGGCGGCACCGGGACTCAAGGATATCCCTATTGCCGTGAGATCCCGGGTGTGAGTCCACCTGAGCTGATGATGATGCCGCCGATTAGGGAGATTAAGATTGCGATTGACGTGGTTCTGGGAACCGCGCCAACCTCGACAGCACCTCGTTGGATATCACCTGTAGAGCTGAGAGAGCTGATGGCGCAGTTGCAGGATCTGATGGATCGAGGGGTCTGCTTGACCCAGTGCCACGCCGTTGATACACGGTGGTGATGCCACGTCATTGATACACGACGGTGAAGGTTCTACTGTGGTTTGAGCGCATACAGGTCCGGGTATTATTTAGGACCTTTTGATGGAGTTATACTCCGGCAGTTGTTTGGTTGTGATGCATGTACCTGTTTGGAATCATACAGCCGAGGACATTGCCAAGACGGCGTTCAGGACACGATAGGGGCATTATGAGCTCATGGTGAGGCCAAGTGGATGGACTAATGCCCTGCCGCCTTTATGATTTGTGGATTGGTGTGTTCTAGCCGTACTTGGACGGATTGGTAGTGGTATCCTGCACAGATATTTTGATTTACTCCCAGGGTGACTCGGAGCTTGTGGAGCACTTGTGGATGTGCTACAATGCCTGTGTGGAAGAAGTTGTATGTCAAGTTGTGAGGTGCAAGTTTTAGCTTCGGGAACATACCTTCTTGGGCCACCTTATTTTAGCCGTAGGAGCGCCTGTGGAAATTCGGCCAAAATGGATGCTATTTAAGATTGGCCGAGACCGACATAGATGGTTGAGGGAAGAACTTCTTATACTGGACAGTGCCAGCAGAGCTTGACGAGCGGATGATGAGACTAATACCAGCACAAATTTTTGTATTGCCAGTGTGGGAGATGGATTTGCGAGTTATGGTGATGCCTCCCATAGTGGCTGTGGAGTTATCGTTGGGTATTGTTGAGCATTCTATATCACCCCGACTAAGCCACTGTTGTGGCGGATACCTTGAGTGGGTGAGCTATTTGGGGTTGAGATTGATGATTCCACAGCTGGCGGTGTGTGGGACTGTTGAGGCAAACAGGGCTTTGAGGTTGTGCCCCTGAGGGTCCTTTTGGTGGTAGACGGCGGTTGAGCGATCCACTCGGATGGTCAGGATTCGGGAGTGACAGAGTGAGGGCCCCCACTTGACCAGGATTAGAGATCAGATTCCGAGCAATCGGGCCGGGGACTTTATAGTGGATACATCGGGTGTACCAAGGTACAGGGACCGAGTATGTGTGCCTGTGGATTTCGACAATTGAGAGCAGAGTCTTTGGGAGGCCATTATATACCTTATACCATTGATAGGACCTTCAGGCACACTTTTGGGGGTGAAATGGTATGAGGAGGGACCTCGGAGGTTGGTGGCTCAAGGTTTAACTTGTCTGCGGGCATTTGCAGAGCCTCGTTATCCCTTCGTGGGATTGGGATCGTTCCATTATGGATTTTGTTGGCAGACTGCGGAGAGCTCAGGGAAAAGTAGATGACTTGGTCATTTGGGCGATTAGCCCAGTTATTTTTAGGACGAGGCGGTGAGATCACCGGAGTGCCCGTCCCTTTTGTGTCGGATGGAGATTTGAGGGTTGTTTTGCGTCTCTGGACGAGGTTGCAGTCGTATTTTGAGGCTGAGTTGTGGTGTGAGGCGCACCGGTTGTGGACTTTGAATCCAGTAGCTACTTGGGAGCTTGAGTCAGTGATGAGGGATACCCCCCAGTTGGTTGGAACCCCTTTTTTGAGTTATGTTAGATTCGAGGACGAAACTTTCTTTTAGTGGGGGAGGATGTGATGACCCGGATCTTCATTGGAGGGTCACGGCTTGATCAGCGACTTCTGGAGGACTATTTTGGGGGATGGAAGTGGTTGTGTGTGATTCGAACTCAAGGAATAGATTCCGCGCGAAAAACAGATCAAGTTGCCTTTCGGATGCCTTCGTCGAAAAATGGAATTAGTTTTGCATAAAACGAAGGCCGTATTTGGATTCGGCGCAGAAAAACGATGGAAAACGGCTATTTACTTGTATTTTTGTAGTACCTGCCTTTTAAATTCGTAATTTATTTTATTTTATTATTTCAGTTGTCTGGTGGGGGTTAAAAGTTCTAGAATTTCTGGGCTGACCGTCAGGGTTTGCGGGTATTTTTAGGTGCTAGAGCTCGCAAAACGGTGAATGGTGGCGCGATCGGATTTGAATTCCGACCCCGGGATCGCCCAGAAATAATTTTTGTTGTTCGCTATCAGTTTGGCCGCGTCGGAATCTGTGCTGGCGATCGGCACGCTTTTCGAGGTAATCTGGACCCCTCGTTTAAATCCCGATTGACTAAGGATGTGATCTGGGGATTTGAGTTTCTTTCTTTCCTTTCGTCGCATTAGGGCAGACCAGGTGCGAGCGGAAAACCCCAAATCCATTTTTCCTCTTTTTTCAAGAAGACGACGTAGGGATCCAGGCGGAGAGACAAGTAGAGGGAAGGAGAATTATTCCTTTGTTGCGGGATCGATCGGGCGAGGAGCGGACGATCCTCTTCTTCCTCCTTCTCCAGCGAAACGAAGGTGAGTTTTTCGTTTCTTTAGATTCTCGTTCGTCTGGATGCGTTCTTCGTCGTTCGGGGGTGAGACCGTCGCGCCGCCGCCACCACCGCGGAACTGCCGGGCGCCGCGCGGGCTGCCCGCAGAAAGCGCACCGCGCGGGCTGGTGCCGCGCGGGCTGCCCGCAGAAAGCGCACCGCGCGGGCAGGTGCCGCGCGGGGCCGCCTGCAGGCAGGCGCCGCGCGGGCGGGCGCCGCGCGGGCTGCCCGCAGGCAGGCGCCGCGCGGGCTGGTGCCGCGCGGGGCTGCCTGCAGGCAGGCGCTGCCCGGGCGGGCGCCGGGCGGGCTGCCCGCAGGCAGGCGCCGCGCGGGGCTGCCTTGTCACGCCCCGGAGGTTATAAAAGAGCGGAAAACGTATCCATTTTTTTTTCTTAAATGAACCTCGCCTCCGGTGCGCACCAGACCCGCCACATATACAAATTCACTCCCCAAACGGGCGGAGCCTCCTTTGTATATGCACGACGTTCCGAGCACGACAAATACTTTAACCATGCAAACAATGAACGACAATAAGGAGAGACTATACTTAACCATACAGTCACATTTATCATATTGAAACTACACCATAAACCCATAGGTTTGAAAGTCAGTGTCCACTCGACACCCGATTTTACAAAATATTTTCGCAAACTCTTTTAAGCGGCCACCTTACTTGAAAGGATAAATCCAAGGGTTTTGAAATCAGTGCCCACACGACACTTGGTTTGAAAATGCTTTTGAAACCATGTTTGTATTTGAAAACGAGCCGCATTCATACATCTCAACATTCACAGATATGAGAAGATATTCCTACACTAAGTCCTCAATCCAACATCCACAAGAAACCAACACAAGTAATTCACAGTTATACTAACCAAGCAATAAAGAGATAACCGTAAACTGTAAGGCTTAACAGCCACCATGACTAGGATCCTCTAACCGATGCCTCACCGTCGTCCCGGTTCCCACCCCTTCGCGGACCTGTCACAGCGTGGGTGGTCAGTGACTGATAAAGTAGATATAAAAAGTAAATGCAATAACTGAAACGACAAACCGATACACCGGAGCATTTACTTCCCCCTCATATACCGCTACATCCCTGTCATGATCACACTGGGCACCTACCCCAGTTTTAAAATATGTTGGGCACCAACCCCCGATAGAAAACATGCTGGGCTCCTACCCCAGATAGCTATTGGGCCCCGACCCCAAATAGCGTGCTCATTTTCTTGGTGCCACCAATCCCCTCCACTGCCCAAGTAGCAGTCGCCTCTCCTTGAGGGATCCCCATCATCACAAGTCGTGGGGTACACGGGTAATTCTTACCATCTTTCCAGAAAAATACACCCTGCGCGGTGGCCAAACCGCCGGTGTGCGTGTAAGCAATAAGAGCATATGAACAATACTGCGACCTCAGCCGCCTTGGTTAGAATAATAAAACGATGTTGCGACCTCAGCCGCCTCAGTTAGAATAGTAAACGGGATTTACATGCAATGGGGTTAGACAGTTTACCAAACATCAACTTTATCATGCAAAATACGCGGGAACGACATTACACCGAAAATAACCAAAGGTACCCACCTCACATTGCGTCGACCGAAACTCCGAAGATCGATCCGCGCCTTCGGACGACACCCGGACCTCAAAGAAAGTCCCCAAAGGGCATAACAGGTAAGATACAACTCTCATAAGGAAACACGACTCCGAAAGCGCAACCAAAAAGACTAAAGACCCGCGATGGCGGTGGCGACGACGGTGGCGACGAAACGGCCCCTCGTGCGGCACGCACGCAGCGGGCAGTGCAGCCGCCCAGGCACCAGCCCCGCGCGGCGCAAGCGGCGGCCGCGGGGCACCAGCCCCACGCGGCGAAATCGACGCGCCCGCGCGGCACAAACGACGCACCCGCGCGGGCCCCAGCCCCGTGCGGCGCAAACGGCGGCCAGGCGGGCTCCAGCCCCTCGCGGCGCAAGCAACGCGCCCGCGCGGGCTCCGGCCTCGCGCGACGCGCGCGCACGCTGGCCACGCGGGCACCAGCCCCACATGGTGCAGCGGCGCCGCCGCGCAGGCCCTAGCCCCGGGCGGCGCATGCGTTGGCCGCGCGGGCGCCAGCCCCCCACGGCACCGCGGCGACGCCGCGCGGGTGCTTGCCCCGCGCGGCGTGCGCGCGCGTTGACCGCGCGGGCACCAGCCCCCCCGCGCGGCACAGCGGCGCCGCCGCGTGGGCACTAGCCCCGCGCGGCGCGTGCGCACTTGCCTCGCGCGGCGCGCGCGTTGGACGCACGGCACAGCAGCACCGCCGTGCGGGCATTTGCCCCGCGCGGCGCACGCGTTGGCCGCGCGGGAACCAGCCCGCGCGGCACAGCAGCCCCGCCGCGCGGGCGCTAGCGCCGCCGCGCGGGCGCTAGCCCCGCGCGGCGCGCGCGTTGGACCACCGGCGCCGCCGCGCGGGCACTAGCCCCGCGCGGCGTGTGCGTTGGCCGCGCGGGCGCCAACACCGCACGGCGCGAGCGGCTCGTCCGCGCGGGCACTAGCCTCGCGCGGCGGGCGCGTTCCGCGTGCTGTGCGGCCGCGGCGGCGATGCCCTAGGGTTTCCGCGGCGGCGGCGGCAATAAGCGCAACAAAAACGGCGAAAGACCCAAAACACCAAACCCAATAACGACGGAAACGTACGAACAACGGTACTAACCTCGATCTATCGGGAATGATGATCCGATCCTGTCCTTCGCGGTGCTGGGGATCCGGATCCACTCCCTGTAGATGATGCCGCCTCGTTCTCCGGTCTCCCGGCACGTCGATCGCGGCGATCGGGTCTCTCCGCTTTCTCCTTTTTTCCTTCTTTTCTCTCTTTTCTCTCCGGTTAGAGTTTCCTTTTTCTTTTCTTTTCTTTTTCTCTCTTTTCTCTCCGGTTAGGGTTTCCTCTTTTCTCTCCGGAAAGAGATAATTTGTACGTACGTTAAACCCACATCCGGATATTAATAATTAATTAATTAATCCTTGGAGAAAATTCCTTAAAGATAATTCCTTTAAGATAATTCCTTGAAGATAATTCCTTAAAGATAATTCCTTTAAAATAATTCCTTAGAGATAATTTCTTAAAGATAATTCCTTTAAGATAATTCCTTAGAGATAATTCCTTAAAGATAATTCCTTTAAGATAATTCCTTTAAAATAATTCCTTAGAGATAATTCCTTAAAGATAATTCCATTAAGATAATTCCTTAGAGATAATTCCTTATCTCCTCGAAAAGCGTGCACGATCACTTGCACGAATTTTGTTGCACATCCCGGTTACCGCGATCCTAACAACCCCGTTCTGGGGGATCCGTAAGTCGGAATCTGGATCCGGTCGCACCGCTGTTCACCGTTTTTCGAGCTCTATCACAGAAAAATACCCGCACCACAAGATTATCAACTTAAGTAAACCCGTTAATTCAATTTCTCATAACTTACACTTTATTAGCAGGAGAACTGTGATATTACATGCCTGCAGGCAGCGCCCCGCGCGGGTTGGCGCCGCGTGGGATGCCCGCAGGCAGGCGCCGCGCGGGCTGGTGCCGCGCGGGGCTGCCCGCAGGCAGGCGCCGCTCGGGGCTGCCTGCAGGCAGCGCCCCGCGCGGGGTGGTGCCGCCCGGGGCTGCCCGCAGGCAGGCACCCCGCGGGGCTGCCTGGAGTCAGCGCGCCGCGCGGGCGGGCGCCGCGCGGGCTGGTGCCGCGCGGGGCTGCCTGCAGGCAGGCGCCGCTCGGGGCTGCCTGCAGGCAGCGCCCCGTGCGGGCTGGTGCCACGCGGGGCTGCCCGCAGGCAGGTGCCACGCGGGGCTGCCTGGAGTCAGCGCGCCGCGCGGGCTGGCGCCGCGCGGAGCTGCCTGCAGACAGGCCGCGCCGCGCGGGCTGGGGCCGCGCAGGGCCGTCCCGAGGCGGTGCACGCTGCACGGGTTGGTGCCGTGCGGGGAACTTCGCCGCTCGGGTTTAACCTAGCCACCGTCAGGGTTCTAGGACCGCGTCGGTTTTCCAGTTTTGAGTCAACGTTTGGTGTTTTGGGCATCTAGTCTTAGTGTTACTGATGTTTTCTTCTGGGGGGGCGTGGTAGGTTCGGCAGGCACACAGAGACGCGGACGAGCCGAGTGCCCGGTCGTCATACGCAAGGTGGGTACTTTTCCGATGTTTGAGATTCCGGAATTATGGGAATGGTGTAGATACAAAGTAATTGCATGAATTACGATTGTTAACCCCGTTGATGTTTATTCTATAATATTTCCAATGTTATGGCGACCAAATGTCGCGGTGCCCTATGTGAGGTATGTGTAATATCACAGTTTTCATGTAACGTTTTACCCTCCTGCTAATAAAGTTTATGTTTGGAGAAATCGAATTAACGGGTTTACTTAAGTTGGTAATCTCGATGTGCGGGTATTTTTCTGTGATAAAGCTTGAAAAACGGAGAACGGCGGTGCGATCGGATCCGGATTCCGACTTACGGAACCCCCAGAAAGGGGTAGTTAGGATCGCGGTACCCAGGGGGTGCATCGAAATCTGTGTAAGTGATTTTGCACGCCTTTCGAGGAAATAAGGATTTTTCTTTAAAGAATTATCCTGAAGAATTTATCTCTAAGGAATTTATCTCCAGGAATTAATTAATTAATGAATTAATTAATTAGAGTTTTAAAATACCGATGTGGGTTTTGTCGTACATACAAACGATTTTGACTATTCCCGAAAGAAAGAAAAAAAGAAACCCTAGCCGGAGAGAAAAGAATGGGGGAAAAAGGCAAAACCCTAACCGGAAGAAAACGAGAAGAAAGAAGGAGAAAGCGGAAGGACCCGACCCTCCCCGACGGATGTGCCGAAGCCGGGAGCGTGTACGGATCTCCGTCTCCGACGTTTCGCGGTAAGCGATGCTTCTTTCGGACTTTCGTTTCCGATTTTTGTGTCGTCGTTGGGTAGCCGTTTTTGCTACCCTACCCGTCGCCGCCGCCGCGAAACCCTAGGGCACCGCCGCACGGACCTAGGGCATCGCCGCCGGGCCATGGCCACGCCGCGCGGGGCTAGCGCCCGCGCGGCCTCGGCATGTGCCGCGCGGGGACGGCGCCCGCGCGGCCGCGGCATGAAGTCGCGCCACGCGGGACTAGGGCCCCGCGTTGCCGCAATAAGTCCCGCGCGGGCTGGCACCCGCGCGGCTGCGGCACCCGCCGCGCGGGCCCGGTGCCCGCGCGGCCGCGGCTTGCGCCGCGCGGGGCTAGTGCCCCCGCGGCCGCGGCTCGCGCTGCGCGGGGCTAGGGCCCGCGCGGCCGCAGCAAGTGCCGCGCGGGGCGGGTGCCCACGCGGCCGGGGCACGCGCGGCGCGGGGCCGGTACCCGCGCGGCTACGACATGCACCGTGCGGGGCCGGCGCCCGCGCGGCCGCATGGCACGCAACACCGCGGGGGTGGCCGCGTCGCCCGTCGCGCGCGGGCGCCACCGCCGCTTTCAGGTTGTCATTAGTGTTTTTGTGTTCTGGGCTCGGTTTATCTGCCGTTATATTTCTTATCTGACCGTGGTTCCTTTGCGGACTATTTCGTAGGTCCGAGTGCCGATTGGGAGCAAGGTTCGGTCTCCGGTGTTCGGGTCCGCACAATCGAGGTGGGTACCTTTGGTTATTATCGGTGTAGGGTCATTCCCGAGTATTCAGTTTGATAAAGTAGGTGTTTTTGGTAAATTAACTAACCCCATTGCATGTGAATCCCATTTACTATTCTAATTGAGGCGGCTGCGGTCGCAAGATCGTTCTAGTAATCTGACCAGAGCGGCTGACGTCGCAACATTGTTTTTACACTCATATTGCTTACAGGCACACCGCCGGTTTGGCCACCGCACAGGGTGTATTTTTCCGAAAAGATGGTAAGTTTTTAGCCGTGTACCCCATACTTGTGATGATGGGGACCCCTCAAGGAGAGGCGGCTGCTACTTGGGCAGTCGAGGGGTTGGTGGCACCAAGAAGATGAGTACGGTAACTGGGGTTGGGGCCCAAAGTATTCTAAAAGTTGGGGTAGGTGCCCAGTGTGACATTCGACATGGATCTAGCGGTACATGAGAGGGGGGAAAGTAAATGCTCCGGTGATTCGGTGTGTTCTTTTCAGTTATCGCATTTACTTGTATGTTTTCTACTTTATCAATCACTGACTACCCACACTGTGACAGGTCCGAGCAGGGGTGGGAACCGGGACGACGGTGAGGCATCAGTTAGAGGACCTAGCCATGAGGGCTAGTAAACGATACGTTTTCCTTTGGTTCTTTCTTTATATTGTTGGTTAGTTAAACTGTGATTTACTTGTGTGGTTTCTTATGGATGTTGGAATGAGGATTTCGTGTGGGACTATGTTCACTTATTTGTGATAGTTAAGATATGTAGTTGCGGCTCGTTTTCAAATGCAAACATGGTTTCAGAAGTGTTTTCAAAACAAGTGTCGTGTGGGCACTGATTTCAAAACCCGTGGATTTATCCTTTCAAGTATAGTGGCCGCCTAAAAGAGTTTGCAAAAACGTTTTGGAAACACCGGGTGTCGAGTGGACACCGATTTCAAACCCATGGGTTTATGCTATAGTCTGTATGTGATAGCAGTGACTGTATGATTAAATGTAGTCTCTCCTCTTTGTCAGTCATGGTTTGCATGGTTAAAGTGTTTGTCTTATTGGGGACGCCGTGCATATACAAAGGAGACTCCGCCCGTTTGGGAAGTGAATTTGTATATGCGGCGGGTTTGGTACGCACCGAGGCGAGGTTCATTTTAAATACACAAAAAAAAAAAAGGGTACGTTTTTCGCTCTTTTAGAACCTCCGGGGCGTGACAGATTATATGGTATCAGAGAAAACGATTTTAACCACTGCGGCCAGGGACCAACATCCACAGAATGAATTATCACGAGTGACTAACCAAATTGATAACCAAGGTGTAGGTGTGTAACGTATGAGCGTGAGCGCGGGGAAATAGGGATAGAGTCCCAGGGTTAGTAGGTCGAGGTGTTAGACCGATTGAATTATGATTAATGTTATTTTCTTTGCTCACAGTGGAGAATGGCTCGTACAAGATCATCAACTGAAAGCGCAGGAGCCGACAATGCGGCTCCAGCAGCTGCGGAGAATGAGCTAATCCGCCAACAGTTACGTGAGATGGCCGGACAACTGTCGACCCTCACAGAGCACGTGCGTCAACTGACGCAGCAGCAGTAGGCCGTGCCTGGGGAGAGCGCCTTTGGTCCTGCCACCCGAACCAATCGCACCTACGGCGGGACCATCCGGAACGCACGGAGAGACGGCGGCCGCTCCTCCCCAGACAGCGACCACCGGGGTGTCGATGGACCAACCGACAGTGCCATCGGCCGCGCCCAGTCCAATGGCTTCGAGACCCGTTACGGGCGAAGCCTCCACCCAACGGACTGAACGGGACAGGGTGAGAGCGAATCTGGCTGAATTCAAGAAACATGACCCGCCTGTATTCGAGGGTGAGACGACCGACCCCTGGGTCGTGGAGAAGTGGGTGGACACGATGGAAAAGTTATTCGAGGATTTGATGATGGAGGAACAAGAACGAGTTCCTCTAGCAGTCCATTGTCTTGAGGGAAATGCCCGGATGTGGTGGAAAACGGTGCGCCCGGACCCCACAAAGGGTGACGCCCTACCGACATGGACCGAGTTCAGGAAAAAATTGTTCGGGGCATTTTTCTCCAACAGCGTTAAACAACAAATGGAGGACGACCTGAAGCATATCCGACAAGGGAACTGATCCGTCATGGAGTATCAACGAGAATTCGTGAGGCTGGCTAATTGTGTTCCCTTCGTCATAAGGGATGAAGCTCATAAAGCCCGCCTCTTCGTTGACGGATTACGAAGCAACATCTTTGAAGTGGTGCAAGCAGCGGACCTTCACACCTTCCAGAAGGTGGTGGATAGGGCCACCATTGTGGAGCGCGGATTCGCGGTGACGCGCGCCCGACGAGAGGACGCGGATTTCAATAGAGACAAGAAGCGACCGCAGTCCTTCTCAGGAGGGGGACCATCGAGCGGGAGTCGGCCCCCTAAATATCCAAAGTCGCGCCATGGGGCTAAGAGCGCGCCGGCAGGCAGTCAAAGGCCAGGGGACAGACCCTGTGTTATCTGCAATGGAGCCCACAAAGTCACGGAGTGCGCTAAGTAGCACGACCACTGCTTCCGTTGCGGCAAGTAGGGCCACTTTCGTTTCAACTGCCCCACAAGCCCGGGAACAGCCTCATCTGCAGCCTCCACCCCACCGCCACAACAGCCCGGAAGGGGAAGGACCCCCTCGGGACCCACTGTACGCCCTCCGCCCACTCGACGGGAGGGGGAGACGCGTCCGCAATCAGGAGGGAGGATCTACTCGATGACCCACCAAGGGGCAGGCCCACCGGAGGACATAGTGGCAGGTACTACTCTAATCTCAGACGGGGAACTTCGCCGCGTGGGTTTAACCTAGCCTCCGTCAGGGTTCTAGGACCGCGTCGGTTTTCCAATTTTGAGTCAACGAAACCAGATTTGGAAGTGAATAATGATAGTCTTTGTTGGTTCAAGGATAGGCTCTGTGTTCCCAAACATCTAGTCTTAGTGTTACTAATGTTTTCTTCAGGGGGGGACGTGGTAGGTTCGGCAGGCACACAGAGACGCGGACGAGCCGAGTGCCCGGTCATCATACGCAAGGTGGGTACTTTTCCGATGTTTGAGATTCCAGAATTATGGGAATGGTGTAGATACAAAGTAATTGCATGAATTATGATTGTTAACCCCGTTAATGTTTATTCTATAATATTTCCAATGTTATGGCGACCAAATGTCGCGGTGCCCTATGTGAGGTATGTGTACTTGGTTACGATGCTCAAGGCTGCTATACGCACACCAGCGGTTTGGCCACCGCGGGGGTGTGCTTTTCCGGAAAAGTGGTACGTTGCCCCGTGTAACCCACAAGGTGACGTAGTGGGGGCCCCCGTTGGTGGGGGGTTAGAGGCGCCAAGATGCGAGCGGTGTGGTTTGCCGAGGTTGGTGCTCGGTGTGGTTTGCCGAGGTTGGTGCTCGGTGTGGTTTGCCGAGGTTGGTGCTCGGTCTGGTTTGCCGAGGTTGGTGATCGTTCTGGTTTGCCGAGGTTGGTGCTCGGTCTGGTTTGCCAGGTTGGTGCTCGGTCTGGTTTGCCGAGGTTGGTGCTCGGTCTGGGTTGCCGGGGCAGGTGCCCGGTTTAGGTTATGTAGGGGGAGGGGATACCGTTGATTGCACGATGAGGAGGGCAGTTGCTCTGGTTTTCTTACAGTTTGCTTTAGTTATAGCCCTTCATGCATTTCATACTTTATATCATGTGTCGCTGACTTCCCACTCTATGACAGGTTCAGTCAGGGGTGAGAGCTAGGGCGACGGTGAGGCCGCACGAGAGATCTTTTGGCCCTTCGAGGCTACAGACTGTGTTTACTCTCTACTTTATGCTCATTTCATTATCTGCTAGTAGCTATATGGGTTTGATGCCTTTGTGGGTTCGATGTGGATGTTGGTATGATTATTACAGTACTCTGTGGATGAATGTTTAGTTTACTATCTGATAGTTGGCCGTTTTCAAACATAAAAGAAAAAAAAAAGAAAACATTGCGAAAATGATTTGAAAAACATAGGTGTCGAGTGGGCATCGTTTTCAAAACTTTGTGGATTTATGGATTTCGAAATAGTTTTCAAAAACATAGGTGTCGAGTGGGCACCGTTTTTAAAACTCTGTGTATTTATGGATTTCGAAACGGCTTTGTAAAACCTGGGTGTCGTGTGGGCACCATTTTTAAAACCCTGTGGATTTATCCTTTCAAAGTTAGTCGGCCTCTTTGTTACTTATGAAAAATGGTTGTATGTACTCGACTGTTGAACTAGTGTGGTTAAAGTGATGATTGTATGGTAATTGTAGTCAGGACGCCGTGCATATACAAAGGAGACTCTGCCCGTTTGCAGAGTGAATTTGTATATGCGGCGGGTCTGGGCACGCACCGGGGGAGATCGGTTTCAAAAAAAAGTATATGCAAATTTGTGAGATTATGGTGGCTGTAGCTCCGCGTGTCTAAACCCCCGGGACGTGACAATTTTTCTTAGTCCGGAGGCCCAAAAACGGAGATCCGAAAGTTTCTTGTGCATTTTGGTGCATGGGGGAGCCGTGGACTGGCCGGAGGGACACGTGGCAGCCACGGATTGGCCGGCGCACGCGTCTCGGTCCACAGAGTGGAGCGCTGGTGTACGATGGACCGGCGGGGACACGTGGCAGCTACGCATTGGGCCGGTGCAGTGGGCGCGGCCCACGCGGGGGTGCGCGGGCAGGCCGAGCAAGCCGGGCAGGTGCGCGGGCAGGTGCGCGGTGTGGGGCTGGTGGCGTGCTATGTGGCGGCTTCCTATTGGCAGTGCGGTGGACACGTGGCGGATTGTGATTCGGTGGGTGCACGGAGTGTGTGCACCGGGCGTAGCGGACCCGGGGGGCTAACACGTGCCGCGCGGGAAGTGGGCGCGCCACTGTGCGTGTGCGGGCGGCAGGTGGCATGGCAGGAGGAGGTTGGCAGGCGGCAGCTGGCGTGGCAGCGCGGCAGTGGTGTGGCAGCGGGGGCAGGCTCACGTGGGCCACGTGGCACGCGGTGGTTGGCTGGCGCCAACCACCCGCACACGCGGGTAGGGCCACGTGTCACGGCCCGGTTGGCCGCGCCTTGCTGTGGCGTGGAACGGGACACGTGGCGCGCCCGGGTGAATCCGGGCGCTGCCTTGGGTGTGCCCTGTTTGCGCCCAAAAAGTTTCGGGCGCCCGAAAGTGTACCCCGAAGTGGTTTTTTGATGAGACTATAAAAGGACTTCTTCACCCCCCCCCCCCCCCCCCCCCCCATTTTCTCACTTTTTGAGGGATTTCTGAGCTGGGGTTTTCACATAGGCTTCTTCCACTTGTGCTCCACCACTTCCAGGAATTTAGAGAGTTTTTTGGAGACCGCAACATCGGCGATATCTACGATTCGGCGCACTGCGACGTTCCTCTTTCGGTGGGTTTTTCCGTCACAGTTCAGTCCGAGAGCTCTCCTGAGCTACCCCGATGGAATTTTTGGGCAATTTTCACAGCAGCGTGTTCTTGAGAGGTAGGCCTTCGATTTTCGTGTTGATCGCTTTGCTCTGCTTTGGGTTTTTGGCACGGTTCCTGAGGCACATTTTGATCCCATTTTCTGTGGTGACTTTTTGGACAGCGCGAACATGTTCGATTTATATCTTGGCCTACGAGCGTCGGATTAGGGCGTATAAATACTCATTTTGGATCTACTCGTCGCGAGGATCGCAACCGTGATTTTTGTGGATTTTTCAAAGGACTGCACAGAGGTGAAAATCCATGTTTCTCTCTGTTGTTTTGCAAAACAACATGGGGGCTATTTTTGGGGACTTGTTTGTGTGCCAATGTGACTCTTGTGCTGTGGTTCACAGTTTTTAGGTGTTTTGCGAGGAAATGAGGGTTGGACAGCAAGAAGACTTTTACAGCTATGGATTGCGCACTTCGAGGTGGGTGGTTGTTGTATACCTGACTTTTCGATTTGCTCACTAAGTTTATTAGAGAAATCCCCATTTGGACTTATTGATTGATCACCTCTTGACATCCATGCTTAAAATAATATAAATGTGAGCCTATCATGTGAGACTAATCTTGTGGACATATCATGTTGGAAATATTATTGGGGAAATACTATTGTGGAAACATAATTGTGAGGATATTATAGTGGTGTTAATTAACCTGCCATGTTAGCACATAGACTTTTATGAGATTTGATTATGCTATGGAACAGGAGGACATATCTATGTGCGTGTACCACTTCAATGATTTATTATGGATCATGGATTATAGACATGTGTAGTCAGTTAGACATTTTGGTATGATGGTTATATCTATGCAGAGCTATTATTTGATACACATGTGGAACTACTATTTGATACACTCTCTTTCATCTTTCATTTGGACCGTTGCATGCTTGTATGGACATCTAGATAGGCCACTATTTATTGCTACACTATCATAGTGGGACTTGACTTAGGAGAAACCATGATTGTGTCTTTTCTCCTTTTCATTTAGACATGTGATACATGTTGCTCGGGTTCGAGCAGGGGTTTGGGATAGTATAGCCGGGACCTTGGGGTCGGGGACAGGTGGTACTTGATTATGGGTATTGCGGCAACCGCGGATAGTAGGCGGTTGGCCGGATATTGATTATTTTTCCAGATTCTGGATTGTGGGGTATTGCGGTGACCGCGGATATTGGACGGTTGACCGGATGTCAGTTGTAAGACATGATTGGGGATTGTAGGGTATTGCGGCGACGGCGGACATTGGGCGATTGACCAGATGTTTACTTATGCATCAGATTGGGTATCAGATTTCTCTAGTGGATGGAGTTTCCCACTTATTGAGTACTATTGCATCTGATTGGGGATCGGATTTCATTAGTGTATGGAGTTTTCCACTTCGATCAGAGTCATGATCCAGTCCTGCTATTTTATATTACTTGTAGCTTATTACTTTACTCGTGTGGGTTGCTCCCCTCGAGTGCCACTCCGGAGTGCGCGACAGGCAGGCTTTGAGTCCTTGAGACTCCTTCTTTCCATTGGTGCTATGCGTAGGCTGGCATACCCGATATGGCAGGCACAGCAGGCAATACCGGGGTTTTTACCGGTTCATCTGATTGGGTTATGTTGGTAGACACATTTACTGATGCATTCGTATAGTTACTCTTTCTGGCTCTGCATTTAGAGGCATAGTAGTGGTAGCTTCATTTCCTCAGCAGTTATGTTTATAGCTTACCACCTTTCTTTTCCTTTCGCCTCTGGTAGACTTAGTGGGTACGTCGGAGTTTGAGGCTTTACCCACAGGGGGAGGCTACTGGTTTACTAGTGGTTCTCACCCCCATTGTTGTTTCCCTCTTTTCTTCCTCCTGTTTTGCCGAGACTTCTGCTGGATTTGCTGATCTTTCGGTCGTTGTTCGAGGCGAGGGAGTCACGAGCTAGATCCTTACCGCCCGAGGAGTGTAGCTGTATCACCTGGTTGGAGATTCCTAGCAGCTGTCAGCTGGATTTTTATTGTTTACTCAGAGAGGGATCTTTTGTATTTTGAGAGACTGATGTACTATAGTTTCAGTTTACCTCCCTTTTGGAGTTGAGAGATGCTATATTGAGGATATTGTATGATGATTATTTATATTTGAGAAGATGGATATTGTACTTTATTTCGTGATGTAAAGTGATCGGATTTTATTTTACAGCATTTTATTCCCGCTGTGATATTTGTATAGCTATAGTACTATCTTTTGCAGGTTAGACGCTTCGGCTATGCGGGATTTTCCGTATGGGTGGCGGATCTGTTGGCGTGCCTAGGTCGCAGTTCGACCCCGGGGCGTGACATGTTTACCAAGCATGGTGTTCTTGTTTATTTGATAAAATACTTTTTGGAATACTTGATTATGTCAAATTCTAAGGTTGGTATAAGGTGGAATTTCATACTGAAAGATGCTCAAAGTGCCACTCCCTAAATATATTGACTAGATATATTATTTGACTTATTTGGGATTTCAAACATCTATCGATCTTGATGCTTCATTTTCTTTGCTCAATTGATAATTCGATAAAGTCATTATTCATAAGATCGTGTTTGATGTTTTAAACTTGCTCAACTTTAGAGGATATAACTTTTATAAATTTTCATTTTCTTATTTGAGATATATTGATAGATTTCTCATAATCTAATTATTTTCATATGAAACGATACTTTTTGTATAAAGTTGATATGCAAGAATGTTTACATACTTTTTCTGAATTTTTTGAATTTTTTTGAAATTTTTTTGAAGAAAAAGTTGCAAGCAATCCGGACTGGATTGTTCAGTCCGGATCCCGAACGATGGGATTTTCTGCGCCAAGCCGATCCGAACTGAATTCTTAATCCTATCCGGACCGCGGCTAGGTTTTAAAATAAAACAAATGGTTTTCGATTTCCCATTCACTCCAAGTTTTCATTTTTGCTTTCCTGAGTTTCTCTCTCTAGAACAAGGGCTATTGGATTTCTCTAGACTAACTTTCTCTCGATCTATGTATTTCGATCAAATCTCGGATATTCTCAATTTTTACTTGTGTTCTTCAAAATGTGACGGATTTCATGCTATGATTTCATTTTTGAATATTTTTTATCAAATTTTTTTTGAAATCTGAACTCTGGATCCCTAAGAAACCTTGTTATAATTGTTTGTCAATTTCTAAACGAATTTTTAGGCTTCAATTTCTGAAATTTCAATTTTAATGCATATTTTTTGAATTTTCAAAAATCATGAGATTGATCTATTTTAAAAAAAAAAATTACAAATCTTTCTTGATTCCTAGCTTCTACATGTGATAAGGATTGTTTGGGTATAAAATTTTCAAATTTTTGGGAATTAAACAATTTTTTCCATACTTTTGGAGTTCTTGCTCATAGGACCATTTTTTAAAAACTCAGTCAGTAATGGTGTTTGAATGGGTAATGCTTTTCATCTCTGCTCTCGTGAGCACAAGGATTACAAACAAACTAAAAAGGCAAGGAAGGATCAGAAAGAAGGAGAACCTGAGCTTGTGCCGTTGGATGGCTCCGAGACTGAATCGGAAGATTGGGAGAAGACAGCCGAAGGAGCACAACAAATTGCAGAAGCGAAAGCATCGGCTGCTTCTAAAGGGAAAACCCCAGTTCCTGGAAAAGCTAGGACTCCACCAACAGCTGCAGAGAAAGGAAAGGCTCCAATGGAACCAATGTCGATGAAGATGAAGAGCGCTGCACGGAAAAGGGGTCGATCTCGTGGAATTGAGATTGAAGAGCCACTTGCGAGTGAGCCACCTCTGCAGGATTTTGCTCATATCAGTACCGAGAGGATAAAAGACTTTAAGAAGCGAGAGTGCATCGGTGAGAGAAATGTAAATGTCGCGGCTCTCAGGGAACGCTCTGCAGCGTTTGGAACCTTGTAGTATCCGGACTTTTCGGACATCGTCCATGAACCTTGTCGGGATAGGTTTAGCTATAGTAGCGTCCCTCATTATGATCCTTAGTGGGTAGAGTGTTGCCGTTCATTCTTATTTTTCGGTGATAGAGCTCGTGAAACGTTGAACAGTGGTGCGGTCGGATCTGAAATCCGACTCAAGGATCTCCTGGAATAGAATTTCGAAGTTCGCGGTGTCTGTATCGCGCATCGAAATCTGTGCCTCTTAATTTGCACGCTTTTCGAGGCAACGGGGTTGGTTCCTCTTGGGTCGGACTTGGGTTTGTTTAGCTGTACAAGAGTGAAAACGAAATCAGCCTTTTTGACCTCCTTTCTTAATCCTTATTTTGTACGCTCGAGGGCTTGGGATTTTTCCTTGATATGTATATAAATACCGACGTTTTACCCTAAGAAAAGGAATTATGCCTACCCTAGCCGCCAGCCGCGTAGAGAGAGAGAGAGAGAGAGAGAGAGAGAGAGAGAGAGAGAGGGAGGCCGGGAACGGGACGGGGAACGGATCCCGAATCTTCTTCGGGGAGCGATCGGATCATCTTCTCCGTTACGGTGAGGTGAGTTTTGTGTGTTCTTGGGTGTCCTTCGCCTAGGGTTACGAGTTTTTCTTTGGAGGTTTTGGAGTCGGGATGCCCTAGCCACGGTCGCCGCCGCCGCCATCGCATCCGCCGCCGCGCAGCCGAACCGCGCGGGCATGCGCCCGCGCGGGGCATCCTGCAGCCGCCGCCCACGCGGGCACGCGCCCGCGCGGGGCATCCTGCAGCCGCGCCACCCGCGCGAGGCACCCCGCAGCCGCGCCGGCCGCCCGCCGCCGCCGCGTGGGCATGCGCCCGCGCAAGGCTATCCGCCCCCGCGCGCGCCCGCGCGGGGATCGTTGTCGCCGCCGCGCCACCCGTGCGGGGTCTGTGCCGCGTCGGGCGTCCCGCCGCGCCGCTGCCACTGCAATTGCGGCGACCTCGCCATGTCGCCGCCGCTTGCCTCCTTTGTTTTTCCGTCATGCGTTTTCGTGTCCCAACTGCCACTTAATTATTGTTGAGTCGTTTGTGTGTCGTGTCTTCGCAATCGACCTTCGGTCATAACTGTTGTTTTATCTGGGGACTCCGTAGGTCGGGGTGTCGTCCGGCGGGGGAGCCGTGAGTCGACTTCGGGTGGTCCGGTTAACACTGGTTGAGGTGGGTACCTTCTCTGTCATCTCTGGAATTCAGTATTTCATATTATGTTTACGCATGAGCATAACAATACATACATCGCGATCCCAACTAACCCCCATTTTACACATGCATCTTTATTACCACTATCTATGGCGACCGAGGGTCGCACTGTCTTACAACACACATGATCCTTAACTTGTGAGCCCATGGTTGCTTGCACGCACGCCGGCGGTTTGGCCACCGCACTGGTGTATTTTTTCGAAAAGATGGCACGTTGGCCCGTGTACCCCACAAGGTGCCGTTGTGGGGACCCCTCGCGGTTACTCAGGGGCCGCACGAGTTCCCGTGGAGGGCTTATAAGCAACAAGGAGGGGCAGGTGCACATATTTGAATGTTACAGGGGCAGGTACACATATCTGATTGTTACAGGGGCAGGTGCACATATTTGAATGTTACAGGGGTAGGTGCACATATTTGAATGTTACAGGGGCAGGTACACATATCTGATTGTTACAGGGGCAGGTGCACATATTTGAATGTTACAGGGGCAGGTGCACATATTTTAATGTTACAGGGGCAGGTGCACATATTTGAATGTTACAGGGGCAGGTACACATATGTGAATGTTACAGGGGTAGGTACACATATCTGATTGTTACAGAGGCAGGTGCACATATTTGAATGTTACAGGGGCAGGTGCACATATTTGAATGTTACAGGGGCAGGTACACATATCTGATTGTTACAGGGGCAGGTGCACATATTTGAATGTTACAGGGGCAGGTGCACATATTTGAATGTTACAAGGGCAGGTGCACATATTTGAATGTTACAGGGGCAGGTACACATATTTGAATGTTACAGGGGCAGGTACACATATCTGATTGTTACAGGGGCAGGTGCACATGTTTGATTGTCATAAGGTACTATGGATTCTTGGGGAGGGGGGGCGTGGACGCTCTGGTGTTTCGGTTTGCTTTACTTTCAGTTTCCCAGTTATCGCATATATTTTACCTGTGTTTATGTTGCTTCCTGGTAGTGTCACTGACTCCCCACTTTGTGACAGGTTTGGTCGGGCGTGGGCTTGTGACGACTGTGAGGACGAGTTCGAGATCGTGTTTGTAATAATCAAGATTTTTATTTTTAAATAAATAAAAAGAAAAGGAATTTCAAGTTGGATTTTGAATTAAAAGAGCACAAATAGCCTAATTGGTCGTTTGCTGATGTGCAAATTGCACGGTTTATGAGGCAAAAATATCACTTGTCAAATCCGAGCATGATCTTGAAAATCCGAGATCACCAGTGCGACCGTCTCGTCGAACTAATCAAGATGATATAGACCAAATTCCGATCTGACGGTCGGATCTTTCAGAAATCAGCGAAGAAGCGGGCGGGACCCGCGACTTAAGTGAATAGCGGAATGAACAGTGGATGAATCGTAAACCTTATTTCTAATTTTCCCTCGATGCCAAAGTTGTCCAATCCGCTGTTCGGACTCCGAATATAGCGATCCAAGTAGTTGTTTTGATTGGTTTCGTCGATTTGAGCGCAATGGCGCTACAGAGTTTCCGTTTGACGACCCTAGAGTCTCGAAAAGCATAAAATACGGCAAAAAACGCAGTATTTTACGGAAAACCTAAAATTTTGTGCTTCGTAAAGCGTGCGAATTGGTTAACAGGGACTAGATGGTAAGATGAAGATTTCTGTGAGGGACTTGGAGCATATTAAGCATTGTAGGGGGTTGTATTAGCATTTTGTTACAAATGCACTATATACTTGCATTGAGGTGTGACTTTTGGGATACCCTAAACCGACAAGCACCCCTCTGCCTCCCTCTCCTCTCGCAACCGACGCGCCTCCACCTTCCCAACCGTCGCCGAGCGCCACCGCCGCCCCCGTCGCCGGAATAGCCCAAGAAGATATTGAAAAGATATCTTCTTCTCGGGTTTCTTGGTGGAAGAGGTTGTGAGTGGAAGTAAGGTTGCTCCAAACCTTCTCTGTGTGGTCTTCTGTGATGCCGCGACCGAGCCAGGGTGAACCCAACGTCGGGCTCCGCCGTGCGCCGCCGCGGCCATCTTCTTCTTCCTCGGTTTTCCAGCAAGGTAAGTTTATGCAACTTATCAAATTTAAATGGCCTTTGAACCCTCCTAGTCTCTTCCTGACATCGAGAGGAACTTTTCTGTGAAGTTTGAGCCGTTGCCGTAGTCCCAGCTGCCGGCGGGAGCGATTTCTTGCCGGAAGTCCACTTTCGGCCAGATCTGTGCTCGAGCTTCATCCAACCATTGGAATTCCGATCTAAACCATTGGATTTCTTCCTCTCGACGACTGCAAGGGCTCCATCAAGTTAGGTATCGATCGGCTGAGGATCGAGGGCGTACGGTCTTGCCCTAGAACCGAGTTTTATTGCATTTCGGCCGAGCTTCGTCGTCCGGCGCCGACGCTCACCCGCGCCGCCGGCCACCACCTTAGCAAGCTCTGTAGCGCCGTGTGGAACATTTTGGTCCAAGTCGGAGGGACTCAAAAGCGCTGGTCGGAAATCCACCATTAGAGCAACTCCTTCTTCACCAAGCTCAGTTGGGTTTGGTCGCCGGCCATCTACCCAGGTAAACCCTAGATGCTTATTTAAGTGTTCCTGTCATCTTAGTTTAGCCCGAGAGCCCTGTAAAAACAAGTTGCTCCAACTTGTTCTTTAAAAGCTTGTTATGGGCTCTTTTCCGGCCGCCGCCGCCTCCGGCCGCCAACGATGGGCCAGGCAATGTCTGAACTTCTTCTACAAGGATTCTTGATCTTGTGCTCAACTCTGTTCCAGGTTTGAACCTGGTTTGGTGCAAATTGTCCCAAACCGAGCCTTACCTTGAGTGGGTGTTCCTCCGACCGACTTCTCCGGCCATCCTCCGGCGCGCCACAGGTGAGCACAACAGTCCTCTGTCATCACTGAACATCATGCTCCAGTTAGATTACATTTTGATCAAGTGTATAGTAAGTTGTAGCATAGTGGTCGTTTTGGATCTAAGAGTATAATAGCCAACTTTGTTCTCGGGCCTCGTGCAAGCCCAAACTCGTGAGCAGGAGTTTCGTCTCGTTGAAACGAACGCGCTGAAACTTACGGCGCTGTCTAGAACTTCCTAGTTTGGAAGAACGAGTCAGAACAACGTTTAAAATAATATAATTACGCAAATTAGAGAAGATTATGGGTCAACTTACAATTTGAATGTGCTGGCTGTCTTTAGACAGTATTTACACGCCTTCTAGGCATTTTGTTAGAGTTCCGTAGGCTCTCGTTGAGCGGGAATCGGATACCATTCCGTAAATCGGCGAAATCGTCGGTTTTACGATTTTCGGCGCGAGTATTAGTGGCAACATTTCGACACGAAAAATTACAGTTTTTCCCCTGTCTACCCGAATATCTACATTATGATGTTTAGGGCCAGCAGGTGTAGTTTGGCAGTATTCGGATATTTGTAGACCGTCGGCGGGTCGGTTTAGTGATTCAGTGGATTTCCGGGAATTTCGGTTTAAGCCTAGTTTTGGCTAAATTCCCCGTGTTAGCAATATGTTATTGTAGTGTTTTCGGGATGGGTATGAGTGAGTCTGTTAATGATTCCAGTTTCTGTTCAGGTCCCAGCAGTTCAGCACCAGCCTCCCAGTGACTAGCAGGAGTTCGGGATCGGCCTACACACAGGTGGGTTATCTTCGGTCCGGGCTTTATCTTTTTGGCCCTCTGGTTGCTTTAGTCCAGTCGGACACTTGTTCTTGATTAGCCCTGATGATTTTGCCTATATGTCATATATTCCTACATGATAGACATTGTTTTCCTTGGACATATCCTGTATACATGCTCATCAGTTCTTATATCTCAGTACAGTAGATTTTCATAGTCAGATCATGCTTGTTGATTTCTATCATATCTGTCACTTGTTATACTGCATTTATATCCAGAGATACTTGCTTTTATATTCAGATATGCATGATAGACCCATGATTGATATATACAGATAGTTGCTTCCCTGTTGGGATCTCGACTTTGTTGCCGACTACCCGGTCATTAGACCATGAGCTTGAGCATAGCATTATGATTTGCCACGCACTGCTGTACTTCACGTACACTGACGGTTTGGCCACCGTCATAGTGTTCTTTACCGGTAAAGTGGTCTAGAGGAAGGACCCGTGAGCCCTTTGCATCGGGACTGCTTGGCGTTTGTGAGTGCAGGGTTATGTCAGCCAGATATGGTGCGGATCGGTGGCACTAGCCTGAGGTCCTGCGAGACCAATAGTGGCATGTGATTGGGTACTTGTGTTTCTATTCTTGACGCATAACTTTTACTACCATGTTCTATCACATGTAGCTATTTATTCTGTACCCTATCTACTCAGCTTCTTGCTTGATTATTTACAGTCATATCATGATTATCAGCATTTCTTTGATATTTGTAGTTATACTCCTGTCATCATGCTTGATTATCTGCAGTAGACATTTCTACTTATTTTCGCTTATGATCAGTATACTTTGATTATCAGTAGACCTGTTGTCTGATTATTCAGCTTCTGCTCTGTATACTTTTGCTTATCAGTAGATCTGTTATTTGATTATTCAGCTTCTGCTCAGTATACTTTGACTATCAATAGACCTGTTATTTGGTTATTCAGCTTTTATCCACTGATCAGTTACTATCCGCAGATTTTAGTATCCAGTAGGTACGATTAGCTATTTCTCGGCTCGTCGTGCCCACTGGGATACACTGTCGTTGTATCTCACACCCCCTGGGTGACCATTTTTCAGGTCCGTCGGGTGGAGGGATGTCGGGACATACGAGTGAGGCTGTCACGATAGATCTATCTGAGACTTGGACTTTGACTATGACATTTTATATTTGAGTCGATCTTATATATCATGATTAGTTTTGCTTTACATATTTTGAGGACTATATAACTTATATAGATGTCTAGAACTGATTGGGTTTTATTATGTTATTTAGTTAAGATATGTACTTAATCTCTGATTGTATGATATTGTACTTGCCTAGCCGTGCATATATAGGGGAGACTCTGTCCGTTTGGATAGAGTATTTCCTATATGTGTGGCGGTCTGTTACGCCCGGTTTTGTGAACTCTAATTTAAAAAAAAAAAAAAAAAATTAGACTGGATTTTAAAACTCGGGGCGTGACAGTGTTACTCCATATTTTTGTTTCCATGAGGGACATTAGTTTCGTGTTTTTCCTTCTTATTGATTAGTTAGGTGTGAGTGGATATGACTGTGCGGGGTCTGGATGTTTAATTACTGTGGTGATCCTTTATTCTCATGCTCATTAGCTTTTCGGCCTATTTCCAAAATAAGAAAGTGTTTGCGAAAACCACTTTTGAAAATAAAGGGTGTCGGGTGGGCACCATTTTGAAAACCCATGAATTTTTCCTTTCAAAACTTAGTCGGCCTCTTAACTTCTTATGCAAAATGTTGTTTTACTTTCCTTTACTTGTACGGACTAGTGTGGTTAAAGTGAATGTTGTGGATGTAACGCCGTACACGTGCAAAGGAGAGTCCACATTCGGGGTTGAGGAATTTACACGTGTGGCGGGTCTGGCGCGTGTCGGGGGACATTGGAAAGGAAAGATGAAAGTTTTTAATAATTCACGTTTTCCGCTTAATTGAAAAACCCTCGGGGCGTGACAGATTATATGGTATTAGAGAAAAATCACTTTAACCACAGTGGTCAACATCCAACATCCACCGAGCGCGATACCACTGGCAGCTAATCAATGAGATAGTTGAGGAATAGGTACGGAGAGTGCGGGCATCTCGGGGAAGGGTAGTGGGAGTCCCGTGTTAACCGATAGTTACGGCGCTAGCCTAGTCGAGTCTAGGGTTGACTCATTTTTATGCGTACACAGATAAAGGCCGGACTTAATTTTCTTCCAGCGACCCAGGGATGGATGCGACAGTTCCAACGGACATGGTATTTCTACTACTGCGCCAGCGGCTACGAGATATGGCCGAACAGTTGCTAACCCTCGCGGAGCGCGTGTATGCCTTGGCGCAGGACATTGCCGAGACCGAACACGTCCCTTCTTTCGGGGGAAGCAGACCTCATGCCGCTGACCCCTTTAGAGATGGCCTAAGGGGTGACGCATGCCGAGTGGTTCCAACAATGGGCATGCCCACCTTCCGGGAGGCAGTTGACCGAGCCACGTGGGGAGAGCCGGAGCTGGTGGGCATTCGTGTCCGACGGGAGGACAGTGGACCCAACCGGGGCCAGAAGCGGCCTCATCCGCACCCCGAGAAAGACGCTGCCAGGGACGACCCACCAGCCAGACTCTTGAAGACGAAGCAAGAGAACATGGGTGCGCCGACGATAAGACAGGGACCGGGAGGAAGACCTTGCATAATCTGCGGGGTAGCGCACGAGGTGACCGAGTGTGTCGGGAGGCAGGACCACTGCTACAGATGCGGCAAGCCGGGGCATCTTCACCCCTTATGTCCTACGAAGATGACAAAAGCTCCTCCGGCGACACGATGAAGGGAGAAGAGTGCCGTCACCGTTCCGCAGAAGACTCCGACCGACGACCAGTCAGCTGATGACCCGTCGGAAGACGACCCAGTGGAGGAGAACCCGTCCGAAGAAGACCCACTAGAAGATGACCTGGGTGACGCCGGAACCCTCCCGCTGATGTCCCGATCCGTGACTCGCCCGAAGATGACCACGGTGGCTCCGGGGCCAAAAGACGCTATGCTGTGCGCCACTGGCCCACGGGCTGCGGTAGAGGCCCCCGCGACGGCTCGACAGGTGACGCGCTATCCCGAGGAGGGTAGCATTTGGTATTACCCCTTAGATGGTCCGTTACCTTTTTGTTGTTTCCTTCTTTCTTCGTTTTTCCTTTTCCTCCTTTCGCGTTTAGCTTTCCGTCCGCCATCGGAGCGTCCCACCCTTGCCTACCGCGTACCTTTTTGCCCTTACCCTGTTATAGTAGGAGGGGGAGGTCTTGTCCTTGTTTTGGTTTAGCGGGGCGTTAGCGTTAAGTTTCGAAGACGAAACTTCTTTTAAGGAGTGTGTGATGTAGTATCCGGACTTTTCGGACATCGTCCATGAACCTTGTCGGGATAGGTTTAGCTATAGTAGCATCCCTCATTATGATCCTTAGTGGGCAGTGTGTGTTGGCGTTCGTTCTTATTTTTCGGTGATAGAGCTCGTGAAACGTTGAACAGTGGTGCGGTCGGATCTGAAATCCGACTCCCGGATCTCCCATAATAGAATTTCGAAGTTCGCGGTGTCTGTATCGCGCATCGAAATCCGTGCCTTTTAATTTGCACGCTTTTCGAGGCAACGGGGTTGGTTCCTCTTGGGTCGGACTTGGGTTTGTTTAGCTGTACGAGAGTGAAAACGAAATTAGCCTTTTTGACCTCCTTTCTTAATCCTTATTTTGTACGCTCCAGGGTTTGGGGTTTTTCCTTGATATGTATATAAATACCGACGTTTTACCCTAAGAAAAGGAATTACGCCAACCCTAGCCACCAGCTGCGTAGAGAGAGAGAGAGAGAGAGAGAGAGAGAGAGAGAGAGAGAGAGAGAGAGAGGAAAGAAGAAAGTTTTTAATAATTCACGTTTTCCGCTTAACTGGAAAACCCCCGGGGCGTGACAAACCTTGTTTGATAAAGCCCGACTCGCCCAAGTCTGCAAGTTTTCTGAAACTACAGGGTATTGTCTCCATCTCATCAGGACTGTCTACATGTGTGCTACGCAGCTTCAAGATCATGAGGGCGGACCTAGAGAATTTAACACAACGGTCCGGAACACCAAGCTCACGATCACTCCTAAACTAATTGGAGAAGTGCTAGGTATGAGTGCCCATGCCGAAGGGACCTATTACATGAAGGGACACGTTATGACAAATACAACTTGGAGGACAGTTGTTGATGGAATTTACATGCCAGATACTCGGTCGGCGGGGAATTCTGTATTTTCAAAAGAATTTCGACCTGAGTATAGGTTTTTAAACTTTATTGTTCGTTATAATATTTTACTTAACATGCAAACGAAGGTATTGGACACCCCGCAGCTTCTTTGAGATCAAATTTCAATATTTCGTATCTTATCTAGTCAAGGATGGCAAGATATGTGGAAAATGCTCATCCTACCGAGCGACTTCCGTTCCCGTTCATTATAATGCGAATTTTAAGAAAGTCTGATGTGGATATTCGTTCATCAACGTATCTGCATAGTTTGGGAACTATCAATGATTCTACAATTGTGAAGTCTCTCACAAGTCAACCGAATGAGACACCAACAGCACCTCAAAGCAAGAAACCTTCAACCTCCTCCCACCAAGCAGCAACAGCAACAACAGCAACAGCAAAACAAGTAGCAGCAACTCAACAAGAACCAGCTTCAGGACCAGGACTTTTTGAGACCTCAGAGGATGAAGCCTCTGTAACATCAATTTATCATGAACAGCAAAGACTTTCTTCTGAACAGGAGCGACTCTCAATTGAACAAGGTCGAATTTCTCTTGACCTACAACAGATTACTGCAGCCCAAGTGGACTTGAAGAAGAAGTACAAGTCATTGACCAAGTTGGTTAAGAAGATTTTTGCAAAGCTGGGTTGTAGCAGCTCCGAAGACTCCGGTTCAGAGTAATTTCTGGTTATATCTTTCTTCTAACAGTTTAGTTTTTGCAGGATTTTCGTTTCTTTTCAAGTTTGGCTTTAACTTTTGAACTTTAACCTCCTTACTATGCTATTTTGGCGATTGTGACAAAAAGGGGGAGAGAAAATTGGAACTTTGAAGGTAAGACGAAACTAAACTAAACTAACATGCCTTGAACTAACTATTTGACTAACTATTTGGGCATATAATATTTGTTAACAAGTGGCATGTGATGTGATGACTTGACTAACTATTTGAAACTTGTTGAACTTGTTAATTTTTGTGAACCTTGAACTATGACATTTGGAACTCTATTGATATGATGATATGTGAATCTTTCATTGTCTATTTTTAATACATATCTGATTAAATAATGTCATAAGTTACACAAGTATAAACTCTGTCTCTCTGATTGCTTATTGAATTTTTAAATTCTTGAGGTATCTAATGATTTCTTTTGTCAAGAATTGTTTCTTTTGCAGAGAATACAAGCGTCTAAGTCTAGAGTTTGTAATAGGAGTTTATCTCTTAAATTTACACTTTATTTGGACCATTCTTGTGAATTTTTGTTGTATAGTGATAACAACAAAAATATCTTTTTATTTATTTTTGTGGATTACATGTTTTGTCACGAAACAGCCAAAGGCAGAGATTGATAAGGATTTCTGTATTTGCGTATTTCGTGAAGTGTTTTGAGTCTTGAAGATTGAAGTTGAAGAATTGTCAATCACGTACATCAATCTCAAGAAGAATGGATTCAAAATGATCAGGTACGTTTAACTAAATATTTTTGGTGATCTGAATACATTCTTATAGTTTAGAAACACTTGGAATAATTTTCATTGCATAAAAAATCAAAACTAGACAATTTACATGTTCAGGATCCAGACCAGCCACATCCAGTTCGGACCCCAACAAGGTTTGGTTCATGCGAAATTACAGTCCGGATCATCCCCAATCCAGTCCGGACCCCGAACTCTGTTTTTGCAATATCGCATGAATCAGTCCGGATCAGGTCATTCCAGTCCGGACCCCGAACTATTTTTCAGGAAATTCTCTTGAAAAAGACGACAGTCCGAATCAACCAAATCCAGTCCGGACCGCCGTGCGGGAAAAAGTCTGTTAAGTCAGTTTTTGATTCTTATCTCTTTCCAAAAGGTTTCTAACCTATAAATAAACCATAATATCATCTTTTAGGGTATTCCTATTTATTCCAAAGGGTCCTAAATTTCTTATATCCCAAAAAGGAATAAAAGGTAATCCACGTATAGAGAAGAAAAGGTAAACACCGTTTATTTTAGATTTTCTTTCCCTATTGATCGATTTGATTATAGGGTTTCAAAACTCCTTATTTCTTTTGAAGAATCAAATTGATAAATTTTTAGATGGTGTTTTTCTTGTCTATCTATATGACCTAAGTATTTGATTATCATCACCACCAATAAACAAAACAACGATTTCCGAAAGGACAATCGGCGAGTGGATTCGCGTGGCCTTGTTGTCACGCCCCGGGGGTTTCCTTTAGCGGAAACAGTTCACAAAAGGTATACATTTGGCGCGTAAATTTTTTTGAAAAACCTTCTTCCCCGGTGCGTGCCCAGACCCGCCGCATACACAGGATCACTCTGCAAACGGACAGAGTTTCCCCTGTATATGCACGGCGTCGCGGCTAGTACAACATCCAACTACAGTCAACAATCCAATCACAACTGTTTCTAACACACATACAAGCCCAGAACTGAATCAATCTCACGGCCGATCAGTTTGAAAGGATAAATCCACAATTTTAAAAGCGGTGCCCACCCGGCACCCAGATTTCTAAAACAGTTCGAAATCCATAAATCCACTGAGTTTTTAAAACAGTGCCCACACGACACTCAAGTTTTGAAAATGGTTTTTCGCAGTTCTTTTTCTTTTCTTTTTCTTTCTTTTTTTTGAAAATCGGCCGAACAAAGATAAGAACTCAAACATCCACATATCCAAGGAGTAAAGTTCCGACATCCACACCGACCCCACGAGGGTATCGAGAACCACACAACAGTCTACAAGTAGTAATGAAATGCGACAGAAAAGGAAAATACAGTCTGGGATCTCAAAGGACCCGAAAGCTCCTGACTCGGCCTCACCGTCGCCTAGCCCTCACCCCTAAAGGAACCTGTCACGGAGTGGGAAATCAGCGACACGATAACATAATAATAAAGCAGGAAACAGTAGTAAAGCCAACCGTAAAGCTATCCGGAGCAACCACCCTCCTGAGAGGGAAAAGATAACACGAACACCTGCAACACCTGTAATACCTACACACCTATAACACCTACACACCTGACCTCGTCGGGCACCTACCCCGATGGATCGCACCGCTCACACCTTGGGGCACCTGACCTCATCGGGCACCTATCCCGACAGATCGCACCGCTCCCCCCCCTTTGATGCCTCAAACCCCACACCTACGGGGGCCCCCACTACCTCACCTCGTGGGTTTACACGGGTCGGAGACCGCTTTCCCGGAAAAGAGCACCCTTTGCGGTGGCCAGACCGCGGGTGCGCGTGTCGCAACTACGAGCATAAGTAACCATAGTACCACATATACGAGCAAAGTAACCATAGCACCAAATACGAATAGAGTGACCATAGCACCAAACATATTCCACGATAAAATCCACAAGGCTACCATGTTAGCACGATTAATTACTTATATTAAACAAGGTACAAATGCCGGAAACCCGACGCTAAGTCCCAAAGCAAAAACCCACCCGAATGTAGGCTGATCCCGAGCTCTCGCTAGACTACTGGGCGGCTGGTGCTGAACAGCTGGGGCCTACGATAATATCACGTGTCAATAGAGTTCGTCAAAGTCACAGAAACGTGTATTTAGCGCGAACCGCCGATAAACCGACAATTTTGCCGATTTACGATTCGTTAAGCAATTTCCACTCAACGAAAAACCTCGGAACCTAAACGGAAGGTCCATAAATCATATAAATATTAATTACAACTTTCCACTTTGTTACAATTGCAGTAAGCCCCCTAGACTTTTCAAAATTGCTTAATAAACAGGTAATTTTTCACTAATTAATTTATAACTTTTAATCCAGAGCATCTTAAATCAAAATATTTTACCAGAAATTATATTTTGATGTGCTGGACCTCGTGCTCACAGTCTGGAATCAGGTTGGGCAACAAAAACACAAGTTGGCCCATGATTACTGTGCATTGAGGCTCAATGTTGCAATAACTATTTTTCCATTGGTTCTTTTCCATTTTTAGAGTGAGCACCATGCTCAAGGATATTCAAATGTATAGAGGCTCACCTCTGAGCCCCCGCAAAACCACCAAACCCAAGTGTAGGATCAACACAATCACAACAAGAGCTCGACTTTGGGCATTTATAATTTCAGAAATTCTGGGCAGCAACAAAGGTGAGCGTCATTTAGAGGACATCACAAAAACTTGAGGGCTCACCTGTGGGAGGTAGCAGCACAACTGGTATGGTTGCTGGAGCAAGATGATCCCACACTTTTCTTGATGGAGCTCAAGTTGGTCGAGCCCTCTTGCCTTTCGGTCAAGCTTCAAACTACTGTGAGCACAGCCTTCCTACGACCTCCAGATGTGTAATGGACCTCAGCCGCACAAGCTTGGAAGCCCCTGTGTACCCCCAACCCGAGGAAGAAGATAATGGAGCTTTAGGAGTCCATTAATGGCAACTTGGAAAAGAGACTGCATGGCTTGCATGCAACCCGTCTAGAAGCAAGCCTGAGGTGTAAGAACACTTACCAGGGCTGGCCGGCGCCGGAGGAAGCGACGGCGGCGGCGGGCGGCGTTGCTCGGCCCACCCAAAGAACCCGATTTCTAGGGTTTGCTCCCCCGCACTCCACAATGCACCAAAGCCTCCCAAAATTCTTGGAGGTATTCCTGGGGGCCAGCAGGAACTTCTGGTCAAGTTTTTTCCAACGCCGGAGCTCCGGAGGCAGCGCGCGCAATTCCGGCCAAGAACTAGGGTTCCGGCGGCCCTTCTTCAACCCGCCGACAACCGGAGGTCCACAGACCTCGGGACCTGACCTGGATCATCCTCTTGGTGTCAGTAACCTACTACTAGGGTCCAGGTTGCAAGAAAACTCGCCAAGAAGAGAGGCTCACCTCGTCGGACCCGAGGAAGAAGAAGACGGTGGCCCGGTGGCGCGCGGCGGTTCTGGGCGTCGGGGTTCTCGGATCTGGCTCTCTGGTGGCTGAGGATGATCTCAGATGTAAATTGGAGAGATCCCAAGCCCTAAGATGATACCTCCCCAACCCACTCGAAAACAAGGTTGGTTTCTTGCTTTTTCCGGCAAAGGGGGGTGGCGGCCGGCGGCGTGCGGTTCGGGAATCACAGAGGAGAAGGAGAGGGGTCGTGGGGGCTGCGGTTTCCACAGAGAAGCCGCTCGGGTTCGGTTAGGGTTACTCGACTATAGTTTAGGGTAAAATTGTAACAAAAATGCTAATTAACCCCTCACCTAGCCTTAGTTAGAGTTGGGTCCTTCACTGTAGTAAAATCATGCATAGAACACCCTCTCTAAGAATTATCTCGCCATTTGATACATAAAATATAAGAGCTTTTCGCAAAATAGTGCGAATTTCTAAGTATTTCACGCTTTTCGAGACGATCGAGTCATCAAACAGAAATTTCGTCAGCGTCATTGCGTTCAGAGTGTCGAAGCCGTTAAAATCGACTATCTGGACCACTATATTCAGGCTCCAGACCGCGAATCGGCCGACGTTGCTCGAGAGGGGAATTAGTTCAGAGGGTTACTATTCAAAACACTATTCACTTAAGTCGCGGGCCCCACTAGTTTTCTCGCTGATTTCCGGAAGATCCGACCGTCGGATCAGCAAACGGTCTATACCATTTCCACTCGATTCGATGAGACGGTCGCACTGGCGACCTCAGATTTTCGGGATCAGACTCGGACCGGAAAGCAGAATTTGTGCATCGAAAACTGTGCAATTCGCGCACCGGTGTGCAAATCACTAAGGTTTAGATCTGCCTCCTCGCCCGCAACCACACATGAATTTCTCGAGTGCTACATCACTCACACCTTAAAAGAAGTTTCGTCCCCGAAACTTAAATGCCCTAGGAATCCCATAAATAGGGAAAGTGCCCAAACATGTCCGACTTGCGCTCCCAAAAGGCTTCGCGCCCCTCCTGATCCGCTCGTTTCTCTCTGGCACTAGGAGAGATTGCAGTTTCCCAGCCGGGCGTTGACGTTCGGCCTTATTCGATGACCGACCCAGTAGCGAGCCACGCGTTATGCTACATCCCTTGTCAAATTAAGCCACCAACAGTCTGCTGTTGGTCTGTCCTGCTACGTAATCACGGTTACCGATATGTCTCCCGTCTGACTCTTACCGCTCTAGGCATTGACTGCTCCACTCGTCTTTCCGGGGTGATCTTGATTGGATGAATCGTCTCCTTGAGTCCCTTGGTCGTATAGGCCTTAACTCTCCTGACATCTAGCCGTCCCAAAAAGCCTACTTCGCGAGGCCCAAACTCACACCTTTGGAGTTTGGCCTACCCTCACTGGTCCCTGAGGGTCTGTAAGGTCACCCGAAGACGCGGGTCGTTACACACGCAAGTTGACCCAAAAAGGGTTTGGAAATTTTTGATCATCACACCCACGAACGCCGTTGGGGCGCTCAATAATCCATCCCTGAAGCGATGACACGCGAAATGCCATATATCTCTGGGCGAAACCCGGTGGTAACCCTGAACGAAAAACTACCGGACCGAACCGCCCTAAGATTTCAGGCAGACGACGGGCTCGACCCGCCCGGCAACCCTACCGTTCCGTCCATCTTGATCGAAACTAACATGAGTAAGCCTGCTCCTCGACTTGGAGTTCCGTGTTATGATGCCACTGGTTTGCGGACCACCTCTGACGGTGTTGAGCAGTCAGCAACCAAAGTCTTGCGATGCGTCGAGGTACCCCGGTCCTACTACCAAACCCGGACCGACGGCCCTTAAATGCCCAAACTAACCCGACAACAAAGGGGGAGGCCACACTAATACCCTTACAAAAACTCCGGGATGTGCCAATCCAACTAGCCGGGTCACCGCCTACAAGTAATCCTCCTTTGAAAACGATGAACCCACCCGTCGCCAACACGGACTACTTCCGCCCGTCACCAACACGGGCTACTAGCTCGGAGCATAACCACCATCCCGGATTGTCCGCTCCGACTGTCCGTCCTACCGAGGCGACGGTCAAAACTAAAGCTAGGTTTCAGCTCTAAGACCTACCACAAGGTCTATCCCACAGAGAAAGCTGAAAGCAGGGCATCGTAGCCGAAAGTAACCGATGCCAGAGCGACATGCAGTCAACAACCCTTCGCCGATCTGTACCGCTTCACAATCACAAAACTCGCAACCCAAAACCTCAAGACTATGCCTTGGTCATGGGAAGCTGGCGACAAAACCCAAGAAGCACGGTCCTACTTTCGTCTTGGCACCCAAGGGGGTGCGACACTCTGATTAACCTCTACCGCTCGGTCCCAATCCATTGCCCTTCCAAGCACCATGCACTGAGCCGAGCTGCATACCCCAGACCAAACGATCACATTCCCAACTAGGAGTATTCTAAGCTCTAGGTCCGCTCAACTAAAAGAAAGAATCGAGCCCAAACGAATAAGATTTGCTAGCCCCGGTGGTCTCCTTTCTCAACCCAAAGGAGAACCCCAAGACCCCATCTCGACGATTTCTACCACCATCGCAGTGTCCACAGTAAAAAGCCGAACTATGGGTAACAACCGTAGGGGAAAAATCCTCATTCCCATCCATACCTTGTCCAAGATGCAAAAGAATCGGTCGACTATCTGCTGTAACCTAAAACCAGTAGCCCTAGAAGGTACAATCTTAGGCAAAGAGACTACCCAGCTGCTCATGACCGACAAAACCGCCTATTCACTAACAAACACCGGCGGATTACTCTACCACCCGTCGCCGTTACTAACGACGACCAGAACGTTGGCAGAGGGAGGGGTTCGAAAAACAACACCCAGCGCAACGATCTGCTGTGATAACAGCCGCACCAAGTGCATAAACACCGTCAACAGGCCCACCGTGTCCCGCGCTGGTTGCTTACTCCATTGATTCCTAGCAACCATCGATACCCCGGTGGTAGCCGGCCTCGACCCCAGCCTCCATAACAACACTACTACACGAGCCAAAACAACACGACTACTCAAGCACGACAACCGAGCTAAACCGGGAAACGAAACTTAACCCGCACACACACACAACACAAGTCAGTTCCAGACTCCGCTAGCATAGCACTCAACCATCTATCGAGAAACGGGACCTATACCTTCCCCCCCCCTCCCCCGATCACTCGCGTTCTCCGCTTCTATGCCTTATTCATTTCATTCATTCATTTGTAGCTAAGTGTGGTATCTTTGTGGATGTCGGGCACAAACTGTTGTGATTGAAGAAAGGCTCTGATACCATCTTAATCTGTCACGCCCCGGGGGTTTCTTTTAGCGGAAACAGTTCACAAAAGGTATACATTTGGCGCGTAAATTTTTTTGAAAAACCTTCTTCCCCGGTGCGTGCCCAGACCCGCCGCATACACAGGATCACTCTGCAAACGGACAGAGTTTCCCCTGTATATGCACGGCGTCGCGGCTAGTACAACATACAACTACAGTCAACAATCCAATCACAACTGTTTCTAACACACATACAAGCCCAGAACTGAATCAATCTCACGGCCGATCAGTTTGAAAGGATAAATCCACAATTTTAAAAGCGGTGCCCACCCGGCACCCAGATTTCTAAAACAGTTCGAAATCCATAAATCCACGGAGTTTTTAAAACAGTGCCCACACGACACTCAAGTTTTGAAAATGGTTTTTCGCAGTTCTTTTTCTTTTCTTTTTCTTTCTTTTTTTTGAAAATCGGCCGAACAAAGATAAGAACTCAAACATCCACATATCCAAGGAGTAAAGTTCCGACATCCACACCGACCCCACGAGGGTATCGAGAACCACACAATAGTCTACAAGTAGTAATGAAATGCGACAGAAAAGGAAAATACAGTCTGGGATCTCAAAGGACCCGAAAGCTCCTGACTCGGCCTCACCGTCACCTAGCCCTCACCCCTAAAGGAACCTGTCACGGAGTGGGAAATCAGCGACACGATAACATAATAATAAAGCAGGAAACAGGAGTAAAGCCAACCGTAAAGCTATCCGGAGCAACCACCCTCCCGAGAGGGAAAAGATAACACGAACACCTGCAACACCTGTAATACCTACACACCTATAACACCTACACACCTGACCTCGTCGGGCACCTACCCCGATGGATCGCACCGCTCACACCTTGGGGCACCTGACCTCGTCGGGCACCTTTCCCGACAGATCGCACCGCTCCCCCCCCTTTGATGCCTCAAACCCCACACCTACGGGGGCCCCCACTACCTCACCTCGTGGGTTTACACGGGTCGGAGACCGCTTTCCCGGAAAAGAGCACCCTTTGCGGTGGCCAGACCGCGGGTGCGCGTGTCGCAACTACGAGCATAAGTAACCATAGTACCACATATACGAGCAAAGTAACCATAGCACCAAATACGAATAGAGTAACCATAGCACCAAACATATTCCACGATAAATCCACAAGGCTACCATGTTAGCACGATTAATTACTTATATTAAACAAGGTACAAATGCCGGAAACCCGACGCTAAGTCCCAAAGCAAAAACCCACCCGAATGTAGGCTGATCCCGAGCTCTCGCTAGACTACTGGGCGGCTGGTGCTGAACAGCTGGGGCCTACGATAATATCACGTGTCAATAGAGTTCGTCAAAGTCACAGAAACGTGTATTTAGCGCGAACCGCCGATAAACCGACAATTTTGCCGATTTACGATTCGTTAAGCAATTTCCACTCAACGAAAAAACCTCGGAACCTAAACGGAAGGTCCATAAATCATATAAATATTAATTACAACTTTCCACTTTGTTACAATTGCAGTAAGCCCCCTAGACTTTTCAAAATTGCATAATAAACAGGTAATTTTTCACTAATTAATTTATAACTTTTAATCCAGAGCATCTTAAATCAAAATATTTTACCAGAAATTATATTTTGATGTGCTGGACCTCATGCTCATAGTCTGGAATCAGGTTGGGCAACAAAAACACAAGTTGGCCCATGATTACTGTGCATTGAGGCTCAATGTTGCAATAACTATTTTTCCATTGGTTCTTTTCCATTTTTAGAGTGAGCACCATGCTCAGGGATATTCAAATGTATAGAGGCTCACCTCTGAGCCCCCGCAAAACCACCAAACCCAAGTGTAGGATCAACACAATCACAACAAGAGCTCGACTTTGGGCATTTATAATTTTAGAAATTCTGGGCAGCAACAAAGGTGAGCGTCATTTAGAGGACATCACAAAAACTTGAGGGCTCACCTGTGGGAGGTAGCAGCACAACTGGTATGGTTGCTGGAGCAAGATGATCCCACACTTTTCTTGATGGAGCTCAAGTTGGCCGAGCCCTCTTGCCTTTCGGTCAAGCTTCAAACTACTGTGAGCACAGCCTTCCTACGACCTCCAGATGTGCAATGGACCTCAGCCGCACAAGCTTGGAAGCCCCTGTGTACCCCCAACCCGAGGAAGAAGATAATGGAGCTTTAGGAGTCCATTAATGGCAACTTGGAAAAGAGACCGCATGGCTTGCATGCAACCGTCTAGAAGCAAGCCTGAGGTGTAAGAACACTTACCAGGGCTGGCCGGCGCCGGAGGAAGCGACGGCGGCGGCGGGCGGCGTTGCTCGGCCCACCCAAAGAACCCGATTTCTAGGGTTTGCTCCCCCGCACTCCACAATGCACCAAAGCCTCCCAAACTTCTTGGAGGTATTCCTGGGGGCCAGCAGGAACTTCTGGTCAAGTTTTTTCCAACGCCGAAACTCCGGAGGCAGCGCGCGCAATTCCGGCCAAGAACTAGGGTTCCGGCGGCCCTTCTTCAACCCGCCGACAACCGGAGGTCCACAGACCTCGGGACCTGACCTGGATCATCCTCTTGGTGTCAGTAACCTACTGCTAGGGTCCAGGTTGCAAGAAAACTCACCAAGAAGAGAGGCTCACCTCGTCGGACCCGAGGAAGAAGAAGACGGTGGCCCGGTGGCGCGCGGCGGTTCTGGGCGTCGGGGTTCTCGGATCTGGCTCTCTGGTGGCTGAGGATGATCTCAGATGTAAATTGGAGAAATCCCAAGCCCTAAGATGATACCTCCCCAACCCACTCGAAAATAAGGTTGGTTTCTTGCTTTTTCCGGCAAAGGGGGGTGGCGGCCGGCGGCGTGCGGTTCGAGAATCACAGAGGAGAAGGAGAGGGGTCGTGGGGGCTGCGGTTTCCACAGAGAAGCCGCTCGGGTTCGGTTAGGGTTACTCGACTATAGTTTAGGGTAAAATTGTAACAAAAATGCTAATTAACCCCTCACCTAGCCTTAGTTAGAGTTGGGTCCTTCACTGTAGTAAAATCTGTTACGGAATTTGAGTTGGCGTAGTTTCGTGAAAGTCTCAAGTCTTGAAGATTGAAGGTGAAGAAAGTTGGATCGTTTAACTCAATCTCAAGAAAGAAGAATTCAAAAGGATCAGGTATGTTTAACTAAAGAATTTGTGTGATCCGAATACTTCTTGTAGTGTAGAAACACTTGGAAGAATCTTTCATTGCATAAAAAATCAAAAACTGGACTTGGGACATGTTCAGGATCCGGATCAGGCTGTTCGATCCGGATCCCGAAGGTGGTTCGTTCATACATCGTCGCAATCCGGATCATAGTCTCTTGATCCGGATCCCGAACGTTGAGTTTACCATCTACCTTGAACGATCCGGATCTTGCTTCGCAATCCGGATCCCGAACGTTGATGTTTGGTGAACTGTATGAACGATCCGGATCGTAGTCACATGATCCGGATCCCGAACCTTTGTTTTTCTGGAATTGGCTGTTTCGTTATGACGATCCGGATCTCAGTTATCACGATCCGGATCGCCGTCCGTAAAATTCCAGAAATGGCAGGTTTTTGATTCTTATCTCCTTCCTAGGGTTTCTAACCTATAAATAGACCCTATGTCTTTCTTTCTAGGGTCAATCCACATAGCCGTCATTTTCATATATCATCATATACGGCTATAGATCCACATATAGAGAAGAAAGGAAATCATTAGAGAATACTCTATGTTTCTTCATCTATATTGATTAGTTTGATTCTAGGTTTTCATACTCACAACTTGAGTTGAATCAAACTAATGAATACTTAGATGGTATTTCCGATCTATCTTTGATCTAAGTATTCGGCGGATCATCACCACCCAAAAACAACGATTACCCCAAAATCGGCGCGTGGATTCGCGTGTCCTTGTGGATTCAAGGTTCATTCGCTCTCGTGGATTCGGAGCGAGGCACGTTCGTGGATTCGAAGGGTGCTATTGGGTGAAGACCGTGGATTCGGTCGGACGTCGTGGATTCGACGTTGGACGCCGTGGATTCGGCGTTGGGCGCAGATCGTGGATTCGAGAAGCGTCTGGAGCGAGCGGAGAAGATCCTCTAGGAGCGTATGGAAAAGGTTGAGTCGTAAGTGTGTACGGTAAATCACCTTGTACGTGTTTTAATTCTAGTGGATTTCTGCCGTGTTATCGGTCCCGTGGTTTTTTACTCCTGTGATGGAGTTTTCCACGTAAAAATCTTGCGAGTTATTTTCATTTCCGCATTGGGTTTTTATCGCAACGATTTTTGAGTGTTTATACGTTTACACCTATTCACCCCCCTCTAGGTGTTTCTTCCCCTATTTAGATCCGTATTATATACGACCCAACAAGTGGTATCAGAGCGGGAATAGGGTTGTGAACAATGGTTGAAGGTGGAAACATCAATCGACCCCCTTTCTTTGATGGAACAAATTATGCGTACTGGAAAGTACGGATGAAAGCCTTTTTATCTTCCATCGACGAAAGGGTGTGGCATTCAATTGAATCAGGATGGACTAATCCAACTGAACTTATCTCTGATGTTCACACCTTAAAACCTAGGTCGAAATGGACCAAGGAAGAGTTTGAGTTATCTTCTTACAATGGCAAGGGAATTAATGCTATTTTTAATGCCTTATCTCAAACTGAATTCTCTCGCGTCTCGGCATGTGAGACTGCGAAAGAAATCTGGGATGTTCTCCAGGTTACACATGAGGGAACTAACCTCGTGAAGATTCAGAAACTGCAGATGCTTACGAGCAAGTTTGACTCTATTTTGATGGCAGAAAATGAATCTTTCACGGACTACTATACACGATTGCAAGACATCGTAAACTCATGTGCTAATCTGGGAGAGAAGATTCCAGAATTTAAGATTGTAAGAAAAATCTTAAGAACTCTTCCTGAACGATTTCGCCCAAAGGTTACTGCCATTGAAACTATTAAACACCCGGACGAAATACGTGTAGAAGAATTAGTTGGTTCATTACAAACTTATGAAATGACTTTTAATACTACCAATTCTTCTGGAAAAGCATCCACTTCTAAGTCTTCAGGTTATGCGTTGAAAACAACTAAGGAAGAAGACGCGGATACATCCTCCTCGGACGATGACGAGAACCTCTCTATGGAGGAATTTGAAAAGCAGCTCGCTCTCTTGACAAGGAATTTTCGCCGCAACTTTCGAAGGGGTAATTCAAGCAAATCTCCATCCTTCAGAAAGTGGAACAAAGGCAAGGGTACTCCAAGTCACAAGTCAAGAAAGCAGGAGAACTTCTCAAAGGATAAGAAAAGTTCAGAAGGACAACTGCAATGCTTCAAATGTCGAGGCTACGGCCACATTGCAACGGAGTGTCCTAACAAGTATCCGGCAAAGAAGAAGGCGATGCAAGTCGTCACTTGGGATGACAACTCAACGTCAAATGAGTCGTCTTCAAGTGATGAAGAAAAGAGCTCCACGGCTTTCCACGCGTCCACATCTTCACCATTCATGTGCTTTATGGCAAGTACGTCTGAATCATTGTCCAACCTCACTGTTGAAAAGAATGCAATGGACAATGAATCGGATGATTCGGAAGGTGAAGAGTTTGCTCTAGCCTATCACAGATCTTTACAGGATTTAAAGAAACCGGCTAAGCAAAACAAGGGGTTGAGAGGGAGATTGCAGGATCTCGAAGAAGAAGTAAAAAGGGTAACTTCTCTCTCGACCGATCTTGAAGTGGAAAGGGATAGTTTGATAAAAGCAAATGTTTCCCTTCAAGAGTCCAATGAGCAGCTCGAGAAGAACTGTATAGATATGGTGAACAAAGCAAACTACTTCTTGAAGCTCTATGGCGAGGGCCGACAGGAAAGACGGGAAATGACAGAGACCATTCTCCAACTCAAGGATGACTTACAGCAATTCTCTTCAGGAAGGAGTAAGTTGGATAAACTCCTTGGTCTTGGTCAAACAAATCGGTTCGGCCTCGGGTACACTCAAACTGGAAACAGTCCAAGTTCGAGTGGGACAGTCTTTGTGCCTCAGTCGGTATCTCCTCCTCCGACATCGGAATTCAAGACAAACAACGACAACAAACCTACCTCATCCTCTTCGTAATCGTCAAGCTCAAAGGTATGTTTTCGTTGTAATTTCGCAGGGCACATCGAAAGAAATTGCGAGATTGGAGCTCAAAGAACAAATCAACCACATCTTGCAATCGCTACCAATAAGCTCACTTCCCGGAATTCAAGGAAGGATTTTTTCAAAGGAAAGAAGAACATTGGTAGCACCTCAAACAAGACGACGACAAAGGAAAAAAATCAATCATACAAGACGTCGTCTTCAAGGAGAATCTCTCAACCTTTACCAACATACTCCAAAACTCAAAAGGTTTGGGTATGCAAAGGTGAAACCCCTCCTTGTCCTTAATCGTTCTACGATTAAATCTTGTATAGTTTGTGTAGACTATTTTCTTTTCTTCCTTTTCTTTTGGCCAACCCGTCAACCATCTTTGGGAGGTAAATGGTACATCTTTTTATTGGTTGATGATTTCTCTCGGTTTTCTTGGGTAGCATTTTTGAGAGAGAAAGCTGATACGTTTGACTCTTTTCATGAGATTTGCCATCGTATTATGATTGCAAAGAATGAAAAGATCATTCGTGTTAGAAGTGATAGGGGTGGAGAATTCATAAATTCAAAATTCATTGACTTTTGTACTTCAAATGGCATTAAACATGAATTCTCGGCACCCTATACACCTCAGCAGAATGGTGTTGTTGAGCGCAAAAACAGGGTTGTTCAAGAGATGGCGCGTGTGATGCTTCATAGCCGGAAATTACCGCTACATTTTTGGGCTGAAGCTGTGAACACCGCTGTCTATGTCATTAACAGAGTGTATTTGCGCCCGGAACCTTGATACACCATATGAGCTGTGGTTTTGTAGAAAACCGGATATCAAGTACTTTCGTATCTTCGGGAGTCGATGTTACATCTTACGTGACCGTGAAAATCTTGGAAAGTTCGACTCTCGAAGTGATGAAGGGATCTTTTTGGGTTATTCTACGAATAGCAGAGCATATCGAGTATTTAACATTGAATCTAAAACGATCGTAGAATCTATAAATGTTAAAGTAGATGAAGCTTCTCATTTTGAATCTGAAAAATCTACCCTCGATATCTCTCTAGATGATGATTCTCCTGCTAGTGCATCTTCTCATAATATACTTCCAATATTAATGATGCATCTAATGGTTTCTTCTAGTTTATCTGATGTGCAGGAACCATCTCGTGTACCTCCGAGTACTCCGTTTCAACAAACGCTACGAATCTCCAAGGATCATCCGGAATCGAACATCATTGGAGATCCACAAGAAGGAGTTAGAACTCGAAGGCAGTTGGTTTGCGGATTTGCTTGCTACGTATCTTTAATCGAACCAAAGACAATAGATGAAGCTCTTCAGGATGACTACTTGGATTAAAGCAATGCAGGAAGAGCTCCATCAATTTGAGCGAAACAAAGTCTGGGAATTAACGAAGCCTCCAAAGCAACATAATGTGATAGGTAACCAAATGGATCTTCAAGAACAAGAAAGATGAAGATGGTACTATCATCAGGAACAAGGCACGACTAGTTGCTCAAGGCTACTCTCAAGTAGAAGGTATAGACTTTGACGAAACTTTCGCCCCTGTAGCTAGGACTCGAGTCCATTCGTATATTGTTTGCTATTGCTGTCATTTTTAAAATCAAATTATTTCAAATGGACGTCAAGAGCGCATTTCTAAATGGGTTTTTAAATGAGGAAGTTTATTGTAGCTCAACCGAAAGGTTTTGTAGATCATAAACAACCTAACCATGTTTTTTCGTTTGAAAAAGGCTCTTTACGGTCTGAAACAAGCACCGCGAGCATGGTACGAAAGGTTAACAAAGCACCTTTTGGAGAAGGGCTATACTCGAGGGGGAGCTGACAGGACTCTCTTGTGAAGCATTATCAAAATAATTTCATTGTAGCACCAATCTATGTCGATGATATTGTATTTGGTGCAACAAAAGATAATGATGCTTCTAAATTCGCGGAGACCATGGAAAGCGAATTTGAGATGTCCATGATGGGCGAACTGTCTTATTTTCTTGGATTGCAAATTAAACAAAATGATGAAGGTATTCACTTGAGTCAATCCAAGTATGCCACTGGAGTTGGTCAAAAAGTTTGATCTAGAAAATGTAAAGATTTCCAACTCCAATGGGAACTAGCCACAAGGGACTTGGAAGTGAATCACATATGAGAATGTAGACGAGAAACTGTATAGAAGTATGATTGGAAGTCTACTTTACCTCACGGCTAGTCGCCCGGATATATCCTTTAGTGTTGGGATTTGCGCGAGATATCAATCAGCACCAAAGGAGGTTCACCTGAAAGCGGTGAAACGGATCATCCGGTACATCAAAGGATCAATTAATTTCGGAATTTGGTATCCTATGGGACAAGTCTGGACATTGTTGGATACTCAGATGCCGATTGGGCAGGATCAGTGGATGATCGGAAAAGTACGAGTGGTGCATGCTTCTATCTTGGCCATTGCCTTGTTGCATGGCACAGTAAAAAAGCAGAATTGCATAGCACTCTCGACTGCCGAAGCGGAATACATTTCAGCTGGAAGTTGCTCAACTCAACTCATTTGGATGAAAAGCGTATTGAGTGACTTCCGCATTTCAGCATCTTCGGTACAATTCTTTGTGACAACACAAAGTGCAATTAACATTTCTAAAAATCCTGTGTTGCACTCTAGAACAAAACATATTGAACTTAGATATCATTTTCTTAGAGAGCTAGTTGAATCAAATACTCTTCAACTTTCATATATTTCAACTGAGGATCAATTAGCTGACATTCTAACAAAAACCTTTGGATCAAAAACGTTTTATTCATTTACGAAAAGCAATTGGGATGCTTTCCTTGCAATAATCTCTTTTGAAATCTTTGCTTAGAATAGGTTTTGTATTTGTTTTTTGTTTGTTCTTTATCTATGTTTGACATAGGACATTAATTGAGCATAGATCATAATTGACTTTAATTGCATCTGTTCGCACATTTAGAAATTTATTATGCTTTTGCCATCATAATATTTCACTGTTGCAATGATCATTTATGTTAATTAAATCATCTTCTAAAGTGATCAAAGTCAATTTCTCTCTCTCATGATCTCTTGGTATAGTCATTATCTTATTTGACTGTTTAGTCGAGTATGAAATCGAGATCAATTTTGGTTGAATACTTTATATCTTAAATAATTGATAGCCAATTGG
>CM055065.1:13187507-13227507 GCA_029204045.2 Tillandsia leiboldiana
CTTTTCTTGATGGAGCTCAAGTTGGTCGAGCCCTCTTGCCTTCGGTTCAAGCTTCAAAAAACTACTGTGAGGCACAGCCTTCCTACGACCTCCAGATGTGTAATGGACTCAGCCGCACAAGCTTGGAAGCCCCTGTGTACCCCCAACCCGAGGAAGAAGATAATGGAGCTTTAGGAGTCCATTAATGGCAACTTGGAAAAGAGACTGCATGGCTTGCATGCAACACCGTCTAGAAGCAAGCCTGAGGTGTAAGAACACTTACCAGGGCTGGCGGCGCCGGAGGAAGCGACGGCGGCGGCGCGGCGGCGTTGCTCGGCCCACCCAAAGAACCCGATTTCTAGGGTTTGCTCCCCCGCATCCACAATGCACCAAAGCCTCCCAAAATTCTTGGAGGTATCCTGGGGGCCAGCAGGAACTTCTGGTCAAGTTTTTTCCAACGCCGGAGCTCCGGAGGCAGCGCGCGCGCAATTCCGGCCAAGAACTAGGGTTCCGGCGGCCCTTCTTCAACCGCCGACAAACCGAGGTCCACAGACCTCGGGACCTGACCTGGATCATCCTCTTGGTGTCAGTAACCTACTACTAGGGTCCAGGTTGCAAGAAAACTCGCCAAGAAGAGAGCTCACCTCGTCGGACCCGAGGAAGAAGAAGACGGTGGCCCGGTGGCGCGCGGCGGGTCTGGGCGTCGGGGTTCTCGGATCTGGCTCTCTGGTGGCTGAGGATGATCTCAGATGTAAATTGGAGAGATCCAAGCCCTAAGATGATACCTCCCCAACCCACTCGAAAACAAGGTTGGTTTCTGCTTTTTCCGGCAAAGGGGGGTGCGGCCGGCGGCGTGCGGTGCGGTCGGGAATCACAGAGGAGAAGGAGAGGGGTCGTGGGGGCTGCGGTTTCCACAGAGAAGCCGCTCGGGTTCGGTTAGGGTTACTCGACTATAGTTTAGGGTAAAATTGTAACAAAAATGCTAATTAACCCTCACCTAGCCTTAGTTAGAGTTGGGTCCTTCACTGTAGTAAATCATGCATAGAACACCCTCTCTAAGAATTATCTCGCCATTTGATACATAAAATATAGAGCTTTTCGCAAAATAGTGCGAATTTCTAAGTATTTCACGCTTTTCGAGACGATCGAGTCATCAAACAGAAATTTCGTCAGCGTCATTGCGTTCAGAGTGTCGAAGCCGTTAAAATCGACTATCTGGACCACTATATTCAGGCTCCAGACCGCGAATCGGCCGACGTTGCTCGAGAGGGGAATTAGTTCAGAGGGTTACTATTCAAAACACCTATTCACTTAAGTCGCGGGCCCACTAGTTTTCTCGCTGATTTCCGGAAGATCCGACCGTGGATCAGCAAACGGTCTATACCATTTCCACTCGATTCGATGAGACGGTCGCACTGGCGACCTCAGATTTTCGGGATCAGACTCGGACCGGAAAGCAGAATTTGTGCATCGAAAAACTGTGCAATTCGCGCACCGGTGTGCAAATCACTAAGGTTTAGATCTGCCTCCTCGCCCGCAACCAACATGAATTTCTCGAGTGCTACATCACTCACACCTTAAAAGAAGTTTCGTCCCCGAAACTTAAATGCCCTAGGAATCCCATAAATAGGGAAAGTGCCCAAACATGTCCGACTTGCGCTCCCAAAAGGCTTCGCGCCCCTCCTGATCCGCTCGTTTCTCTCTGGCACTAGGAGAGATTGCAGTTCCCAGCCGGGCGTTGACGTTCGGCCTTATTCGATGACCGACCCAGTAGCGAGCCACGCGTTATGCTACATCCCTTGTCAAATTAAGCCACAACAGTCTGCTGTTGGTCTGTCCTGCTACGTAATCACGGTTACCGATATGTCTCCCGTCTGACTCTTACCGCTCTAGGCATTGACTGCTCCACTCGTCTTTCCGGGGTGATCTTGATTGGATGAATCGTCTCCTTGAGTCCCTTGGTCGTATAGGCCTTAACTCTCCTGACATCTAGCCGTCCCAAAAAGCCTACTTCGCGAGGCCCAAACTCACACCTTTGGAGTTTGGCCTACCCTCACTGGTCCCTGAGGGTCTGTAAGGTCACCCGAAGACGCGGGTCGTTACACACGCAAGTTGACCCAAAAAGGGTTTGGAAATTTTTGATCATCACACCCACGAACGCCGTTGGGGCGCTCAATAATCCATCCCTGAAGCGATGACACGCGAAATGCCATATATCTCTGGGCGAAACCCGGTGGTAACCCTGAACGAAAAACTACCGGACCGAACCGCCCTAAGATTTCAGGCAGACGACGGGCTCGACCGCCCGGCAACCCTACCGTTCCGTCCATCTTGATCGAAACTAACATGAGTAAGCCTGCTCCTCGACTTGGAGTTCCGTGTTATGATGCCACTGGTTTGCGGACCACCTCTGACGGTGTTGAGCAGTCAGCAACCAAAGTCTTGCGATGCGTCGAGGTACCCCGGTCCTACTACCAAACCCGGACCGACGGCCCTTAAATGCCCAAACTAACCCGACAACAAAGGGGGAGGCCACACTAATACCCTTACAAAAACTCCGGGATGTGCCAATCCAACTAGCCGGGTCACCGCCTACAAGTAATCCTCCTTTGAAAACGATGAACCACCCGTCGCCAAACACGACTACTTCCGCCCGTCACCAACACGGGCTACTAGCTCGGAGCATAACCACCATCCCGGATTGTCCGCTCCGACTGTCCGTCCTACCGAGGCGACGGTCAAAACTAAAGCTAGGTTTCAGCTCTAAGACCTACCACAAGGTCTATCCCACAGAGAAAGCTGAAAGCAGGGCATCGTAGCCGAAAGTAACCGATGCCAGAGCGCCATGCAGTCAACAACCCTTCGCCGATCTGTACCGCTTCACAATCACAAAACTCGCAACCCAAAACCTCAAGACTATGCCTTGGTCATGGGAAGCTGGCGACAAAACCCAAGAAGCACGGTCCTACTTTCGTCTTGGCACCCAGGGGGTGCGACACTCTGATTAACCTCTACCGCTCGGTCCCAATCCATTGCCCTTCCAAGCACCATGCACTGAGCCGAGCTGCATACCCAGACCAAACGATCACATTCCCAACTAGGAGTATTCTAAGCTCTAGGTCCGCTCAACTAAAAGAAAGAATCGAGCCCAAACGAATAAGATTTGCTAGCCCCGGTGGTCTCCTTTCTCAACCCAAAGGAGAACCCCAAGACCCCATCTCGACGATTTCTACCACCATCGCAGTGTCCACAGTAAAAAGCCGAACTATGGGTAACAACCGTAGGGGAAAAATCCTCATTCCCATCCATACCTTGTCCAAGATGCAAAAGAATCGGTCGACTATCTGCTGTAACCTAAAACCAGTAGCCCTAGAAGGTACAATCTTAGGCAAAGAGATACCCAGCTGCTCATGACCGACAAAACCGCCTATTCACTAACAAACACGGCGGATTACTCTACCACCCGTCGCCGTTACTAACGACGACCAGAACGTTGGCAGAGGGAGGGGTTCGAAAAACAAACCCAGCGCAACGATCTGCTGTGATAACAGCCGCACCAAGTGCATAAACACCGTCAACAGGCCCACCGTGTCCCGCGCTGGTTGCTTACTCCATTGATTCCTAGCAACCATCGATACCCCGGTGGTAGCCGGCCTCGACCCCAGCCTCCATAACAACACTACTACACGAGCCAAAACAACACGACTACTCAAGCACGACAACCGAGCTTAAACCGGAAACGAAACTTACCCGCACACCACACACAACACAAGTCAGTTCCAGACTCCGATAGCATAGCACTCAACCATCTATCGAGAAACGGGACCTATACCTTCCCCCCCCCCCTCCCCCGATCAATCGCGTTCTCCGCTTCTATGCCTTATTCATGTTCATTCATCATTTGTAGCTAAGTGTGGTATCTTTGTGGATGTCGGGCACAAACTGTTTGTGATGAAGAAGGCTCTGATACCATCTTAATCTGTCAGTCGCCCGGGGGTTTCTTTTAGCGGAAACAGTTCACAAAAGGTATACATTTGGCGCGGTAAATTTTTTTGAAAAACCTTCTTCCCCCGGTGCGTGCCCAGACCCGCCGCATACACAGGATCACTCTGCAAACGGACAGAGTTTTCCCCTGTATATGCACGGCGTCCGCGGGCTAGTACAACATACAACTACAGTCAACAATCCAATCACAACTGTTTCTAACACACACATACAAGCCCAGAACTGAATCAATCTCACGGCCGATCAGTTTGAAGGATAAATCCACAATTTTAAAAGCGGTGCCCACCCGGCACCCAGATTTCTAAAACAGTTCGAAATCCATAAATCCACGGAGTTTTTTAAAACAGTGCCCACACGACACTCAAGTTTTGAAAATGGTTTTTCGCAGTTCTTTTTCTTTTCTTTTTCTTTCTTTTTTTTGAAAATCGGCCGAACAAAGATAAGAACTCAAACATCCACATATCCAAGGAGTAAAGTTCCGACATCCACACCGACCCCACGAGGGTATCGAGAACCACACAATAGTCTACAAGTAGTAATGAAATGCGACAGAAAAGGAAAATACAGTCTGGGATCTCAAAGGACCCGAAAGCTCCTGACTCGGCCTCACCGTCACCTAGCCCTCACCCCTAAAGGAACCTGTCACGGAGTGGGAAATCAGCGACACGATAACATAATAATAAAGCAGGGAAACAGGAGTAAGCCAACCGTAAAGCTATCCGGAGCAACCACCCTCCCGAGAGGGAAAAGATAACACGAACACCTGCAACACCTGTAATACCTACACACCTATAACACCTACACACCTGACCTCGTCGGGCACCTACCCCGATGGATCGCACCGCTCACACCTTGGGGCACCTGACCTCGTCGGGCACCTTTCCCGACAGATCGCACCGCTCCCCCCCCTTTGATGCCTCAAACCCCACACCTACGGGGGCCCCCACTACCTCACCTCGTGGGTTTACACGGGTCGGAGACCGCTTTCCCGGAAAAGAGCACCCTTTGCGGTGGCCAGGACCGCGGGTGCGCGTGTCGCAACTACGAGCATAAGTAACCATAGTACCACATATACGAGCAAAGTAACCATAGCACCAAATACGAATAGAGTAACCATAGCACCAAACATATTCCACGATAAAATCCACAAGGCTACCATGTTAGCACGATTAATTACTTATATTAAACAAGGTACAAAATGCCGTAAACCCGACGCTAAGTCCCAAAGCAAAAACCCACCCGAATGTAGGCTGATCCCGAGCTCTCGCTAGACTACTGGGCGGCTGGTGCTGAACAGCTGGGGCCTACGATAATATCACGTGTCAATAGAGTTCGTCAAAGTCACAGAAACGTGTATTTAGCGCGAACCGCCGATAAACCGACAATTTTGCCGATTTACGATTCGTTAAGCAATTTCCACTCAACGAAAAACCTCGGAACCTAAACGGAAGGTCCATAAATCATATAAATATTAATTACAACTTTCCACTTTGTTACAATTGCAGTAAGCCCCCTAGACTTTTCAAAATTGCATAATAAACAGGTAATTTTTCACTAATTAATTTATAACTTTTAATCCAGAGCATCTTAAATCAAATATTTTACCCAGAAATTATATTTTGATGTGCTGGACCTCATGCTCATAGTCTGGAATCAGGTTGGGCAACAAAAACACAAGTTGGCCCATGATTACTGTGCATTGAGGCTCAATGTTGCAATAACTATTTTTCCATTGGTTCTTTTCCATTTTTAGAGTGAGCACCATGCTCAGGGATATTCAAATGTATAGAGGCTCACCTCTGAGCCCCCGCAAAACCACCAAACCCAAGTGTAGGATCAACACAATCACAACAAGAGCTCGACTTTGGGCATTTATAATTTTAGAAATTCTGGGCAGCAACAAAGGTGAGCGTCATTTAGAGGACATCACAAAAACTGAGGGCTCACCTGTGGGAGGTAGCAGCACAACTGGTATGGTTGCTGGAGCAAGATGATCCCACACTTTTCTTGATGGAGCTCAAGTTGGCCGAGCCCTCTTGCCTTTCGGTCAAGCTTCAAACTACTGTGAGCACAGCCTTCCTACGACCTCCAGATGTGCAATGGACCTCAGCCGCACAAGCTTGGAAGCCCCTGTGTACCCCCAACCCGAGGAAGAAGATAATGGAGCTTTAGGAGTCCATTAATGGCAACTTGGAAAAGAGACCGCATGGCTTGCATGCAACCCGTCTAGAAGCAAGCCTGAGGTGTAAGAACACTTACCAGGGCTGGCCGGCGCCGGAGGAAGCGACGGGCGGCGGCGGGCGGCGTTGCTCGGCCCACCCAAAGAACCCGATTTCTAGGGTTTGCTCCCCCGCACTCCACAATGCACCAAAGCCTCCCAAACTTCTTGGAGGTATTCCTGGGGGCCAGCAGGAACTTCTGGTCAAGTTTTTTTCCAACGCCGAAACTCCGGAGGCAGGCGCAGCGCAATTCCGGCCAAGAACTAGGGTTCCGGCGGCCCTTCTTCAACCCGCCGACAACCGGAGGTCCACAGACCTCGGGACCTGACCTGGATCATCCCTTGGTGTCAGTAACCTACTGCTAGGGTCCAGGTTGCAAGAAAACTCACCAAGAGAGAGGCTCACCTCGTCGGACCCGAGGAAGAAGAAGACGGTGGCCCGGTGGCCGCGGCGGTTCTGGGCGTCGGGGTTCTCGGATCTGGCTCTCTGGTGGCTGAGGATGATCTCAGATGTAATTGGAGAAATCCCAAGCCCTAAGATGATACCTCCCAACCCACTCGAAAATAAGGTTGGTTTCTTGCTTTTTCCGGCAAAGGGGGGTGGCGGCCGGCGGCGTGCGGTTCGAGAATCACAGAGGAGAAGGAGAGGGGTCGTGGGGGCTGCGGTTTCCACAGAGAAGCCGCTCGGTTCGGTTAGGGTTACTCGACTATAGTTTAGGGTAAAATTGTAACAAAAATGCTAATTAACCCCTCACCTAGCCTTAGTTAGAGTTGGGTCCTTCACTGTAGTAAAATCTGTTACGGAATTTGAGTTGGCGTAGTTTCGTGAAGTCTCAAGTCTTGAAGATTGAAGGTGAAGAAAGTTGGATCGTTTAACTCAATCTCAAGAAGAAGAATTCAAAAGGATCAGGTATGTTTAACTAAAGAATTTGTGTGATCCGAATACTTCTTGTAGTGTAGAAACACTTGGAAGAATCTTTCATTGCATAAAAAATCAAAAACTGGACTTGGGACATGTTCAGGATCCGGATCAGGCTGTTCGATCCGGATCCCGAAGGTGGTTCGTTCATACATCGTCGCAATCCGGATCATAGTCTCTTGATCCGGATCCCGAACGTTGAGTTTACCATCTACCTTGAACGATCCGGATCTTGCTTCGCAATCCGGATCCCGAACGTTGATGTTTGGTGAACTGTATGAACGATCCGGATCGTAGTCACATGATCCGGATCCCGAACCTTTGTTTTTCTGGAATTGGCTGTTTCGTTATGACGATCCGGATCTCAGTTATCACGATCCGGATCGCCGTCCGTAAAATTCCAGAAATGGCAGGTTTTTGATTCTTATCTCCTTCCTAGGGTTTCTAACCTATAAATAGACCCTATGTCTTTCTTTCTAGGGTCAATCCACATAGCCGTCATTTTCATATATCATCATATACGGCTAGATCCACATATAGAGAAGAAGGAAATCATTAGAGAATACTCTATGTTCTTCATCTATATTGATTAGTTTGATTCTAGGTTTTCATACTCACAACTTGAGTTGAATCAAACTAATGAATACTTAGATGGTATTTCCGATCTATCTTTGATCTAAGTATTCGGCGGATCATCACCACCCAAAAACAACGATTACCCCAAAATCGGCGCGTGGATTCGCGTGTCCTTGTGGATTCAAGGTTCATTCGCTCTCGTGGATTCGGAGCGAGGCACGGTCGTGGATTCGAAGGGTGCTATTGGGTGAAGACCGTGGATTCGGTCGGACGTCGTGGATTCGACGTTGGACGCCGTGGATTCGGCGTTGGGCGCAGATCGTGGATTCGAGAAGCGTCTGGAGCGAGCGGAGAAGATCCTCTAGGAGCGTATGGAAAAGGTTGAGTCGTAAGTGTGTACGGTAAATCACCTTGTACGTGTTTTAATTCTAGTGGATTTCTGCCGTGTTATCGGTCCCGTGGTTTTTTACTCCTGTGATGGAGTTTTCCACGTAAAAATCTTGCGAGTTATTTTCATTTCCGCATTGGGTTTTTATCGCAACGATTTTTGAGTGTTTATACGTTTACACCTATTCACCCCCCTCTAGGTGTTTCTTCCCCTATTTAGATCCGTATTATATACGACCCAACAAGTGGTATCAGAGCGGGAATAGGGTTGTGAACAATGGTTGAAGGTGGAAACATCAATCGACCCCCTTTCTTTGATGGAACAAATTATGCGTACTGGAAAGTACGGATGAAAGCCTTTTTATCTTCCATCGACGAAAGGGTGTGGCATTCAATTGAATCAGGATGGACTAATCCAACTGAACTTATCTCTGATGTTCACACCTTAAAACCTAGGTCGAAATGGACCAAGGAAGAGTTTGAGTTATCTTCTTACAATGGCAAGGGAATTAATGCTATTTTTAATGCCTTATCTCAAACTGAATTCTCTCGCGTCTCGGCATGTGAGACTGCGAAAGAAATCTGGGATGTTCTCCAGGTTACACATGAGGGAACTAACCTCGTGAAGATTCAGAAACTGCAGATGCTTACGAGCAAGTTTGACTCTATTTTGATGGCAGAAAATGAATCTTTCACGGACTACTATACACGATTGCAAGACATCGTAAACTCATGTGCTAATCTGGGAGAGAAGATTCCAGAATTTAAGATTGTAAGAAAAATCTTAAGAACTCTTCCTGAACGATTTCGCCCAAAGGTTACTGCCATTGAAACTATTAAACACCCGGACGAAATACGTGTAGAAGAATTAGTTGGTTCATTACAAACTTATGAAATGACTTTAATACTAACAATTCTTCTGGAAAAGCATCCACTTCTAAGTCTTCAGGTTATGCGTTGAAAACAACTAAGGAAGAAGACGCGGATACATCCTCCTCGGACGATGACGAGAACCTCTCTATGGAGGAATTTGAAAAGCAGCTCGCTCTCTTGACAAGGAATTTTCGCCGCAACTTTCGAAGGGGTAATTCAAGCAAATCTCCATCCTTCAGAAAGTGGAACAAAGGCAAGGGTACTCCAAGTCACAAGTCAAGAAAGCAGGAGAACTTCTCAAAGGATAAGAAAAGTTCAGAAGGACAACTGCAATGCTTCAAATGTCGAGGCTACGGCCACATTGCAACGGAGTGTCCTAACAAGTATCCGGCAAAGAAGAAGGCGATGCAAGTCGTCACTTGGGATGACAACTCAACGTCAAATGAGTCGTCTTCAAGTGATGAAGAAAAGAGCTCCACGGCTTTCCACGCGTCCACATCTTCACCATTCATGTGCTTTATGGCAAGTACGTCTGAATCATTGTCCAACCTCACTGTTGAAAAGAATGCAATGGACAATGAATCGGATGATTCGGAAGGTGAAGAGTTTGCTCTAGCCTATCACAGATCTTTACAGGATTTAAAGAAACCGGCTAAGCAAAACAAGGGGTTGAGAGGGAGATTGCAGGATCTCGAAGAAGAAGTAAAAAGGGTAACTTCTCTCTCGACCGATCTTGAAGTGGAAAGGGATAGTTTGATAAAAGCAAATGTTTCCCTTCAAGAGTCCAATGAGCAGCTCGAGAAGAACTGTATAGATATGGTGAACAAAGCAAACTACTTCTTGAAGCTCTATGGCGAGGGCCGACAGGAAAGACGGGAAATGACAGAGACCATTCTCCAACTCAAGGATGACTTACAGCAATTCTCTTCAGGAAGGAGTAAGTTGGATAAACTCCTTGGTCTTGGTCAAACAAATCGGTTCGGCCTCGGGTACACTCAAACTGGAAACAGTCCAAGTTCGAGTGGGACAGTCTTTGTGCCTCAGTCGGTATCTCCTCCTCCGACATCGGAATTCAAGACAAACAACGACAACAAACCTACCTCATCCTCTTCGTAATCGTCAAGCTCAAAGGTATGTTTTCGTTGTAATTTCGCAGGGCACATCGAAAGAAATTGCGAGATTGGAGCTCAAAGAACAAATCAACCACATCTTGCAATCGCTACCAATAAGCTCACTTCCCGGAATTCAAGGAAGGATTTTTCAAAAGGAAAGAACATTGGTAGCACCTCAAACAAGACGACGACAAAGGAAAAAAAATCAATCATACAAGACGTCGTCTTCAAGGAGAATCTCTCAACCTTTACCAACATACTCCAAACTCAAAAGGTTTGGGTATGCAAAGGTGAAACCCCTCCTTGTCCTTAATCGTTCTACGATTAAATCTTGTATAGTTTGTGTAGACTATTTTCTTTTCTTCCTTTTCTTTTGGCCAACCCGTCAACCATCTTTGGGAGGTAAATGGTACATCTTTTTATTGGTTGATGATTTCTCTCGGTTTTCTTGGGTAGCATTTTTGAGAGAGAAAGCTGATACGTTTGACTCTTTTCATGAGATTTGCCATCGTATTATGATTGAAAAGAATGAAAAGATCATTCGTGTTAGAAGTGATAGGGGTGGAGAATTCATAAATTCAAAATTCATTGACTTTTGTACTTCAAATGGCATTAAACATGAATTCTCGGCACCCTATACACCTCAGCAGAATGGTGTTGTTGAGCGCAAAAACAGGGTTGTTCAAGAGATGGCGCGTGTGATGCTTCATAGCCGGAAATTACCGCTACATTTTTGGGCTGAAGCTGTGAACACCGCTGTCTATGTCATTAACAGAGTGTATTTGCGCCCAGGAACCTTGAATACACCATATGAGCTGTGGTTTTGTAGAAAACCGGATATCAAGTACTTTCGTATCTTCGGGAGTCGATGTTACATCTTACGTGACCGTGAAAATCTTGGAAAGTTCGACTCTCGAAGTGATGAAGGGATCTTTTTGGGTTATTCTACGAATAGCAGAGCATATCGAGTATTTAACATTGAATCTAAAACGATCGTAGAATCTATAAATGTTAAAGTAGATGAAGCTTCTCATTTTGAATCTGAAAAATCTACCCTCGATATCTCTCTAGATGATGATTCTCCTGCTAGTGCATCTTCTCATAATAATACTTCCAATATTAATGATGCATCTAATGGTTCTTCTAGTTTATCTGATGTGCAGGAACCATCTCGTGTACCTCCGAGTACTTCCGTTTCAACAAACGCTACGAATCTCCAAGGATCATCCGGAATCGAACATCATTGGAGATCCACAAGAAGGAGTTAGAACTCGAAGGCAGTTGGTTTGCGGATTTGCTTGCTACGTATCTTTAATCGAACCAAAGACAATAGATGAAGCTCTTCAGGATGACTACTGGATTAAAGCAATGCAGGAAGAGCTCCATCAATTTGAGCGAAACAAAGTCTGGGAATTAACGAAGCCTCCAAAGCAACATAATGTGATAGGTACCAAATGGATCTTCAAGAACAAGAAAGATGAAGATGGTACTATCATCAGGAACAAGGCACGACTAGTTGCTCAAGGCTACTCTCAAGTAGAAGGTATAGACTTTGACGAAACTTTCGCCCCTGTAGCTAGACTCGAGTCCATTCGTATATTGTTTGCTATTGCTTGTCATTTTAAAATCAAATTATTTCAAATGGACGTCAAGAGCGCATTTCTAAATGGGTTTTTAAATGAGGAAGTTTATGTAGCTCAACCGAAAGGTTTTGTAGATCATAAACAACCTAACCATGTTTTTCGTTTGAAAAAGGCTCTTTACGGTCTGAAACAAGCACCGCGAGCATGGTACGAAAGGTTAACAAAGCACCTTTTGGAGAAGGGCTATACTCGAGGGGGAGCTGACAGGACTCTCTTTGTGAAGCATTATCAAAATAATTTCATTGTAGCACAAATCTATGTCGATGATATTGTATTTGGTGCAACAAAAGATAATGATGCTTCTAAATTCGCGGAGACCATGGAAAGCGAATTTGAGATGTCCATGATGGGCGAACTGTCTTATTTTCTTGGATTGCAAATTAAACAAAATGATGAAGGTATTCACTTGAGTCAATCCAAGTATGCACTGGAGTTGGTCAAAAGTTTGATCTAGAAAATTGTAAAGATTTTCCAACTCCAATGGGAACTAGCCACAAGGGACTTGGAAGTGAATCACATAGTGAGAATGTAGACGAGAAACTGTATAGAAGTATGATTGGAAGTCTACTTTACCTCACGGCTAGTCGCCCGGATATATCCTTTAGTGTTGGGATTTGCGCGAGATATCAATCAGCACCAAAGGAGGTTCACCTGAAAGCGGTGAAACGGATCATCCGGTACATCAAAGGATCAATTAATTTCGGAATTTGGTATCCTATGGGAACAAGTCTGGACATTGTTGGATACTCAGATGCCGATTGGGCAGGATCAGTGGATGATCGGAAAAGTACGAGTGGTGCATGCTTCTATCTTGGCCATTGCCTTGTTGCATGGCACAGTAAAAAGCAGAATTGCATAGCACTCTCGACTGCCGAAGCGGAATACATTTCAGCTGGAAGTTGCTCAACTCAACTCATTTGGATGAAAAGCGTATTGAGTGACTTCCGCATTTCAGCATCTTCGGTAACAATTCTTTGTGACAACACAAGTGCAATTAACATTTCTAAAAATCCTGTGTTGCACTCTAGAACAAAACATATTGAACTTAGATATCATTTTCTTAGAGAGCTAGTTGAATCAAATACTCTTCAACTTTCATATATTTCAACTGAGGATCAATTAGCTGACATTCTAACAAAACCTTTGGATCAAAAACGTTTTATTCATTTACGAAAAGCAATTGGGATGCTTTCCTTGAAATAATCTTCTTTTTGAAATCTTTGCTTAGAATAGGTTTTGTATTTGTTTTTGTTTTGTTCTTTATCTATGTTTGTACATAGGACATTAATTGAGCATAGATCATAATTGACTTTAATTGCATCTTTTCGCACATTTAGAAATTTATTATGCTTTTGCCATCATAATATTTACTGTTGCAATGATCATTTATGTTAATTAAATCATCTTCTAAAGTGATCAAAGTCAATTTCTCTCTCTCAATGATCTCTTGGTATAGTCATTATCTTATTTGACTGTTTAGTCGAGTATGAAATCGAGATCAATTTTTGGTTGAATACTTTATATCTTAAATAATTGATAGCCAATTGAGGGGGAGTCAAAGATAATGAAAAATGCTCAAAAGATGTGGAAAGAGTTACATCCCAATGAGGAGTGTGAAAACTACCACCACATGGAGGAAAGAGCTACCACCTCGGTCGTCCGAGTTTTGTGTGCAGCTACCACATGTATACCAAGCATGGTTGTTCAAATTTTTGATTAAGTAAAATGCATGTTGAAATACTTGACTCTGTCAAATTTCAAGGTTGGTATAAGGTGGGATTTTAACGAAAGATGCTCAAAGAGCCACTCTCTTCAATAGATTGTCTAGAAATATTATCTACCATATTTGGGATTTCAAACATCTATTGATCTTTGTATTTCATTTTCTTTACTGAATTGATGATTTGATAAAGGCATTACTCATAAGATCAAGTTAGATGTGATTGATGGTGTTCAACTTTAAGAGATTTAATTCTTGTAAATTTTCGTTTCATTTTTGGATATTACTGATAGATTTGGCATAATCTAATTCTTGTTGTGTGAAACGATGTTTTTTGTTTAAAGTTGATACACCTTTGTGCTTACAATCTTTTTCTGGATTTTTCTTGAATTTCTCTGAAATTTTTCTAAAGAAAAAGTTGGGGCCGATCCGGATCGGGCAAGGTGATCCGGATCCCGAACGCAGGAATTCTTCTGCGGGCTGACGATCCGGATTGTATCTGCCGATCCGGATCCCGAACGCAGTTTTCTCACTGCGGGTAGCCGATCCGGATCGCAGTTATGAACTGATCCGGATCGCGGCTAGGTTTTATAAGGAACGAAAGGGGTTTTTGATTTCTTTACTCCAATCTTTTGTTCCGAAGTTTCCAGAGCGCTTCTCTCTAGATTTCATCCTCCTTGGAAGCTTTCTAACTCAAGTTCTTCAGTTCCAAGTAAGTTTTATTGATCAAAATCTCGGTTTTTCACCGTTTTTCTCTTTTCCTCCTCAAACGTACGAATTTCTTGGATCAACTTTGTTTGTGGATGGTTTTTGATCAAATTTCTTTTGAAATAAGAACTCTGGGTAGATTAGTTTTGATTATATGCTAGGTATTCTCCTGATTAACGGATTTTTAGGCTTCGATTTCTAAAATTTCGGTTTTAGGGCATATAATAAGGATTTTCGAAATTCATGCAATTGATCTATTTATAAGAGTCCTTTTGCAAAACTAATTTGATTCTTAGTCTCACTACATGATTATGATTGTTTGGGTACAATTTTTTCAATTTTTGAAAACTAAGAATTTTTGTGTTCTTGAGTTGGTCTACTCAGGATTCCTTTTCTCAAGAAACCATAAGCAATGGTGATCACTTGGATTGTTTTTCTACTTGCGGCTATGGTTCATACGAGAGACACCGTCAAGCCCAAGAGGGCTAAGAAGGCTAAGAAAGCGAAGAAGGCTAAAGATGATTCCGATACAGAATCTGAAACGGAATCAATTGATTGGGATGAACTGCAAGTTGAAGCAACGACTGTTCCGACTGCTTCAAAGGGAAAAGCACCTGCAGAAACATCGAAGGCTCCGCCTACTGCTGCTGAAAAAGGGAAAGCTCCAATGGAAGAAACTTCTGGGAAGACAAGAAGAAAAAGTGTTGCTCGCAAGAGAGGAAGTGCTCGAGGAATCACCATTGAGCAACCAGCTGCTGACCAAGCACCTGCACAAGACTTTGTCAGCTCGGCTAGAATAAAGGATTTTGAAAACAGAGAATGCATTGGAGAAAGGCATGTTGATGTAAAAGCCTTAACGCAACGTTCTCAGACGTTCAGGACTTTGTTTGACCAGAGAGGTCTTGCTCCCATTTGCGATTTCCCGGAGACCACTGGGTATTGTCTTCACTCAGTGAGGATGTTTTATCAGAATGCCTGCTATCTAGTCGATCAGGAAAGCGGGCGTCGGGATTTTCAAACATTAGTCAAGAATGTCAGAATCAAAGTAACGCCTCAGCTAATTGGTGAAGTACTAGGGATGGACGCCCGAGCCGATGGTACTCATTACCTGAAGAATCAAGTCTTCAACACCTTCTCCTGGAGAGTGGTAGTTGATGGAATCTGTGTTCCAAATACTCGGTCGACAGGAAACTCCGTGTTCTCGAAAGAACTACGACCAGAGTACCGCATCTTAAATCTCATTGTTTGTTACAATATTATTCCAAACATGAACACAAAGGTTCTTCGGTGGGAAAGAATGATATTTCTTTATCTACTTGGAAACCCCGCAGCAGCAATGGGAGCTAACTTAAACATTCCCTACGTCATCTGGTCAAGGATGGCACGATATGTGGAGCAAGCTCATCCGTCAGAGAGACTACCTTTTCCAATGATCATCATGCGCATTCTTCGCAAATTTAAAGCTGACACAAATGCGAGTTCCTATCTGCACAGTTTAGGAACGATCAATGACACAACAATTGTAAAGTCTCTTTCGACGAAGCCAGATGAACCTTTCATACCTCTTCACCGGCAACGAGAACAACGACAACAAGCAACAACCTCTGCACCGGCAGCAGCTCCTTCAGTTCAACCAGCACCTCCGGCACAAGAAGCACCACAATCAACGTCTGATGATGATGCTTCTGTTACCTCAATCTATAAAGAACAGCAAAGGCTCTCCAACGAGCAAGAACGTATATCAAATGAACTAATTGAGGTAAAGGAAGAAATAAAGAAAGTAAATAAAAATCAATCAGCAATGAACAAGCGAATAAAGAAGATTTTCCAAATCCTCGGCTGTATCAGTTCAGACGAGTCTGAATGATCCGTATCCTTCTAATTTCTGTTTATTATGCACATGTTTAAATCCTACTGTTGTGCAGGTTTTTAAGTTTTAATTTGAGTTTTTAGTTCTCGAACTTAAACTGTTAACCATTCTCTCCACTTCTGTAATTTTTGGCTTTCTTTGTGACAAAAAGGGGGAGAGAGTTTAGGACAATGATTAGAACTTTCAACAATGTTGACTGCATGAAACATCAAGGTAAGTGAACAATGTTTGATGTGAAAACTGGATGAATATCAAGGTAAGTATTACTCCAACTTGCATTCTCAACTTGAGGTTTTTCAGCTGTATGAATGCATGCCTCGACTAACTATTTGCTAACTATTTGGGCATGTAATATAACTAACAAGTTGATGTTCACTAACAAGTTTGTGACATTTGGTTTTTGATTGCATAAAAGGTATGTTGGTTCTTAACTCTGATCAATTACATATCTATATATATATTAGTTTGTCACAAACATGTTCATGACATTTGGTTTTTACGTGCAAAGAAGATATGTTGGTATTTTTTTTTACTATGATCAGTTTACATATCTGAATATAAATGTCATGGTAAGTATAAATGAGTTTAAACTTCATCTCTGTTTGTGGTTTTTGAATAATACAAAATTCTTGAGGTATCTAACGATTTCTTTTGTCAAGAATAATTTCTTTTTGCAGAGAGTACAGATGTCTAAGTCTAGAGTCTGTTTTAGGAGTTTAACTCATGTATTGTATTTTGGATCTCCATTGTAAATTTTTGTTGTATGGTGATAGCAACAAAAATATCTTTTTGAATTTTCTTTAGTGGATCTGTGTTTTGTCACGAAACCGCCAAAGGGGGAGATTGTTACGGAATTTGAGTTGGCGTAGTTTCGTGAAAGTCTCAAGTCTTGAAGATTGAAGGTGAAGAAAGTTGGATCGTTTAACTCAATCTCAAGAAAGAAGAATTCAAAAGGATCAGGTATGTTTAACTAAAGAATTTGTGTGATCCGAATACTTCTTGTAGTGTAGAAACACTTGGAAGAATCTTTCATTGCATAAAAAATCAAAAACTGGACTTGGGACATGTTCAGGATCCGGATCAGGCTGTTCGATTCGGATCCCGAAGGTGGTTCGTTCATACATCGTCGCAATCCGGATCGTAGTCTCTTGATCCGGATCCCGAACGTTGAGTTTACCATCTACCTTGAACGATCCGGATCTTGCTTCGCAATCCGGATCCCGAACGTTGATGTTTGGTGAACTGTATGAACGATCCGGATCGTAGTCACATGATCCGGATCCCGAACCTTTGTTTTTCTGGAATTGGCTGTTTCGTTATGACGATCCGGATCTCAGTTATCACGATCCGGATCGCCGTCCGTAAAATTCCAGAAATGGCAGGTTTTTGATTCTTATCTCCTTCCTAGGGTTTCTAACCTATAAATAGACCCTATGTCTTTCTTTCTAGGGTCAATCCACATAGCCGTCATTTTCATATATCATCATATACGGCTATAGATCCACATATAGAGAAGAAAGGAAATCATTAGAGAATACTCTATGTTTCTTCATCTATATTGATTAGTTTGATTCTAGGTTTTCATACTCACAACTTGAGTTGAATCAAACTAATGAATACTTAGATGGTATTTCCGATCTATCTTTGATCTAAGTATTCGGCGGATCATCACCACCCAAAAACAACGATTACCCCAAAATCGGCGCGTGGATTCGCGTGTCCTTGTGGATTCAAGGTTCATTCGCTCTCGTGGATTCGGAGCGAGGCACGTTCGTGGATTCGAAGGGTGCTATTGGGTGAAGACCGTGGATTCGGTCGGACGTCGTGGATTCGACGTTGGACGCCGTGGATTCGGCGTTGGGCGCAGATCGTGGATTCGAGAAGCGTCTGGAGCGAGCGGAGAAGATCCTCTAGGAGCGTATGGAAAAGGTTGAGTCGTAAGTGTGTACGGTAAATCACCTTGTACGTGTTTTAATTCTAGTGGATTTCTGCCGTGTTATCGGTCCCGTGGTTTTTTACTCCTGTGATGGAGTTTTCCACGTAAAAATCTTGCGAGTTATTTTCATTTCCGCATTGGGTTTTTATCGCAACGATTTTTGAGTGTTTATACGTTTACACCTATTCACCCCCCTCTAGGTGTTTCTTCCCCTATTTAGATCCGTATTATATACGACCCAACAAAATCATGCATAGAACACCCTCTCTAAGAATTATCTCGCCATTTGATACATAAAATATAAGAGCTTTTCGCAAAATAGTGCGAATTTCTAAGTATTTCACGCTTTTCGAGACGATCGAGTCGTCAAACAGAAATTTCGTCAGCGTCATTGCGTTCAGAGTGTCGAAGCCGTTAAAATCGACTATCTGGACCACTATATTCAGGCTCCAGACCGCGAATCGGCCGACGTTGCTCGAGAGGGGAATTAGTTTAGAGGGTTACTATTCAAAACACTATTCACTTAAGTCGCGGGCCCCACTAGTTTTCTCGCTGATTTCCGCAAGATCCGACCGTCGGATCAGCAAACGGTCTATACCATTTCCACTCGATTCGATGAGACGGTCGCACTGGCGACCTCAGATTTTCGGGATCAAACTCGGACCGAAAAGCAGAATTTGTGCATCGAAAACTGTGCAATTCGCGCACCGGTGTGCAAATCAGTAAGGTTTAGATCTGCCTCCTCGCCCGCAACCACACATGAATTTCTCGAGTGCTACACTTGTAGATTCAAGGTGCTTATCGCTTTCGTGGATTCGGAGCGAGGTGCGTTCGTGTGATCGATTCGTACCAAAATTGGTGAAGACCGTGGATTCGGCGTTGGACGCAAATCGTGGATTCGAGGAGCGTTGCGGAGCGAGCGGAGAAGATCTACTGGAGCGTATGGAAAAGGTTGAGTCGTAGTGTTACGGTATATCACCTTGTACGTGTTTAATCTTAGTGGATTTCACCGTGTTATCGGTCTCGTGGTTTTTTACTCCTGCGACGGAGTTTTCCACGTAAAATCTTACGTACTTTATTTATTTTCCGCATTGGGTTATTTTTAACGCAAAGATTTCAGAGTTTTATTGTTTACACCTATTCACCCCCCCTCTAGGTGGTTTTTCTCCTATTTAGATCCGTTATCCCATAACCCACAACTAGGACCACTGCGCCTCGCTGCATCCACAATGCCTCCTCAAATGAGGCATCCAAAATCTGAAGTCGGAGGGATCGAACGAACTAAAAGATATCCTAGCGCAACCCCCGCTCAAACATATAGATCCTGTGCGCCTCGTCCCTCGCGATGTGGGGAACGCAGTTCAGCAATCGCGTGAACTCTCGAATGTACTCCTGCACTGTGCGACCTCCCTGCTGGAGATTCCTCAGATCCTCTTCGAGTTTCTGCCTGGTGCTGTCTGGAAAAAGGCCCCGAACAATTGGTTGCGAAACTCGATCCATGATAGAAGCTGGGCCCCTGGCGAGTCAACTGGTCTGACTCTCCTCTACCAAACCACGGCGTCACACTCCAGAAAAATGAATAGCAAGAAATACATGATAGCTCTCGGGGATGAAGAGTTTCTCGAACAGTTTCTCCATCGCAGCCACCCACGACTCTGCCTCCCAAGGCTCTAAACTCAATCTAGAGAATCGGGGTGGGGCAAACTATCGAAAGCGACTCAAACTATCGGTGATATCCCTATGCTCGTCTGCTGTCAACTGTCCACCCTGCCTCAGTGCCACAGCACTGGTCGTCGGCACGGAGGGGGCTACTGGCTCTACCGGTGCTACCAGAATCACTGCCACTGGAGATGCTGCTACTGGGTAGTCTCGGTAGGAAGCGTTGTCTGGGGTGCCCTATGCTCCAACAGCTGCATCATTCTATCAAGCGTCTCGCTCTGCTGCTGGTAAGCCTCTGATAGTCCTGCTACCTGGCCTTGGAGCTCTCTAACCTAACATTATGTGTCCGACCCGGAATCTGTATGGTCTGGCTCATCTGAAGAGACGGGGTGCGTGCGGATCGGTACTCGGCGTCGGGGAGGCATCCTGTACACCTGCAACCAAAGAAAGAAAGTCAGAAGCAAAACGCCCAACACTCTAGCGAAAGTCTGAGACATGTCCCCCTTGCCTGCAGCACTATGTTGTCTGCAGCCAACATAGTCGCTTACCTGGAGAAGGCATGTCGATCACTCACCCCGTTCCCTCGGGGGAGTTGCAACCCAATCAGGACTCTCGCTACCAAAAACGACCCTCACATCAGTCATTCTAGGGTCCAACCGCAAGCCTAGTGTTACTAAGTCCTCAACGACTTACATCCTAGGTTCTAGTGTCACTCTAATCTGTTACGTCTCGGGGTCGAAACTATGACCTGGGTTAAACTAATAGATCCGCCACCCATACCGGAACCCCGCATAGGTGAAGCGTCAAACCTACAAAGATAGAGTCTAACAACTAATAAATATCATAGCCGAAATAAAAGGTGCTAAAATAAATCTCAACATCCTATTTTCTTGCGATTTGAGTTGTGTCGTTCCTTTCGGGTATAGGGGAGATCATGTCCGATCGGCGGATCTGTTAGCGTATCCGAACTGACCAAATTGATGGTATCGAAACGTGACAACGTCAATTTGAGGACTAAATGTGCAATTTATCCTATTTTTTATTTGTCTATTAGCTATAATTGTCGTTAATTGTTAGTGAAATTCATACTTTTTTGAACTTAAGGATAACTAGAGTAATGAAATTAGACAGGATTAGAGTTCACTGTTTTAGAAGTTTTAGTTCAATTAACTTATATAGCTAGGAAAGTTGAGAAAATATTAAATTTAAAAATAAATTTAGTTGAAAGCAATAATTTAAAAATTGAGTTGAACCAGCCAATTTGACAGGTCTGACAGTGACGTAGTGTATAAAGCGAATCAGTTCAACCTTTTGAGCCGAGTAAGTCAAAAATGGCTTTAAATCGCTCACAGTTCAAGCATCGAACCAGTGAGTCTGTCTCAGCCAAATATTTTTTATCAAGTTATATTAAAATCGAATAGCTTAAAATCAACTTAGCTAATTTTATTTTATATTAATAAAAATTAGTCTTATAAAAAGTAAAATTTAAAAATTTATATTTATTTAATTTGGTTTGGAAATCAGTAGATACTAAAATAATAATATTTTTTTTATATATAATAAAATTAAAAATAATAATTAAATATTTATGACATGACATCACTGATTTAATCAATAGTTTAACCACTTATTAACATTTCATCCAGTAACATTTTTGGATTTATGTTCAACTCAGTTTTTAAAATATTCATTGAAGGACCTATTTTTATAATAACTAAATTATTCTTATAATAACTTATAGTTCAAAGAGTCGATATATATATTTTAGAAAACAGTAGCAAAATATTTATTTTACTTATTTTTTATAAATAACGAGCAATCTTACTCGTACATTTTATTTTGGGATGTATGATACATATCCTATTTATTCAAATATAAAATTTTTTTACTGATCATTTGGCTGTTACCAGTAAAATTTATCCCATCTTAATTTAGATGGATAGAAGGTAAATACAAAAAGTATTTTTCTTTAGCCAAATCTGCTGGTTACCGTTAGTCAATCTCCCCGCAAAGAAAAGCAAAGTGGCAAAGAGTCTATTAGGTCGTCTCTCTGTCTCTCTCTCCCTCCTCTCTAGATGGTGCGCGCCTTATTGGGCCCTCCGTTTGTCTATCTGTCTGTATTTCTATAGTTAGTGCCAGCATAAATAGAAACCCAACGTTGAGGCTTTTCCCGTGCCCTTGGAGTAGCTCTTTTTTGCTAGATCTTCTTTTCGGCATCTCTCTCTTTCTTTGGGTGGTAGTGTGCGTGAGAGAGAGAAAGAGAGCTATGGAGGAAGCGAGAGGAGAGGAGACCACAAATGAGATTTCCAATAGCAAGGGATGTTATAGCTCAGCCATCTCTGTTCAGTTCATGCAAAAGGTGTGTGAAGCACTTCTTGATCTCTCTCTCTCTCTCTCTCTCTCTCTCTCTCTCTCTCTCTCTCTCTCTCTCTCCACTCATAAATTAGCATCTTCATCTTTTTCCATTTTTTCAAAAATAAAATTAGAACCTTAAGTTTCGGAGACTTCTGAATTTTAACACAATTTAAGATCATACGGGTTTTCGTTAGGAAAACAATTTTTTTTTTTTTTTTTTTTTTTTTTTTGAGAGAAAGATAGTTTACTATTCGTTTTATTTATTTTTAAAATAAACTTAGCTAGAAATATGAAGCAATTAGGCTTCGAACTCGGATCACGAGTATCAATCACCAAATTCTTTACCACTTACACTAGAAAAACAAATTGTTGAAATGAATTTTTCATTGTCTTTAGACTTTTGACTATGATCTCAAATAGTGTTAAAGTTCTGGCATATCTCTCTTTTATTTGATGAATTGACGAAAAATTTTATGCTAAAATACTAATTATTATATATGTATAATCTTTGGACTACTATTTTTTTTTTTTTTTTTTTCCTTAGGAGATGTTTGGATCCCTGTAAAAATAATTGTCAGTTCAGAAAATTACTTTTCGAGTGTTTCGATATTTATAAAAGAAAATTTCATGTAAAAATAGTTTATTAATTTTATAAAAATGTTTTTATTTTTCGCTTGCTTGGAGCGGAAAACGAAAACACCCAGCTTTCAAATATCGCGGCTCACCGGTCCACGTTCTCTTTTGATACCAAGGTCCACAATGGAATGAGGATTTTATGGACCCGTTGCTTTTATATTTTGCTCTCTCTCTCTCTCTCTCTCTCTCTCTCTCTCTCTCTCTCTCTCTCTCTCTCTCTCTCTCTCTCTCTCTCTCTCTCTCTCTCTCTCTCTCTCTCTCTCTCTCTCTCCTCTCTCTCTCTCTCTCTCTCTCTCTCTCTCTCTCTCTCTCTCTATATATATATATATATATATATATATATATATATATATATATATATATATATATATATATAGACTATTATACTATCGATAGCACCAACGTAATGGTGTTATTAAGTTTTTAGTCTTTAGATTAATAGATGTGCGGTTAGAATGATAGTGAACTCCTAAAATTTAGTGGGTAGTTGAAAAAATAGTATATGTTAACAGATAAAAATGATTAAAAAAATAGATCAAACAGCTAAAAACTTGACACCAAGTGCTTGATGCTATCAGTGGTATAATAGCCGAACTATATATATATATATATATATATATATATATATATATATATATATATATATATATATATATATATATATATATATATATATATATAATAAAGCTTATATACTTTTAAAAGCACAAACTCATCTATGCTTGTGAATTTTTTACCATTAGATTTGTATTGGAATTCGTATTTTTGTAAAGTCAACTAAAAAGATAGAAAGAAAAAGTAAAAAATACAAATCTCAATGCAAATTCAATGATAAAAAATTCACAAGAATGAATGTGGTTGTACTTTTAAAAGCATATAAGCTCTACTATATATATATAGTCCAGCTACTATCTTTTTAGGAGAACAAAGCACTTTGTCCTCCTTAAGTCGTTTTACATGATAGTGATTTCGAATCGATGATCGGAACCGTTAAAATTGATTTAGAGTGTTTAAAATGCATAGAAAATAAATTTTAAAAATTTTGAAAATTATTTACATAGTGATCAAAAGATCACAAAATCGATAGTTTTTAATGGCCTATATGAGCCGGTTGCTAGTTTAACGGTGTAGAGCAATTCAAACCGGATGAATTTTTGATAGAAAATTTTTTATACTACTTAGATAATGTTCGAGAATGTTCGATCATAAATTTAGAAAGTCTAACATCTATTTTCACAAGGTTGTTCTGTGAGTTATGTTAATATGGATCTGAATAGGGGAAAAACCACCTAGAGGGGGGGTGAATAGGTGTAAATAATAAACACACCAAATCGTTGCGTTAAAAAATAACCCAATGCGAAAAATAAATAAAGTACGTAAGATTACGTGGAAAACTCCATCACAGAAGTAAAAAACCACGGGACCGATAACACGGCGAAATCCACTAAGATTAAACACCTACAAGGTGATTTACCGTAATCCTACGACTCAGCCTTTTCCATACGCTCCTAGTTGATCTTCTCCGCTCGCTCCACAACACTCCTCGAATCCACGATTTGCGTCCAACGCCGAATTCACGACGTCCAACGTCGAATCCACGACATCCAACCGAATCCACGGTCTTCACCAATGTAGTACGTATCGATCACACGAACGTACCTCGCTCCGAATCCACGAGAGCGGTAGCACCTTGAATCCACAAGGCCACGCGAATCCACGCGCCGATTTTTGGGAAAATAGTTGTTTTCTTGGTGATGATAATCCGCCGAATACTTAGATCAAAGATAGGTAAGAAATTACCATCTAAGTATTCTTCAATTTGATTCTACAAGAAATATGAGTTTGGAAACCCTAGAATCAAATTGAACAATATAGACGAATAAACATAGATTAGATCATGTTTTTTTCTTTCTTCTCTATATATGTGGATTTTTTATATTTTCTCCGGTTTCATTCAGTTACCCTAGATGTGAAATTAGGGTTTATTTATAGGTTAGAAACCTTTGGAAAGAGATAAGAATCAAAAACTACCTTATCTGGAATTTTTCCGCTCGGCGGTCCGGACTGGATTAAATCTGATCCGGACTGTTGTCTTTAGACAGAGCTTTTATAGAAAAACAAGTTCGGGGTCCGGACTGAGCAGAGACTGTTCTGGACTGGAATTCTGCATGAACTAAACTATGTTCGAGGTCCGGACTGGAATGGTCTGATCCGGATCCTGAACATTCAACTTGTCCAGTTTTTTATTTTTATGCAATGAAAAATCTTCTAAGTGTTTCTAAACTACAAGAATATATTCGGATCACAAAAATTATTTAATTAAACGTACCTGATCCTTTTGAATTCATTCTTCTTGAGATTGATGTATATGATCCACAATTCTTTATCTTCAATCTTCAAGACTTAAAACACTTCATGAAATACGCCAACACAAAATCCTTAACAATCTCCCCGTTTGGCGGTTTCGTGACAAAACAAAAATCCACTTAAAAAAAATCAAAAAGATATTTTTGTTGCTATCATCATACAACAAAAATTTATATAAATGATCCAAATAAAAATGAATACAAGAGATAAACTCCTAAAACAAACTCTAGAATTAGACGTTTGTACTCTCTGCGAAAAAATTAATTCTTGACAAAAGAAATCGCTAGATACCTCAAAAATTCAAAAATTCAATAAACAATCAGAGAGATAGAATTTATACTCACCATGACATTAATTATCAGATATGTATGAGAATAAGCAATCACGGATTCACATATCATCTAATCCTTAAATGTGCAAATGTCATGTCAAGATTCTAACAAGTTCACAAATATGTCAGTTATCAAGCAACTTGTTAGTAATATTACATGCCTAAATAGTTAGTCAAATAGTTAGTAGTGGCATGTATCCAACTTACCTTCAAAGTACTTACCTTCAAAGTACTCAAGTTCTCAAAGTTCTATATTCTCTCCCCTTTTTTGTCATAGAAAACAAGCCAAAATAAAAAGGAGGGCAAAGTTCAAATTGCAAAAATAAAAATCTGCAAAAGAAAAATCATTAGAACTAAATTGAAAAACAAAAAACATCAAACACATCAATCCGAGTCGGTGTCGTCGGAGTCACTGCAGCCAAGTATAGTAAAAATCTTTTTGACCAATTTCGCGAAAGATTTAAACTTTTTCTTTATGTCAGCTTGGGTGGCAGTAATCTTAGCCATGTCTGAAGAGATCTGATTTATTTCGTTTGACATGCGCTCTTGTTCCGACGATAAACGTTGATGTTCTCGGTAAATTGATGTTATAGAGGCTTCATCCTCTGAAGTATCATGTGTTGCTGCTGCTCTTGCTGTTGCTGTTGTTGGTGTTTCTGCTGAAGCTGATGGTCGCTTGCCTCGGGGAGGAGTAGGTGTATCATCTGGGTTCTTAGGGAGAGACTTCACAATTGTTGTATCATTGATTGTCCCCAAGCTATGCATATAACTTGACGATCGAATGTCGACGTCAAATTTCTTCAAGATCCGCATTATAATCATAGGGAACAGAAGTCGCTCCGTCTGATGAGGATGCTCCACATATCGAGCCATCCTGTTCCAGATGATGTATTGAATGTTGATATTCAATCCTCGAGCTGCTGTTGAATGTCCTAGAATATATAGAAAGAACATCCTATCCCATCGAAGCACCTTCGTTTGCATATTTGGCAAAATGTTGTAGCAAACGATGAAATTGAGAAATCGGTATTCTGGACGAAGCTCTTTTGATAATACCGAGTTTCCCGCTGATCGAGTTTTCGGCATGCAGATGCCATCCACAACTCGTCGCCAATCCAAACTTGTCATAGGACAACCCTTCAAATAGTGTGTCCCGACCATACTTGAAGACATGCCTAACACCTCTCAAATCAATTGAGGAGTAATGGCAAGTTTCTTGTTCCGGACCGAAGTGTTAAACTTCATAGGTCCACCTTCATTCTCTTGAAGCTGCCGCACACAACTGTAAAATGTCCGTATCAAATGCAGACAATATCCAGAAGACTCCGGAAAGTGGCAAATTCGAGAGAAATTGGCTTGATCAATCAAATTTTCGAAAGCTGCAGAACGATCTCGAAGAGCTGCGATATTGACATGTCGTTCTCCAATGCACTCTCGGTTCTCAAATGCCTTCATCCGATCTATGCTAATATGAACAAAATCCTGTGGAGGTGGCTCACTCGCAAGTGGCTCTTCAATCTCAATTCCACGAGATCGACCCCTCTTCATTGCAACACTCTTCCTTTTCATGGACATGGGTGTTGGTTGCATGGGAGCTTTCCCTTTCTCGGCAGCAGTAGGCGGAGTCTTCGCCTTTGTTGAAGCAGGGGCTTTCCCCTTTGATGCTGCTGCAGCCAATGCTGCGGTTTCTTCAAGGACTTTGTCCCAATCCTTCGATTCCGTGTCCGAATCGTTAAGAAAAACATACTCTCCTTCCTCTTGAGTCTTTCTAGTCCTCTTGAGCTTGTTCGTTGCTCGAGTGCCAACCATTGCGACAATAAGCACAATCACCCAATCAAACACCATTTTGGCTGAAAGTTTGAAAAAGTAATCCTGTGATTAAGTGCTCAAGAACATGAAAAATTGTTTAATTTCAAAATTTTGAAAAATCTTACCCAAACAATCTTTATCATGTATAGAGACTAGGAATCAAGTTATATTTGCAAAGAGAATTTTAAAAATAGATCAATCCATGATTTTCGAAAATTCTCAAAATTTGCCCTAAAATCGAATTTTTAGAAACCGAAGCCCAAAAATCCGTTAATCAAATGAATACAAGGCATAGAAACAAATCTAAGATGTCCAGAGTTCTTATTTCAAAAGAAATTTGATCAAAAACCGTGCAAAAATAAAATCATAGCAAGAAATTCCTCACGTTTTGAATCATACAAGCAAAACAGTGAAAAACAAGAGTTTTGATCATAAGAACTTACTTGGATCGAGTGAAAACAAGTTGCAAAAGATCCAAATCTCCTTGATTTTAGAGAGAGAAACTCTAGGAAGCTATAAACAAAAGTTTAGAGTGAATGGAAATCAAAAAACCTTTCGTTTCATATAAAACCTAGCCGCGGTCCGGATCGGGTGGGGAGTTCAGTCCGGATCGGCTTGGTGCAGAAAATCCCATCGTTCGGGATCCGGACTGAAACATCTAGTCCGGACTGCCTGCCACTTTTTCTTCAGAAAAATTTACAAAAATTCCAGAAAATCCAGAAAAAGTATGTAAGCATTCTTGTATATCAACTTTAAGCAAAAAGTATCGTTTCACATCAAAAGAAATAGATTATGCTAAATCTATCCTTAATACCCAAATAATGAAACGAAAATTTATAAAAGTTATATCCTCTAAAGTTAAGCAAGTTCAAAACATCAATCACGATCTAATAAGTAACGTGTTTATCAAATCATCAATTGAGTAAAGAAAATGACTCACAAAGATCGATAAATGTTTGAAATCCCAAATAAATTAGATAATGCTATCTAGTCAATATGTTTTAGGGAGTGCCTCTTTGAGCATCTTTCAATTTGAAATCCCACCTTATACCAATCTTGGAATTTTACAGATTCAAGTATTCCAAAATGCATTTTATCTAACAAACAAGAAACACCATGCTTGGTAAACATGGGTAGCTGCACACAGTACTCTGACGACCGAGGTTGTAGCTCTTTCCTCCATATGGTGGTAGTTTTCACACTCCACTAAGGATGTAACTCTTTCCACATATTTTGAGCATGAAACTTTAAATAATACTCCCCCTCAATTGGCTATCAATTATGTAAAATATTAAGTATTCAACCAACTATTGATCTCATGTTCATACTTAATTCAATTATCAAATAAGATAAAAACAATACCAAGAGATCATTAAGTGAGGAATTGATTTTGATCAAATAAAGATGAAATAATTGATATAATTGATATAAATGATCAATGCATCAAAAGAGTTATAATGATATCCAAATCATAATAAATTTCTCAAAACATGAAAAGATGCAATTAAAGTCAATTATACTAATGCTCAGTTAATGTTCTATATACAAACAAAAAGAACACAAAACACAAAACAAAACCTAACCTAAGCAATAGTTCAAAAATTGTTATTTCAAAGAAAGCATTCCAATTGCTTTACGCAAATGAATAAAACGTTTTTGATCCAAATGTTTTGTCAAAATATCGGCTAATTGATCTTCAGTTGAAACATAAGAAATTTGTAAAGTACTTGATTCAACTAGCTCTCTAAAAAAATTGTCACGCCCCGGGGTCGAAACTGCGACCCGGGTTCGCCAACAGATCCGCCGCCTATACAAAACTCCGCATAGGCGAAGCGTCTAACCTGCAAAAGATAATACTAAAGATATACAAATATCAGAGCTGAAAGGAGAACTACTGTAAAACTAAAATCCAATCACTGTACAACTGAAAATAAAGATACAATATCCATCTCCCAAATACAATCATATACAAAATCCTCTGATACAACACTCCAAACTCTACAGGGAGGTAAACATAAATAATACATCAGTGTACAGGCTCTCAGTACAAGTCAAATCCTCACAATACAATAGTCTCTCAAAAGTGGAAATAAAACTAATCTACTAACTGTACTGCAAATCTCCAGAAATGGGGCACCGCTATACTCCAAAGACGGGTAGGGAACTAGCTCGCGACTCCCTCGCCTCGGTCTGTAGGATCAGCAACTGGAGCAACAGGAACAGGAGAAGGGGGTCCCTGGGGAAAAATACACCACAGCGGGTGTGAGAACTACATCCCACAGTAGTTCTCAGTGGGTACCGCAACCAAACCCGACGGTCTGCCCACTAAGTCTACTAGAGGCATAAGATAACAGAAAACTGAAGAAAGGAAAGCTGAAAATAACTCTACAGCTACCATGCCTCTATCTACTATGCTCAAAGGGTTATACAGATGAAAATGATGTATCGACTCAAACCCAGTATACTCAATCAACCCAATCACAGTGACTGCCACATAGGGTCCAGCCAAACCAGCGCCTACCTACTGCCAGTACATCCGCGGAGAACTGGACTTACGTAGGGCGTCCGTGACTGCCAAAACTGGCCCAGCCAGAAGGACTACGCCCGAGACTGCCTAAAAAAGGCCCAGCCTGGGGACGGCATCGACAAGTCGCTATAGTACAGTAACAGACCCAGCTCCGGAGTGGCACTCGAGGGGCGCGACCCCACCGAGAAAAGTATCAGCGCATCTCTGTCGAGCTCAATGTGGCTCATGCAGGCTATAGTCCAAATCCACGATCAACAAGATCGGCAGTAACCAATATCACACCTCTAACTCACTGACTGGAAATACTCACAGTTGGGATCACCGTCAACTTGACGGCTCCCACAACAGAACACCAAACTCACAGGTAACACAGGAAGGACCGACACCATAAGGGTTCGAAAATCCCGATAGGTCGGTGCCTAGAACCCCAATCAAACAAGAACAGAATCCAGGCTCTGCCTATCGAAGTTCCCGACCCCCTTACAGTTCGGGAACATGACAACCTCAGTATGACATGCGGAAGACACCAACCAGGGCCCGAAAGTTCCAAGAGACCAACACCTACAACCCTATCAAACAAGAACAGGTTTCTGGCACGGTCCCCGTAGCTTTCGTCCTGAAACAGAAACAGAAAAGACCCCTAGAACCCAGATCACCCAAACTCTCTCGGGTGACGAAGTTGTAATAAAAAGATGACAGTTATTACTGAAAGCTATTTTAAATCTGAGAAATCCAATTTAATATATTGTAGTTCTTTAATAAAAAAATCAGTTCAAATAAGTTTTATTTTCCAAACGCCGAAGGGCTATTGCCTTCACCCAAATCAAACAAGAACAGACTCCAGCGACCCGCTCGAAGTTTGGAAGGAAAACATTAGTTTACAGAAATTATATGTGTCCAAAAACAGTCTGGGTTCTAGGTCCTGCTATCACTAGTATACCACTGTCACAAACATAGTGACGACAAATAAAACAGAGAAATACGACAGCCCGAGACCACCGTTTACCCAAACGGCTCCCGACACAGCTACAAGACTAACTACACCTACCAGACTCCACTCTGCCCCCAAGCACGAGTGTAATATGCATCCCACACTAAAAGAAAATCCCGACCACTCTGCCCATTACCCGGGCGAGGAAAACACTATGTCCAGGAATAGAATACGAAGTGTGGATGTCTAGAGCATAAATAAACCTAGCCCAAGTGAGAGTTTTCTACTAGTCTGGTTACACATGCAACAAATGACGGGGTGCTAGGTCAAGTTCCAACAATAGCAATTAATTTAACTAAAGCAGGATCCGGGAATAATAATTAACAGGATATCAATCATAATAGGAAAGATAACATTTTCCTCTCTAACATGCATCCTAATCCATCTCATAACATGCATGTTTCCTATATTATAGAATTAACAGGCAGTCCATTGATTTTGGAGGCGAAGCAACCCACCTGATTCGCTTTCCGCAGGCAAAGCCGAAGCCGGTGCAGTGCGAAGTCGCTCATAATCCAAAATCTGCCAAAACAGCATTCTCGGTACTCGGTCGCACAATCCTCTGCTCAAACCAACAACACAGCCCACAATTAGAAAACACCACATCACACTCTTGCTGTTTTTCCAAAACAGCACAAAGAAGGGCCTTTTTCACATGCATTCTAACAATAGAAAAATCCAGAAAAATTACAGTTGCGATCCTCGCAAAGAGTAGATGTCGATCGAGTCCTCAAACGTTGAATTCCGATAATCGAGTGTAGAGATAAAAATCCGACAAGCCTCCACTGTCCAGAAATTCACCAGCAACAAAGGGGTTCAAATATGCCTCGTAAACCATGCCAAGAACTCGGAATAAAGTAAGGTAATCAACACAGAAATGGAATTCCTACCTCTCGTGAAACCGATGCCGCAAGAATCGTCTCAAAATTCCATCGGAGTAGCTCAGGGGGTCTCGCGCACTAAAACACGACGGTAGAAGCCAAAATCGAAGGAACGTCGAAGTGCGCCGCATCGCAGAAATCGCCGATGTCGAGATCTCCAAAAATTTTGAAACTTCGTCAAGGGATGCAACACAAGATGAGGACGAACTTCTCTTCAAGGCTCAGTCACAGATGGGCTCGGCAAAAGGGGCTAAAACGCAGGCCAAAGGGAGGTATATATAATCAAAAAACCAACATTTCAGGAAATGACCAATGTATCCCAGGTTTCGGGCGCCCGGTTCATTTCGGGCTGCTACAGTGCACCCGAACCGGCCTCCAATCCGGACCGTCCATCAGCGCCCGGAATCACCACAGCGCGACATGTGTCCCCGCACAGCAAACAACGAGCGCAGCCGCTCAGCTCGCGACACGTGGCCTCGCCCCCACGCCCGCCTTCCCGCGCGTCAGCGCCTCGGGCGGTGTGCCCACATTGCGCACGTCGCGCTGCCGGCGACCATACCGTGCATGAATCCCGAGGCACCTGCCTCCCTGTTCCGTGGACCGCGCTTGTGTGCCAGCCAATCCCACGACGCCACGTGTCCACACCGGACCAATCGGGAAACGCCACGTGGCACACACCCCCGCTGCACCGCGCGCCTACCCGCGCTCCTGCCCGCGCCGCTCCGCCACTTGCCCGCGCCCGCGCCACTGCGCTCCGCCGCCCGCCGCCGGCGCTGCCCAGCCGGCCGGAACAGTAACTTTTGCCTCGAAATCCGTGTTTTGGCATCCGGGCTTCGAAAAATACAAATAAATAGTCCATTTTCATCGTTTTCGCGCGCTGAATCCAAATTTGATGTCTGTTTTGCCAAATTCCATCTCCAAAATTTGCCGAAAATTCCCGAAGAAGCAAACTTGATCCGTTTTTCGTGCCGGGTCCAAAACTGGGGTTCGATTTGCCCGCAATCACCTCTAACACACACCATAGGTCTCCAGAAGTCCCCAATCACACTGCAAACTCTCTGCGGAGATCCGGGTCGTCACAAAAATGATATCTAAGTTCAATGTGTTTTGTTCTTGAGTGCAACACAGGGTTTTTAGAAATATTTATGGCACTAGTGTTGTCACAAAGAATTGTTACCAAAGTCGTAGGAATGCGAAAGTCGCTCAACACACTTCTCATCCAAATCAATTGAGTCGAACAACTTCCCGTTGAAATGTATTCCGCCTCGGTAGTAGAGAGAGTAATGCAGTTTTGCTTTTTACTATGCCATGCAACAAGACAATGGCCAAGGTAAAAACATGCACCACTCGTGCTCTTCCAATCATCCACTGATCCAGCCCAATCGGCATCCGAATATCCTATTATGTCGAGAGATGTGCCCATAGGATACCAAATTCCGAAATTGATAGTACCTTTGACGTACCGGATGATCCTTTTCACTGCTTTCAGGTAAATTTTCTTCGGTGCTGATTGATATCTCGCGCAAATCCCAACACTAAAAAAAATATCCGGGCGACTAGCCGTAAGGTAGAGTAGACTTCCAATCATGCTTCGATAAAGCTTCTTGTCTACACTTTCTCCATGAGATTCACTTCCTAATCCCTTATTGCTAGTTCCCATAGGAGTCGGAAAGTCTTTAGAGTTCTCCAATCCGAATTTCTTGACCAACTCCTTCGCATACTTGGATTGACATAAATGTATGCCATCTTCACTTTGCTTAACTTGAAATCCAAAAAAGTATGTAAGTTCGCCCATCATGGACATCTCAAATTCGCTTTCCATTGTTTCGGCGAATTTTGAAGCATCGTTGTTTCTTGTAGCACCAAACACGATGTCATCCACATATATTTGTGCTATAATGAAATTGTCCTGAAAGTGCTTCACAAAGAGTGTCCGATCGACTCCCCCTCGAGTATAGCCCTTTTCCAAAAGGTGCTTTGTCAATCTTTCGTACCATGCTCGCGGTGCTTGTTTTAGACCGTAAAGAGCCTTTTTCAATCGAAAAGCATGGTTAGGTAGTTTATGATCAATGAAACCTTTCGGTTGAGCAACATAAACTTCCTCATTTAGAAAACCATTTAAAAATGCGCTCTTAATGTCCATTTGAAAAAGTTTTATTTTAAAATGACAAGCAATCGCAAAAAGAATACGAATGGACTCGAGACGAGCTACCTGGGCGAACGTCTCATCAAAGTCTATACCTTCGACTTGTGAATAACCATGAGCAACTAAACGTGCTTTGTTTCGAACAATGGTACCGTCTTTATTTTTCTTGTTCTTGAAAATCCATTTAGTGCCAATTATATTTTGTTGCTTTGGGGGCTTCGTTAGTTCCCAGACTGTTCCTTTCAAATTGATTGAGCTCTTCTTGCTTAGCTTCAATCCAGTAGTCATCTTGAAGAGCTTCATCAACGTTCTTTGGTTCCATCATGGAGACATAACATGCAACTCCACAAACCAATTGTCTCCGAGTTCTAACTCCTTCTTGAGGATCTCTAATGATGTTTGATTCCGGATGGTCCTTGGAGATTCGAAGCGTTTAAGGTAACGGAGTACTCGGGGGAATTCGTGACGATTCCTGAACATTAGATGAACTAGAAGAACCATGAGATGCATCAACATTTTCAGAAGAGTTATCATGCTAAGATGCAATATCATTAGCAGGAGATTCATCATTAATAGACATATCAGGAGTAGATTTATCAGAAGAAAAATGAAAAGCTTCATCTACTTTAACATTGAAAGATTCTATCATCGTTTTAGATTCAAGGTTAAATACCCGATATGCTCTACTGTTTGTAGAATAACCCATAAAAATTCCTTCATCACTTCGAGAGTCAAATTTTCCAAGATTTTCTCGATCGCGTAAAATGTAACAGCGACTCCCAAAGATACGAAAATATTTTATATTTGGTTTTCTACTGAACCAAAGCTCATATGGTGTATTCAAAATACCCGGGCGCAAATAGATACGATTGATCACATAGACCGCGGTGTTAACTGCTTCAGTCCAAAAATGTAACGGGAGTTCCCGGCTATGAAGCATAACACGCGCCATCTCTTGTACAACTCTATTTTTGCCCTCGAGTACACCGTTCTGTTGCGGTGTATAAGGTGTGGAGAATTCATGTTTTATGCCATTTGAAGTGCAAAAATCAATGAATTTAGAATTAACGAATTATCCACCTCTATCACTCCGAACATGAACGATCTTTTCATTCTTCTCAATCATAATACGATGACAAATCTTATGAAAAAAATCGAAAGTATCCGCTTTCTCTTTTAAAAATGCTACCCATGAATATCTAGAGTAATCATCAACCAAAAAAAAATGTACCATTTACCTCCCAAACTTGGTTGACGAGTCGGCCCCATTAAGTCCATATGCAATAATTCTAATGGTCGTTTGGCTCCCACGTGGTTCAAGTTCCGATGCGTGGCTCTCGATTGTTTTCCCTTTTGACAACCTCCACACACAATGTTTTCCTTAAAAGACAATTTAGGAACACCTCTAACCATGTCTTTATTAGATACTCTAGATAGTTCCTTAAAGTTTATGTGACCTAGTTTTTCATGCCAAAGTGTTTCATTATCGAGTGACACTAGGTTACAATGTTCAGGAAATTTATTAGGAACTACATAGCAGTTATTTTGAGATCTAACCCCTTTCAAAAAGAATGAATGGTTTTTGTCAGTTACAATACATTCAACATAAGAGAAATTAACTGAGAAACCATTGTCACGCAATTGACTAATGCTTATGAGGTTAGTCTTAAGGCATTCAACAAATAAAATATTGTTCAAAACCGGGTCATCTGGAATAGCAATTGTTCCTTTGCCAACTATTTTTGAAGATTGTCCATCTCCGAAAACTACAAGTCCTCCGGAGGTTTTCTCTAAAGATTGAAAATAGTTTTTATCACCAGTCATGTGACGGGAACATCCACTATCCAGATACCAAGACGAATTATCATATGCATGTAGTGATGTATGAATGACAAGACAAGGGAAGAGTTCACTTTGCGCACCCAAACCTTACGAGTTTTGGAATACGTCGGCAATGATCGTGAAGTTGATCTCCTTGGTGAACGCGTCTTGTTCAGTTGATCACTTTTCTTTGGAATCCATAATGACGTCGTCTTGTGTGGTGTACTACCATTGTTCTTCACCTTTGGATGGTTCTTGCGAATTTCCTGGTAGACGAACTTGTTGGTAGTTATTGCAAGTTTTCTTGATTTGTCCGCTTGGCTTCAAACTTGCAATTTCGTCTAATGTGCCCTGCAAAACCACAACGATAACATACCTTGGAAAGATTTGATCTTGACCGAATTGAGGTAGACTTGTTAACGTTGGATGCGATGTTTTTCATCGGAGGAGGAGAAACCGACTAGGGCACAAACTTCGTACCACGCGAACTTGGATCCTCACCGGTTCGAGTGTATCCAAGGCCCAAACGATTCGTTTGACCAAGACCAAGCAGCTTATCCAACTTGCTCCTTCCAAAAGAGAACCGCTTCAAATCTTCCTTAAGTTGGAATATGGTTTTCGTCATCTCCAATTTTTCTTGTTGAGCCTCGGAGTGGAGCTTCAAGAAGTAATTAGCTTTATCCACCAACTTGATATTTTCCTTCTCGAAATGCTCGTTCTTCTCTTGAAGGGAAACATTTATTTTGATCAAGTTATCTCTTTCCTCTTCAAGAGTGTTTGAGAGAGAAGTTGTCTTTTTAGTTTGTTCTTCAAGATCCCACAACCTTCTTCTCAAACTCTTATTATACTTTGCCAATTTCTTAGAATTCTTCAATAATTTATGGTAGGCAAAAGCAAAGTCTTCACCTTCGGAATCACTCGGTTCATCATCCGTTGCAGTTTTTTCATTCAAGGAGGAGTTGGATAATGAACCAGAGGAGGTCGCTAATAAACACACGAAAGGTGAAGTTGTGGACGCCATGAATGCTGTGCCGTTGTTATCCTCATCACTGGAAGATGACTCATCAGAAGAGGAAGTGTCATCCCATGTGACGGCTTGCATAGCCTTCTTCTTTGATGGATTCTTGTTGGGACACTCCGTTGAAATATGGCCATAACCTCGGCATTTGAAGCACTGGATTTATCTCTCGGTGTTCTTCTTGTCCTTTGAAGAACTTTCTTGCTTTCTTGATTTAAAGCTTGAATTTCCTTTGCCTTTCTTTGACTTAACGAAGGATGATGGTTTGCTTGAATTTCCCCTTCGAAAGCTTCGGCGAAATTTCCTTGTCAAGAATGCAATCTGTTTCTCGAAATCCTCAATTGATAAATTATCATCAGCATTTGAGGAGGATGAATCCGCGTCTTCTTCCTTTCTTGATTTCAATGCAAAACCTGAAGACTTAGAAGAAGATGAAGGCTTTCCAGAGGAATAGTTAGTAGGAAAAGTCATTTCATACGTTTGAAGTGCACCAACTAATTCTTCTACTTTGATTTCGTCCTGGTGTTTTACTGTTTCAATGGCTGCGACCTTAGGGCGAAATCTTTCAGGAAGAGTTCTCAAAATCTTTCTTACAACTTTAGATTCTGGAATTTTCTCTCCCGAGTTAGCACATGTATTTACGATGTTTTGCAATCGTGTATAATAATCTGTGAAAAATTCATTTTCTGCCATACGAATAGAGTCAAACTTGCTCGTAAGCATTTGCAGTTTTTGAATCTTCACTAAACTTGTACCCTCATGTGTAACTTGTAGAGTATCCCAGATTTCTTTCGTGGTCTCACATGCCGAGACGCGAGAGAACTCAGTTTGAGACAAGGCATTGAATAAGGCATTAATTCCCTTGTCGTTGTAAGAAGATGCATCAATTTCTTCCTTAGTCCACTTCGACCAAGGTTTGATGGTGACAACATCGACAATAATCTCAGTAGGATATGACCATCCAAACTCAATTGATTGCCAAACCTGTTCATCGATGGAAATTAAAAACGCTCTCATGCGTACTTTCCAATATGCATAATTTGTTCCATCGAAGAACAGTGGTCTATTGATGATTCCACCTTCAACCATTGTTTACAACCCTATTTCCGCTCCGATACCACTTGTGGGTTATGTTAATATGGATCTGAATAGGGGAAAAACCACCTAGAGTGGGGGTGAATAGGTGTAAATAATAAGCACACCAAATCATTGCGTAAAAAAATAACCCAATGCGGAAAATAAATAAAGTACGCAAGATTTACGTGGAGAACTCCATCACAGGAGTAAAAAACCACGGGACCGATAACACGGCGAAATCTACTAAGATTAAACACGTACAAGGTGATTTACCATAACCCTACAACTCAACCTTTTCCATACGCTCCTAGTTGATCTTCTCCGCTCGCTCCACAATGCTCATCGAATCCACGATTTGCGTCCAACGTCGAATCCACGACGTCCAACGTCGAATCCACGACGTCCAACCGAATCCACGGTCTTCACCAATGTAGTACGTATCGATCACACGAACGTACATCGCTCCGAATCCACGAGAGCGGTAGCACCTTGAATCCACAAGGCCACGCGAATCCACGCGCCGATTTTTGGGAAAATCATTGTTTTCTTGGTGATGATAATCCGCCGAATACTTAGATCAAAGATAGATAAGAAATTACCATCTAAGTATTCTTCAATTTGATTCTACAAGAAATATGAGTTTGGAAACCCTAGAATCAAATTGAATAATATAGACGAAGAAACATAGATTAGATTATGTTTTTTTTCTTTCTTCTCTATATATGTGGATTTTTTATATTTTCTCCGGTTTCATTCGGTTACCCTAGATGTGAAATTAGGGTTTATTTATAGGTTAGAAACCTTTGGAAAGAGATAAGAATCAAAAACTACCTTATCTGGAATTTTTCCGCTTGGCGGTCCGGACTGGATTAAATCTGATCCGGACTGTCGCCTTTAGACAGAGCTTTTCCAGAAAAACAAGTTCGGGGTCCGGATTGTTCATGCGATTTCAGCAAACACATAGTTCGGGGTCCGGACTAAGCAGAGACTGTTCCGGACTGGAATTCCGCATGAACTAAACTATGCTCGGGGTCCGGATTGGAATGGTCTGATCCAGATCCTGAACATCCAACTTGTCCAGTTTTTTATTTTTATGCAATGAAAAATCTTCCAAGTGTTTCTAAACTACAAGAATGTATTCGGATCACTAAAATTATTTAATTAAACGTACCTAATCCTTTTGAATTCATTCTTCTTGAGATTGATGTATATGATCCACAATTCTTCATCTTCAATCTTCAAGATTTAAAACACTTCACGAAACACGCCAACACAAAATCCTTAACATGTTCATTTTTTACCGTTTATTTTTCAACTCTTCGATGAACTTGAAAACAATTTTCAAAATTTATGAAATTTAGTTTCTACATGTTTTAAATACTCTAGATCAACTTTAACGGTTCCGATCATCGATTCAAAATTTCTATCATGTAAAACGACTTAGTCCTTTGTCCTCCTAAGAGGATAGTAGCTGGACTCTCTATATATAGAGAGAGAGTCCAGCTACTATACTATCAATAGTATCAAATATTTCGTATTATTAATTTTTCGACCTTTAGATGAAAGGATGTGCGGCTAAGATTATAGTGATCCCCTAGGGTTTATACTATTTCACCAACAACCTGTAGGTTTATGGATCCCAAAGGATCTAAATAGGTTCTATCAAATACCACCTAGAGGGGGGTGAATAGGTGTAATAACCAAAAACCAAATCTCAGTGCAATTTAAAATAAATGCGGAAAATAAAAACAGCACACCGAGATTTACGTGGAAAACTCTATCACAGGAGTAAAAACCACGGGACCAACACGCAATAACAATCCACTAAGAATTTGAAAGATAACAAGGTGATTACCGACTCCACGGACTCCAACCCCACCTTCAACTTCTCCGGATCTTTCGCTCACCGACTGCAGGTCCAATGCACACGTCCGAATCCACGAACGCCACTCGAATCCACGAGCAACACATTTCGAATCCACGAAACGCCTTCAACACATCGAATCCACGATGCCACGTCAACTCCTTGATGCAAACTCAGCCGTTACGAAAGTATAGGCTTCGATGGTGGTCATTTGCTTATAATACCATTAGAAAACCATGGAAGAAATCTCTAAGCAAAGATTAGATCAATTCGACAAAAAATATATCATCGAAGAACCGTCGAATTGACCTAAGAGAGGCTAAAAAGATGAACGATAAAAACCTAGCCTCTAGGGTTGCTCTCAAGTGTTTCTGAATTGGTCGGTACTTCTTGAGAAACCCTAAGTATCTATTTATAACCTTTGGAAATCAATCAAAGTCGGTTTAGCATTCTTATCACGACTTAACATTGCGTACCGGCCGGTACTAAATAGCAGGTTCCGGTACTCAATGACGCAACCGACAGATTTTCTATTGCGTACCGGTACTCAAAGTCAGGTTCCGATACTCAAT
>CM055065.1:13232507-13256927 GCA_029204045.2 Tillandsia leiboldiana
TATATATATATATATATAGAGAGAGAGAGAGAGAGAGAGAGAGAGAGAGAGAGAGAGATGAGCTCCTAGGTTTTAAAAGTACCAAGTTTTTGGTGCTTGTAGGTTTTTAATTTTTGGATGAAAATATATGTGGTTAGGATGATAGTGGGCCCCTTGGGTTAAGTGAGTGGTTGGTGAAATAGAATGATCTAATGGATGAAATTAGTCAAAGGGGTAGATCTAACGATAGAAAACTTACAAGCATCAATTATTTGGTACTTATACAAACATAGTAGCCGGACTATATATATATATACATATATATACATATATATATATATATACATATATACATATATATATATATATATATATATATATATATATATATATATATATATATATATATATATACATATATATATATATATATATATATATATATATATATATATATATATATATATATATATATATATATATATATATATATATATATATAAGTTTTTATGATTTTATAAGTATCAAATCATTGATACTTGTAGAATTTTAGTTTTTGGAGGGAAGGATTTGCGGTTAGGACGATAGTGGATTCCTTAGATTTAGTAGATGGTTGGTGAAATAGTATGATCTAAGGAGTAAAATTAGTCAAAAAGATAAATCAAACCGTAGAAAACTTATAAACATCAATTGCTTGATACTTTTAAAAGCATATTAGACGATTATATATATATATATATATATATATATATATAGTTAGTTAGGCTGGAAAACTATTAATAGTACGAAGTTATTGGTGCTATTAAGTTTTTAACCATTGGATTAAAAGATATGTGGTTGAAATAATAGTGGGCCCTTTGGGTTTAATAGGTGGTTGGGGTAATAGTAAAATCTAACGGATGAAAATGATCAAAGGGGTTAATCTAAAGGTAGAAAATTTGATAGCACCAATAACTTGGTATTATTAATAGTATAGTAGTCGGACTCTCTTTATATATATATATATATATATATATATATATATATATATATATATATATATATATATATATATACATATATGGGTTTTTTTTTAAATAAATAACCTTCTGAAAATTTTTATTTTTGAAAATTATCCTACAAAATTTGTATTTACAAAAATGGCTCTATGGGTGCCAACTATCCGCCACGTGTGCCCGCCACGTGAGCGGGGGAGGTAGACGTGAAATTAGTAAAACGAAAATCATTCTGAGTGTTTAAACACAAGAAATGATTCTCTGTGTTCATATTATACGAAATTTTTATTTTTAAAAATATTTTTCCGTATAATTGAAATCAAAATCTATATTTTAAATTAAAATTTAAATTCAAAAATCAAATCAAGATTTAAATTCAAAATTTTATTACTTTAATTTAAATTTAAATTCAAATTTGAACTTTAAATTTAAATTTTGATTTGATTTTTAAATTTAAATTCAAATTTTAAATATAAATTTGAAATTTGATTTCAAATGTAAATTAATATTTAAAATTTAGATTCAATTTCAATATTTTGAATTTAAAGTTTAAAACTAAAGTTGAAATTCAAATTAAATTCAAGATCTCAATTTGAATTTAAAGCTAGTGCAAAATATGAATTTGAATTCAAAATTAAATTTGAACTTGAAATTTGAATCCAAAATCAATTTTAAATTCAAATTTGGAATCTAAAATCAGTTTTAATTTTAAATTTTAATTTTGAAAATTTAAAATTAGAATTTAAATTTAAAATTCAAATACGAGATAAAAATATAAATTTAAAATTTGAAATTCAAATCCAAAATATAAATTAAATTTGAAATTTAAATTTAAATTTAAGTAATGGAATTTTTAATTCAAATCTTGATTTGATTTTTGAATTCAAATTTTAATTTAAAATATAGATTTTGATTTCAATTATACGGAGAACCATTTTCAAAAGTAAAAATTTTATTATACGGGGAATATGAACACGAGAAACCATTCCCCGTGTTTAAACGTGGGATATAGTTTTTCGTGTTTAAACACGAAAAATAGTTTTCTGTGTTTAAACAAAAAAAATGGTTTTCCGTATTCAACTCATTCCACATCCACTTTCCCGCTCACGTGGTAGGCACGTGCGGCGCACGGATGGCACCTATAGTACTAATTTTGCAAATAAAATTTTCAGAGTACGAAAGGATTTTACACATAAGAGTATAGTAGCCGGACTATATATATATATATATATATATATATATATATATATATATATATATATATATATATATATATATATATATAGAGTCCGGCTACTGGGCTTGTACAAGCATCAAGCAATTGGTGCTTATAAGTTTTCTACCGTTAGATCTAATTCTTTGATTAATTATATCCCTTAGATCATACTATTACACCAACCACCCACTAAACCCAAGGGGCCCACCATCATCCTAACCGCGCATTCCTACATTCAAGGGTAAAAAACTCACAAGCATAAATAACTTAGTGCTTTTACAAACATAGGAGCTCAATTATATATATATATATATATATATATAGCTAGGCTGGAATACTATTAATAGTAACAAGTCATTGGTGTTATTAAGTTTTTAACCCTTAGATTAAAAGATGTGTGCTATTTATAGTACAATACAATATATGAAAAATTATATCTAGTATAATTTATAAATTATAATATATTAATTTATAAAATAAAATTAATATTATATATAAATTGTAATAAAAAATAAAAAAAAATTAAAATTAAATAAAATATTAAAATAATTTTTTATCTTCATTTTTAACCAATCAAACAAGTGTGATTAAAAAACTATTTTTTATATGCAAACCAAACGGTAAATAACATAAAAAAAAAAAAAAAAAAAAAAAAAAAAAAAAAAAAAAAAATTCCACTGAAATTTTTTTTCACGAAAAATTATCTTCCACAGTGGAAGCAAACCTACCCTTAGCAAATTTATAAATTAATGGAAATTAAGTAGATGTTGCTACAAGAGACCATTTGGTTCCAGATTTATAATATTTTAAAAATATTTTATATTTTATATTTATAATGATAAATTTATTACCAAGTTATCAAGCTATTTGAGGATTGGGAGGTTGTTGGAAACTAATATATTCTTATTAATTGACTACTAATAATTCACATCAAACATGAAAAATATAAGAATATTTTCTAATTCCTGATAATTTTATTTTCCTACAATTTGAAAATCTATAATAAATTCACCACTTCAATCACACAATTTATAACTTTCCAACTTAAGATGAACGGTAATAATTTGAATATTCTTAATTAAAAGTATGAAGTATTGCTAAAATATTATAAACCATGGACCAATATGTCTCTTTGGACTTATTTGGTTCACCTCTTTTAAACTATTAAAGCAGGATGAGATTTATTAATTTCGATAGTTATTATTTATTTTATAGAAATAAATCTTTATTTCATTTCATTCTGAATAATCTTGCAATTTATAAAAAATTTCAAAGATCTCTCTGCCCACCCTCTAATTACCTCAAATTTATATTCAAAGTAAAATTCAATATTTAATTTCTAATTTAATTGAAATATGTTAGTTTGAATTCAAAATATAAATTTTTAAATTTAGATTTGAATTTGATTTTAAATTTTACAATCAAATATAAATTTGAATTTCATATGCGAATTTAAAATTGGAATTAAATTTAAAATTTAAATTCAACTTTTAAATTTGAACTGAAAATTTGAAATTAATTGAATTCAAAATATAAGCTCAAATTTAAATTTGAAATAAAATTCAAATTAAAAAATAAAATTTAAATTTGAACATTGAATCAAAAATTTGAATTTGAATTTAAAATCTAAATTTAAATTTAAAATTTGAATTTAAATTTGATATCTAATTCAATATTTAAATTCGAATTTCGAATTTGAAATCAAAATCAAAATTTGAATTTAAAAGTCCAACTCAAAATCAAAACTTGAATTTAAAATTTAAACCAATATTTAAATTTAAATTTGAATTTAAACTTATATTTAAATTTTACATTCAAATTTCAAGTGAATTTGAGTGCAAAAATATTTTTTGGAGTAGTATAAATTTTACTTTCATCGATAATTAAATATATAAGACAAATCAAATAAAGTAATTTTATGTGTGTAATAATTCGTCCTAAAATTAATATAATAGAGAACCCCTGCCTAATATAACATTGAGCAATGCTACATGTACACCCCGAAGGGGTGTATATTATACATCTCCATCATTTTAATGGTGGCGATATTTTTTACGGATCACATCAAGTGACCCATCATCACACCCCCACCCTTAGATGGGTGGGGGTGTGAGATGTACACCCCTTACGGGTGTACACATAGCATTTTCCTATAACATTAGCCATAATCATAGTTAGTTAATTCCTATATTATTTGTGAATTATTCACCAATTATTAAAATTTTGAATTAAACGGCCTTTATGCAATTTTTTTAAAAAAAATTGAAATAAAATATAATTTTTTTAGATAGTTTTAATAATTCGCAAATAATTCTACTGACACAAATTATTCGGCTAAAAATTCAGGTAATTTTTTTGGATAGTTCCAATAATTTACAAATAATTCGACGTACGTAAATAATTCGTAATTTACAAATAATTCAACGGGCGTAAATAATTCGGCCAAAAGTTCGGATAACATTTTTTGATAATTTTTTTGTATCTTCAACTCTCAATTCGCTCGCCCTAAAAAAAAAAATAAAAAATTTTTCGATTAAAAAAATTTCTCGCTTACAATCTACTTTATTTTGTAACTTTTTATTTTTATATTTTTAAAACTTATAATTATTTATACTAATAACATAAATTTAGAAAAAAACTAGTTCAATTTAATGACAGAATTTTTTATCCTGAAATTTTAATGGATAACATAAAATTTTCGTATAAATAGTATATCTAAATAATTGACGAATCTATTTTTTTAACCGTATTTTTTTAACAAATTTAAATATTAAAATATAAATTTTATTCGTATTATATTCGTACTAAATTTTTACCGAATTCAAATTAACTAAGATAATAATTTGATTCTTAAAAGTATAATTATTGAAATAATCAAGAATACTTTGCAGTGCTGGCCAACAAACCCGAGAGTAAAATGCATTCAAGTAACACAAGAGTTGGTAGTTGGCCAGCAAATAAGCTCAATCCCGTACCATCCAACTACATCATTGACATTTCATTTTATATTATATTTTACATTAATTGACATTTCATTTTATACTTTATATTTAAAATATTTTATTTTATAATAATTATTTATATACTTCTTTTTTTAAAAAAAAACTTTTTTATTTATCTATTTTAGAAGGCTAATATTAAAAAAATTAATTTTTTATAATTTTTTGTAAATATATTGAATAACAAATATTTTTTTACAAAATTAAAATTTTTATATTTATTCTTTCAAAATTCTAATAATTTAAAATATATTCGTAAGATTAAATACTTAATTTTAGTTAGTGAGTACTTTGTATTATAATTTCATTAAGATAGGTGATGAAAATTTTAAACAATAGTAACTCTTCATCCTCTTTTCCTTCCACATCCTCTTTCACTTTATCTCTCCCTTATGCTCCTCATCCTCTTTCTCTTTCTCTCTCCCTTGTGCTAGTTTCACGACTCCGGTTGCTTTCCTCCTCCGAGGAGAATAAGATGAATGCAAAACTCGTTGTAATAATTAATTAAAAATTTTTAATTAATTTGATGTAATTTAAATTAATGTATTATTAATTTATTTTATTTTTAATATATTTTATTAGCGTCATAAAAAAATAATGTATTAGAGGAGAAAAAAAATTGAAAAATAAAATCAGTTGGGTTTAATAAAGGAAAATGACTGCAAAATAGGTAAAGGAGATAAGGGGTGAGAAGAAAAGTTGTAGAGAATAATAATGTATTGGATTTTTTTATAGAGGAAAAAAATAACTATGGAAAGCTTTTTGGGAGGGATTTTTGCACGGTTTAACAATTGGGATTTTGAAGAATATATTTATGAGGATAAAATTAATATTTTATTAATCTGTTAAAGAAATAATTTTTGAAAAACTAAATATAAACACTTAAACTTTATAAGAATATGTATGCCATTCGATATATTTGGAGTGGTATAAAATTAACCCACATTAAAAATATATTTTTAACTCTCAAACTTTTTTTCAAAATATATTTCTAGAGTTAGTTAATTTATGTTAGCGGTCGTTATCTTTATAAAATTATTATTTTAGTTTTTAAAATATATTTTTTTATTGTTTTCAATTTATCTTAGTTGTCTTTAAATTCGGAATAAAAAATATATTTAAATTTTTTATTTTTGTAAATATATTCTTTTACTACCATTAATTTTTAATTTTTTTTTTTTTTTTTAAGTTAGAGACGAAATAGTTATTTTAAATATTTGAAGTCAGTATTCAAGGCATATAGGATATTATCTCTTGTTTTTAATATTTTGTTTGCCATTGTGCTAGGATTATTTAATCATTTATTACCTCTCGTTTCCGTTTTGTGGTTTTTTGGCAGATCATTGCGGAGATAGTTGGTACATATATCTTGATTTTCGTCGGGTGCGGTTCGATCGCTGTGAATTTGAGCAAAGACGGTGCCGTGACTTTCCCCGGCATATGCATCGTATGGGGGCTCGCCGTCATGGTCATTGTGTACTCTGTCGGGCACATCTCTGGCGCCCATGTCAACCCTGCCGTGACCATCGCCTTTGCTTCTTGCAGAAGGTTCCCGTGGAAACAGGTTTATTCTAAATTTCTATTCATCATATTCACATAAATAACTTTACTAAATTTTGACTTTTGCTTTTCTAGCTAATAGAAAAGTAGGTTAAACAGACACGTCTGAGTCTGCTGTTGCATTAGAACATTGCTGACACTTTCAACTAGTTGTAATTCCTTTGCGATTTCATTCAACTGATGCAGGTGCCACCGTACATCATAGCCCAGCTACTGGGCTCGACACTCGCCAGCGGTACAGTACGTTTGTTGTTTGGCGGCGGGCACAACCGCTTCTTCGGGGCAATCCCGACTGGGTCCGACGTCCAATCTCTCGTCCTCGAGTTTATCATCTCCTTCAACTTGATGTTCGTCCTCTCCGGAGTAGCCACTGACAATAGAGCTGTAAGTTGCTAACTAGCTAGTTCAAAATATATCCTACAATAATCAAATTTGAACATATATTTTTGTGCTAAATTTAACTTATCTTCGTTTATACGAAACAATCACAGCAACAAAACAAGAAGCCTCGTGCTGTTGGCTTACCTTTTGTTTTTATTTCAAATTTTAAACTTGTACTTATTCTGTTTGTGAGTTGATAATTAAAATGATATATTATGTGCCATCCATTCTAGAATTACTCTAGTTCCAGCATGTTTAACTTTTTTAACCTTTTGGATCTTACTACCATCCAAAATGCTATAGCCGGGTTAAAAGATTTAGTCTTATTATATTATTTATATATAGGACAAATTCAAATTTCAGGAGTGTCACATTCCTCCCCCGTTTAAGTCATGACGTCGCTCAACACAGTCACAAGCACCCGACGATGTGAGACTCGTCTCGCTAGTCTTAGTCGACCTTGTGGGGAGCTACACTCCACCCACAACGGTCATTAGTTAGGAAGCCACGCTCTACCTGCTATATAATCCTAGCTCAGCCGAGACTTATCTCACATTTCCGGCTGGTGATTGGCTCTTATACCTACTGTGACGCCACAACTTCCCAGGAAGTAATCCATTATAGAACTACTCTAGCTCCAGCACGCTTAACTCTCTTAACCTTTTGGACCTTACTAGCACCCAAAACGCTATAGTCCGATTAAAAAATTTAGTTTTATTATATCATTTTGATATAGAACAAATTCAAATTTCAGAAATGTCACAAATTATTATTGTATTTTTTTTTTTTTTTTAGGTTATCACTTTATATTTTTGTAAAACTAATTATTTGGGTCATTAATTGGTCAATGTTGGTTGACTACGTAGAGCGAGTCAAAATTTGTGAGTAAATATTTCTCACTAATTAAGCTCGTGACATTTCCACTTGATCAGATCGGAGAATTAGCTGGGTTGGCCGTGGGATCCACCGTCCTACTTAACGCGCTTTTATCTGGGTATGTGCATGATTACACAATATTTTTTATTAAAATACTTCATAGTTAGAAAAAAATTAAGCACAATACTATTCTTCTTACATGCAGAAATAGATGTATGATGTTCATCTCATTCATCCAAAAATTAAGACTTAGCCACGGGTCAAAAACATTTTCCAAAAACATTTTCTAAAAATTAATATTTTCAAACCAATATGAACCTGGAACTTTTTCAAAATAACTATTTAGTTCTTCAATTTATTTTTAAAATTTTATTATATACATTTTATTAAAGTTAATCTACTTGCATGAAAATTTTCTATCAATATATATGCCTCCGTCCCATGCCGGATGTATATCATCAACACATATTTTTATTTTTGTTCAACAATCCAATTCAATAATAGAAAAAAATTATTATTTATTTGGAGATAGATAAGAATTACATTATCAAATTATCAAATGAAATGGAGGGTGAATAAATTGCACCGAAAAAAAAAAATGCTGAATGAATGTATGGATGTGTTTGTTGGGGGCAGTAATTTTATTTTATTTTATTTTATTTTTATTTTCTTTTGGAGAGAACCAGCAGTAATTTTTTAAAATTGTCAGGCAACTCAAATCAAAAGAATTAAATAATAAAATCAGCATTTTCAAAAGTTAAATAATTTTTTTCAACCAAAGTTCATATTAGCTCCAAATATTTCTTTTAATCTTGTACCCTAATATAGATAAATTTTTTATAATAAAAAATAATTAATATAATTTTTTAAGTTAATAGGCAGATATCAGGAGCATCGATGAACCCTGCGAGAAGCCTGGGGAATGCAATCGTGCTGCACCGGTACACTGCAATTTGGGTTTACATCTTGGGCCCCACTGCCGGGGCAGTCGCCGGAGCATGGGCTTACAATCTCATCCGCTTCACCAACAAGCCCCTCCGGGAGATCACCAGGAGTGGCTCATTCCTCAAAAGCCTGAGAAAAGACTCAGAATTAGATGGATCCAATTAATTAAGCTAATTAATAAAAAAATGTCTTAATATATATATATATATATATATATATATATATATATATATATATATATATATATATATATATATATATATACACACTATTATATTATCGATAGCACAAAGTTTTTAATATTATTAAGTTTTTTATCTTTGGATGAGAAGATGTGTGATTAGGATGGTAGTAAGCCCCTTGAGTTTAGGGGGTGGTTGGAAAAATAGTATGATGTAAAAAGTGAAAATGATCTAAGGAATAGATCTAATGGTGAAAAACTTAGTAGCATCAAGTGCTTTGTGCTATTGATAGAATAGTAGCTGGAATATATATATATATATATATATATATAGAGAGAGAGAGAGAGAGAGAGAGAGAGAGAGAGAGAGAGAGAGAGAGAGAGAGAGAGAGAGAGAGAGAGAGAGAGAGGACTGTCTATTATATTTTTCTGAGTATGATCGTTTTCGTACTTATAAGTTATTTTCGATGATAAAACTTCTGAATCGATGATTTATATCGATAAATATAATTTAGAGCATATTTAAAAGTTTTAGAAAGTAAATTTTATAATTTTTCAATATTATTTATCTTATGATTAATTTTTTAAAAAAATTGACAATTTTTAACGATCGGTATGAGATGCACGCTAGTTTAACGGTGTAAAAAATTCAGAATAAATTAAATTTTTGATAGAAAATTTTATTCACTATCTAGAAAGAGATTTATAACTCTGATCTTAAATTGAAGAATTCGATTATATATTTTTAAGAGATGATTTGATATTGACCGTTCATTTTAATTATGCTCACTTGATGGATTATAATTTTAAAAAATTATAAAATTTATTTTCTACAAGTTTAAAATACTTTAAATTATATTTAATAGTATAAATTATCGATTCAGAAATTCTATCATCGAAAATAACTTATGAGCACGAAGGGGTCTATACTTATAAGAGTATAGTAGCTTTATTATTGTAATAATTGTGAAGTTTGAATTCTGAAATTTGGATTATATTTAAATTTCTAGAGTTTTTATAATTTGAAAATTTGAAAATTTGAAGGTATTCTTAAATAAACAAATAATCTAACCTTACGAGATCCAAACGTGACGGAACAAAATCTCTACCTGAACAGTCTCGTCAAGCTGAACGATGTGGTGAAATCCGTTTTCAAATTCGGTGAGCCAAAACCATGAATAAATGTAAAAAATACTATTTTTATAGTATAATTTCGCAAAAGAGTCCATATTTTATGCACCGAATTGTGTGAGATCGCATGTGGAGGGACCTCTGTGCATAATACACTTTCTAATAGGGACTTAATTGAAAATTCAAAGGAAATAAGGACTAAATTGCATCTTGTTTCATTCTTTATAAAGGACCTCTAGTGTCACGCCCCGGGTGTAAACCAGAACCCGGGCTCGCCAACAGATCCGCCGTGCACACAGAATTTTCCATGTACACGAAGCGCTGGTAACCTGCTCAGATAAAAGATATACAATAGAAGAGCATAAACAGAGCTGAACTAAAAGAATTATAAGTAATCTCAGACTGGAAATAAAATACAAGCTGAAATAAAAGTACAATAAACTCCCAGCTTACCAACTAAATACAAACAGCTGGCTAAAGCCAGTCCCAAAAGTAAACTACTGTAGTCTGAGATACAAAAGGGGTACAATAAAAGTCCAGCTACTCTCACAGTCGGGGTAGATGATCTAGCTAGTCCGCAATCCTCTTACCTCGATCAGCCGCTGATGGCCCAGCAGCTCCCGCAGATGACTCTGCAAAATAAGGGGAGAAGACAGAAAACAACAATGGGGGTGAGAACTACTAGATAAACCAGTAGCCTCCCCTAGTGGGTAAAACCTCAAATGCTGACGAACCCACTAGGACTATAAGAGGCAAAAAGGAAAGAACAGTAGTATGCAATAAAGACTGCTGAAAAAGGAAACTACCACTACTATGCCTCTAAATGCAGTGCCAAAAATGTCACGCCCCGGGTGTAAACCAGAACCCGGGCCCGCCAACAGATCCGCCGTGCACACGGAATTTTCCATGTACACGAAGCGCTGGTAACCTGCTCAGATAGATAATATAAAATAAAAGAGCATAAACAGAGCTGAATTAGTAAAACTAAAGTAATCTCAGACTGAAACAAACTACAAACTGAAATAAAAGTACAATATACTCCCAACTCCCAAAAAGATACAAACAGCTGGCCAAAGCCAGACCCAAAAGTAAACTACTGAAGTTTGAGATACAAAAGGGGGGTATAATAAAACCTCGCTAGTCTCTCGCTCGGGGTAGATGATCTAACTAGTCGGCGATTCTCTTGCCTCAATCTGCCGCTGAAGGCCCAGCAGCCCGCGCAGATGACTCTGCAAAACAAAGGGAAGAAGACAGAAAACAACAATGGGGGTGAGAACTACTAGATAAACCAGTAGCCTCCCCTAGTGGGTAAAACCTCTAATGCTGACGCACCCACTAGGAATAAAGAGGCAAAAGAAAAGAACGGTGGTATGAAATAAAGACTGCTGGAAAAAGAACTACCACTACTATGCCTCTAAATGCAGTGCCAAAGATACTGTATAAATGCAACTATAAAGCTGACTGCCCAAAGAAACCCAATCAGAGGGCCAGGAAATACTGGCACTGCCTGCTCTGTCATCACTCACACCTCGCCAACTGTGCCCGGCGCTCGGCACGATGTAAAGCCTACTCCGGAGTGGCACTCGAGGGGAGCGACCCACACGAGTAAAGTATCTCTGTATCAAGCATCTCTGTAACCAATGTCTCATACTAGCAGGACTGGATCATGACCATGATCAAAGTGGGAATACTCCATCCACTAATGCAACCCCGATCCCCAATCTGATGTGATAATAACATCCGGTCAACCGCCCAAAATCCGCGGTCACCGCTGAACCCATAGACCCTAATCTGATAAGGTAAGAATATCTGGTCAACCGCCTAATATCCGCGGTTGCCACTATGCCCCATAATCCCCAAAACGAGTCTAAACTGTCCCAGACTCAAGATCCAACTACACCATCTCAAGATCCCGCTCCTACTCGATCATCATGCATCGATAGAGAATAATAACACTAAAGCATGTTTTCTCCTAAGTCAAATCCCATAATAAAGTGCTGCAGTAAAATAGTGGCTTAACTAGTTGTCCAAATAAGCATGCCAGTGTTCTCTTTTAAAAGCATTTGAAAGGTGACTAAGGTTTCTTGTAAAGAATCAATTTAAAATATTAAAGGGTTATTTATTTGCATGCGGATTAAGATATAGCAATTTTCCAACTTTATTGTCCCAGATTTATCACATAAAAGCTATCACTTAATTTAGGGGGCCAATGCAATAGGTTCATATACCACAAGTTAACTATCACATTTAATATTGGGAAACTCTACTATTCCTAGTGTGCAAGTCAACAAAGAGGGAAACGCAACCACCCACCTTGAAAAGCGTGCACAATACCCTAAGAAAATACCCGCTGTCCTCTATGCACACCGTCAGCTGAAACAGTATCCTATAACCTCACATAAGTGTACACGGTGTAAAAACTACAAGTCTCAAAACAGATTTGCTGTTTTATAATCAGCACGCAAAACGAGGAATTTCACCTCTGTCTCGAGCTCCTAAAATCTCAAAAAAATCACGGTTGCGTTCCTCGCGAAAAGTAGCCCAAAATCGACTCTTGAATCGCCTCGATCTGATATTCCTACGCTGAGAAATAATTCGTCGAAGTAGCCGCTATCCAAAAACCCAAACAGCAAAAGAGGGGGTCAAAACACCTCGGGAATCATGCCAAGGAATCGGAATCCAGAGAAATCACCAACACGGAAAACGAAGCCCTACCTCTTAGGAACACACCGGCGAAGAAATCGTCGAAAGAGGACTCCTGTACTGCGCAGGGGACTCCTCGGACTGAAATGCGACGATAACGGGCCAAGATTGGGGGAAAAACGAGGCGCTCTGTAAAATCCGGATCGCCGCTGTCGAGCTTCCAAAAATTTTGGAAACCCACCACGAGATGTAAAATAGTGTGAGGAACAACTTTGCTAAAGGTCCCTCCCTCTCATTCCCTCTCTACACTTCGGAAAAAGGCAGAGAAAAGAGAGAGGTGGGCTGTATATATAGGCCCAAAAGTCTTTTGGGAAAAAGACCTCCAAGTCCCAAGATTCGGGCGCCCGGTCCGGCCCAGCCCGATTTCGGGCGCCAACAGTGCGGCCCGGCCCGCCAATTTCCGGGCGCGCACAGTGCGGCCCGGCCCAGCCCGCTCGCGCACAGGATCCCGCCGCACACCGCACAGCCAAACGACCCGCCCCAGAGCCCGCCACGTGTCCGCCAAACAGGCGGCAGCTGTGCGGGCCCAGCGGGGAAGCGCCACGTGCCCCCCCTCCCCGGGTCAGCACGCGTGCGGCGCCCGCCACTGGCGTGACGCCACGTGGGGCGGCGCCGCCAGACGCGACCGTCGGTCCGTCAACGCGCCGCCCACGTGCGCGTACGGCCGCAGTCGCGCGGTGCTGCGTGCGCCACGCGCACATGGGCCGGCCAATCCGGGGCCGCCACGTGGCGCGCCCCGGTCCACCGTGCACCGCGCATGCTGCCCCCGCCTGCCCAGCCTGCCCGCGCTGCCCGCGCGCGATCCCTGCGCCGCGCGCGCTGCACCGGCCCAACCGGTGCCTGCCACGTGGCCCGCCGGTCCACCGTGCACCGGCGGCCCGCTCCGTGGACCGAGAGCCGTGCGCCGGCCCAATAAGAGCCTGCCACGTGTCCCGGCCGGTCCACAGCTCCCCCCGTGCACCAAATTGCGCAGAAAACTTCCGGGGGTCCGTTTTTGGGCATCCGGACTCCAAAATAAATATGTAAATAGCCGTTTTCAAGCGTTTTTCCGCGCTGAATTCAAATACGGCCTCCGATTAGCTTGATTCCACTCCTAAAATTCGGCAAAGGCAGCCGAAGGTCAGGCTTGCTCCCAAATCCTCTCAGGTTCCAAACAACATATCACTTTGACATGTTGGGGGCCCCACACACCAATAATAGGTGTTCTACACCCCGAAATAGGGGCAAAACCACCGGAAAACCTGGGACACTACATCCTCCCCCACTAACAAAAGTTTCGTCCTCGAAACGAAAATCATACCTCAATCCTGAGCCTCGAACAGGTAGGGGTAGGCGTCCATCATTGCTGACTCGAGCTCCCACGTCGCCTCGCGCTCATCATGATTGCTCCAGAGGATCTTCACATAGGGAATGACCCGATTACGCAATTCTCTCACCTCTCGATTCAGAATCCGTAGTGGGCGCTCCTCATACCTCAAATCCTCGCTGATCTCAAGCGGCGTGAAGTCGATGACGTGCGATGGGTCGAAGACGTACCTCCTCAGAGTGGAAACATGAAAAACATCGTGGACACCAGCCAGTCTCGGGGGAAGTGCAAGTCGGTAAGCAACTGGCCCGATACGCTCCAATACCTCAAAGGGTCCAATGTATCGGGGACTGAGTTTCCCGCAAATACCAAACCTCTTTATCCCTTTGGACGGTGAGACTTTCAGAAATACATGCTCTCCCACCTGAAACTCTAAGTCTCGTCGCCGAACATTAGCATAGCTCCTCTGTCGACTCTGAGCGATCTGAAGGTGCTGTCGGATCACTCTAACCTTTTCTTCTGCCTCTAGCAACAAATCTGGTCCCAGAGTCCTTCTCTCCCCCACATCACTCCAATATAGCGGTGATCGACATTTGCGTCCGTACAACGCTTCAAACGGAGCCATTTGGATGCTCGCTTGAAAGCTATTGTTGTACGCAAACTCAGCCAGTGATAAGTGTCGAATCCATCCACCGCCAAACTCTAGGATACAAGCCCTCAGCATATCCTCAAGGATCTGAATCGTCCGCTCTGACTGTCCATCAGTCTGTGGGTGGAAAGCTGTACTGAATCTGAGCTGAGTCCCCAAGGTAGTCTGTAAACTCCCCCAGAATCGCGAAACAAACCTCGGGTCTCTATCTGACACTATGGAAGCTGGCACCCCATGTAACCTCACTATCTCATCCAAGTATAATTGGGCTAGTCGTTCGAGTGGCCAAGTAGTCTGTATAGGCAAAAAGTGCGCTGACTTGGTAAGTCGATCCACCACTACCCAGATAGCATCTGCACCTCCTTGTGCCCTCGGTAATCCTACCACAAAATCCATCGTGATGTGGTCCCACTTCCACTCGGGAATTGGAAGACTTTGTAACTTGCCAGCTGGCACACGATGCTCAGCTTTTACCTGCTGACAAGTTAAACACTGAGACACAAACCTCCCAATATCCCTTTTCATGCCATTCCACCAGAAGTGTGTCTTGAGGTCCTTATACATCTTAGTCCCCCCAGGATGAAGGGTGTAAGGTGTATAATGGGCCTCTCTCAATATCTGCTCTCTGATCTCAGAATCCACTGGCACACAGGCTCGATCCCTGTACCTCAGTACTCCCGCAGTATCAACTGAAAAATCTCCTGATCGATCACTCGGAATCTGATCTCGAATCTTGGTCAAATGGGGGTCCTCGCTCTGTTTCTCCCGGATCCTCTCCAGTAGAGTGGGCTGCACGACCAAAGACATCAGTCTAGCAGAGACCCCAGGGGATACAACCTCTATCTCGAGCCGTCTCAACTCCTCTAATAGTGGCGCCTGATATGTAATCAACATGGACAAACTCTGCACCGCTCTCCTACTCAAAGCATCTACAACCACGTTGGCCTTTCCTGGATGGTAAAGGATATCCACATCGTAATCCTTCAGTAACTCTAACCATCTGCGCTGCCTCAAATTCAGTTCCTTCTGCGTGAACAGGTACTTTAGGCTCTTGTGGTCGGTGTAGATCTCACAGTGCTCCCCATATAGGTAATGGCGCCAAAGCTTCAGTGCAAACACCACGGCAGCAAGTTCCAAGTCATGGGTAGGGTAATTCTTCTCGTAATCCTTAAGCTGTCTCGATGCATAAGCAATTACCCTCCCTTCCTGCATCAGCACGCATCCAAGTCCACTGTGCGATGCATCACTGTAGATCACATATCCTTTCCCCATAACAGGGAGGGAAAGGATAGGAGCGGTCATCAATCTATTCTTTAGCTCCTCAAAGCTCCTCTGGCAGTCCTCGCTCCAGAGAAACTTAACTCCTTTACGCGTCAACCGAGTGAGGGGTGTGGAAAGCTTCGCAAAGCCTTCCACAAACCGACGATAATAACCAGCTAACCCCATGAAGCTGCGCACCTCAGATACAGTCGTCGGTCGGGGCCAATCTCGAACTGCCTCAATCTTCGCCGGGTCTACTGCTACACCGGCGGCGGAAATCACATGGCCCAAGAAAGCTACCTCCCGAAGCCAAAACTCGCACTTTGACAGCTTGGCATACAACTTCTTATCTCGTAGAAGTTGTAGCACAGTCCTCAAGTGCTCCTCGTGCTCGGCCTCGCTTCGGGAGTAAATAAGGATATCATCAATGAACACCACCACAAAACGATCCAGGAAAGGCCGAAATATCCTGTTCATCAAGTCCATAAAGGCGGCAGGGGCATTAGTCAATCCAAACGGCATAACTGTAAACTCATAATGCCCGTACCGTGATCTGAAAGCAGTCTTAGGAATATCCTCGGCCTTCACTTTCAGTTGGTGGTAACCAGACTGTAGATCAATCTTGGAAAATACACAAGACCCTTGCAGCTGATCAAAGAGATCATCGATGCGCGGCAAAGGGTACTTGTTCTTAATGGTCACTTTGTTCAATTCCCTATAGTCCACACACAACCGAAGTGACCCATCCTTCTTTTTCACGAATAGCACCGGTGCTCCCCAAGGCGACACACTTGGTCTAATAAAGCCCTTATCCATCAGATCTTGCAGCTGTGCTTTAAGCTCTCGCATCTCAGCCGGTGCCATCCGATAAGGAGCCTTAGAGATTGGCGCAGTTCCTGGAACTACGTCAATCACAAACTCAATCTCTCTGTCTGGCGGCATACTAGTCAGCTCAGGTGGAAAAACATCCGGAAACTCGCGGGCAATAGGAATATCCCCGAGTCCCGGTGTCGCCTTAGGCCCCTCAACAACACTAGCCAAAAAGGCTACACATCCTCGATGAATCATCCGCCTCGCTCGGGAAGTCGAAACCACAGAGGCAAAGAAAGCACTCTGACATCCCCGATATACAAACATCTCCTGGCCTGGCTCTCTAAAAGTGACAGTCCTCGCTGCACAATCAATAGTCGCGAAATACCGAGCCAGCCAGTCCATCCCAAGAATCACATCAAAGTCCCTCAGCTGTCTCAAGACCAACAGGTCTGCTGGCATAATCCAGGACTCGATCTGCATCGGGCAGGACCAACAACACTCCTCCACGTGCAAAGTGTGATCGGGAATCTGAACCTCTCGTGCATGTGGCAAAAATCCTACCTCTAACCCATGTAATGATGCAAAAGATCTACTAATGAAAGAATGCGATGCTCCAGTATCAAATAAGGTACGAGTCCTAATGCCAGAGAGTAAGGTGATACCTGCCACCACATGGTCCGCTGCTGAAGAATCCTCTACCTGTGCAGCATACACTCGCCCACTCTGAGCTGGAGGGCGATAATCGGTGGGATGGGAAGAAGATGGCTTGCTCGCTAGAGCATAAGGCCGCTGAGCCGTCGACCGCTGCTGCGATGATGCTGGGGCAGATGCTGAAGAAGGAGCGGCTGAGGTCGAAAAGGGGCACGCAGCTCGAATGTGCCCTGGCTGTCCACATCCGTAGCAGCGACCCCACCGCTGGTCGCAAGTGCCGGGGAAGTGCGGACCTCCACAGAAGATACAACTGCTGGGAGCCCTTGACTGTCGGGACTGCTGCTGCTGAGACTGTCGCTGTCGCTGTGGCTGCCGCTGAGACCCGCGCTGCGACGACTGCGATCTCTGCTGCTGCTGCGGGGCCTCTGGGACCCACTAGGCCCTCGCCGCTCCGAACGCCCACGGCCTGGGAACTGAGGCGGTGGCGGTCGGGGCGGCCTCCAAGTACTGGCCTGTCCCCCCTCGTCTGGGCTGGTCGCTTTCTGTCGGAGCTCTGAGCGACCGCGGCCCTCTGTCTGGCCACCACCTGATCACCTCTCTCCACCCACTGTGCGTGCTCTGCGGCTGCCTCCAGAGTCTGAAATCTCTGAGCATGCACCAGTGTGTAAATCTCTGGACGGAGGCCTCCCTCGAACAACTCAACCTGGTGCGGACCGTCACGGGCGACGAAGGGCACACAGTTCAGCAACTCCGTGAACTCCTGGAAATAGGCATGAGCCGATCGATCGCCCTGCTGCAGGTTCTTCAAGTCGTCCTCCAACTTCTTCTTCACACTGGTCGAAAAATAGGTGTCCAGCACCATCCGTCGGAACTCCTCCCAAGGCAGCTGCCGAGTAATCCGGAACTCCAGGGGCTCTACCCGCTGCCACCAAAATCAGCATCTCCGTCCAAACAGTGCACCGCCATGTGCACTCGATACCTCGGGTCGATGAAGAAGTCCCGAAAAAGCTTCTCCATCGCAGATAGCCATCTCCCAACAGCCCAGGGCTGCGCATCCCGCCCTGAGAATCTAGGGGGTCCCCGCTGAACAAACTGGAGAGTTTGTTAGCGATATCCTTCTCCTCCTCCGCAGTCAAAGGCTGAATAGCTCCAGAAGCCCCGCTACTCGAAGATGGCGCTGACGGCACAAAAGGTGCAACAGGAGGCACAAGGGCCTCAGGAATAGCTGGGGATGGTGCCTCTCTCTGGGCAAGGAGCTGCTCAAACCTCTGCTCCTGGCGGCGCTGACCCTCCGCCAATTGGGCCACCAAGGCCCTCAACTCAGTAAGCTCGGGGGGTGTAGGCTGCCCTGGCTCATCAGGGGGTAACGAGACACCCCGAGTAGGGATCCGACGTCGGGGAGGCATCCTGCCACAAGAAATCACGAATAAGTAACATAACCCCACACGACCCAATCTAGCGAAAGTCAAAGACATCCCCCAATTTCTGCGACTTTATGTTGTCTGCAGCCAACATAACGGTCCACCGGAAATTGGGTATGTCGATCCCTCTTCACTCACTGGAAGAGTCCAATAAATAAATCAACGACTTTCGCGAAGTGTCACGCCTCTCGCGCCCTATCATCCTAGGATCTGCCAAAAGCCTAGGGTTTCCTAAGTCCCAACTGACCTATCCCTAAGCTCTGATACCAACTTAATCTGTCACGCCCCGGGTGTAAACCAGAACCCGGGCCCGCCAACAGATCCGCCGTGCACACGGAATTTTCCATGTACACGAAGCGCTGGTAACCTGCTCAGATAGATAATATAAAATAAAAGAGCATAAACAGAGCTGAATTAGTAAAACTAAAGTAATCTCAGACTGAAACAAACTACAAACTGAAATAAAAGTACAATATACTCCCAACTCCCAAAAAGATACAAACAGCTGGCCAAAGCCAGACCCAAAAGTAAACTACTGAAGTCTGAGATACAAAAGGGGGGTATAATAAAACCTCGCTAGTCTCTTGCTCGGGGTAGATGATCTAACTAGTCGGCGATTCTCTTGCCTCGATCTGCCGCTGAAGGCCCAGCAGCCCGCGCAGATGACTCTGCAAAACAAAGGGAAGAAGACAGAAAACAACAATGGGGGTGAGAACTACGAGATAAACCAGTAGCCTCCCCTAGTGGGTAAAACCTCTAATGCTGACGCACCCACTAGGAATAAAGAGGCAAAAGAAAAGAACGGTGGTATGAAATAAAGACTGCTGGAAAAAGAACTACCACTACTATGCCTCTAAATGCAGTGCCAAAGATACTGTATAAATGCAACTATAAAGCTGACTGCCCAAAGAAACCCAATCAGAGGGCCAGGAAATACTGGCACTGCCTGCTCTGTCATCACTCACACCTCACCAACTGTGCCCGGCGCTCGGCACGATGTAAAGCCTACTCCGGGGTGGCACTCGAGGGGAGCGACCCACACGAGTAAAGTATCTCTGTATCAAGCATCTCTGTAACCAATGTCTCACACTAGCAGGACTGGATCATGACCATGATCAAAGTGGGAATACTCCATCCACTAATGCAACCCCGATCCCCAATCTGATGTGATAATAACATCCGGTCAACCGCCCAAAATCCGCGGTCACCGCTGAACCCATAGACCCTAATCTGATAAGGTAAGAATATCTGGTCAACCGCCATAATATCCGCGGTTGCCACTATGCCCCATAATCCCCAAAACGAGTCTAAACTGTCCCAGACTCAAGATCCAACTACACCATCTCAAGATCCCGCTCCTACTCGATCATCATGCATCGATAGAGAATAATAACAATAAAGCATGTTTTCTCCTAAGTCAAATCCCCATAATAAAGTGCTGCAGTAAAATAGTGGCTTAACTAGTTGTCCAAATAAGCATGCCAGTGTTCTCTTTTAAAAGCATTTGAAAGGTGACTAAGGTTTCTTGAAAGAATCAATTTAAAATATTAAAGGGTTATTATTTGCATACGGATTAAGATATAGCAATTTTCCAAATTTATTGTCCCAGATTTATCACATAAAAGCTATCACTTAATTTAGGGGGCCAATGCAATAGGTTCATATACCACAAGTTAACTATCACATTTAATATTGGGAAACTCTACTATTCCTAGTGTGCAAGTCAACAAAGAGGGAAACGCAACCACCCACCTCGAAAAGCGTGCACAATACCCCAAGAAAATACCCGCTGTCCTCTATGCATACCGTCAGCTGAAACAGTATCCTACAACCTCACATAAGTGTACACGGTTGTAAAAACTACAAGTCTCAAAACAGATTTGCTGTTTTATAATCAGCACGCAAAACGAGGAATTTCACCTCTGTCTCGAGCTCCATAAAATCTCAAAAATCACGGTTGCGTTCCTCGCGAAAAGTAGCCCAAAATCGACTCTTGAATCGCCTCGCTCTGATATTCCTACGCTGAGAAATAATTCGTCGAAGGTAGCCGCTGTCCAAAAACCCAAACAGCAAAAGAGGGGGTCAAAACACCTCGGGAATCGTGCCAAGGAATCGGAATCCAGAGAAATCACCAACACGGAAAACGAAGCCCTACCCTTTAGGAACACACCGGCGAAGAGAAGAAATCGTCGAAAGAAGACTCCTGTACTGCGCAGGGGGACTCCTCGGACTGAAATATGCGACGGATAACGGGCCAAGATTGGGGGAAAAACGAGGCGCTCTGTAAAATCGGATCGCCGCTGTCGAGCTTCCAAAAATTCTGGAAACCCACCACGAGAGTAAAATAGTGTGAGGAACAACTTTGCTAAGGTCCCATCCCTCTCATCCCTCTCTACACTTCGGAAAAAGGCAGAGAAAAGAGAAGAGGGTGGGCTGTATATATAGGCCCAAAAAGTCTTTTTGGGAAAAAGACCCTCCAAGTCCCAAGATTCGGGCGCCCGGTCCGGCCCAGCCGATTTCGGGCGCCAACAGTGCGGCCGGCCCCGCCAATTTCCGGGCAGCGCACAGTGCGGCCCGGCCAGCCCGCTCGCGCACAGGATCCCGCCGCACACCGCACAGCCAACCGCACCACCCCGCCCCAGAGCCCGCCACGTGTCCGCCAAACAGGCGGCAAGCCGTGCGGGGCCCAGCGGGGAAGCCGCCCCGTGCCCCCCCCCTCCCCGGGTCAGCACGCGTGCGGCGCCCGCCACTGGCGTGACGCCACGTGTGGCGGCGCCGCCAGACGCGACCGCCGGTCCGTCAACGCGCGCCCACGTGCGCGTACGGCCGCAGTCGCGCGGTGCTGCGTGCGCCCCGCGCACATGGGCCGGCCAATCCGGGGCCGCCACGTGGCGCGCCACGGTCCACGTGCACCGCGCACGCTCTGCCCCCGCCTGCCCGGCTGCCCGCGCTGCCCCGCGCGCGATCCCTGCGCCTCGCGCGCTGCACCGGCCCAACCGGTGCCTGCCACGTGGCCCGCCGGTCCACCGTGCACCGGCGGCCCGCTCGTGGACCGAGAGCCGTGCAGCCGGCCCAATAAGAGCCTGCCACGTGTCCCGGCGGTCCACAGCTCCCCCCGTGCACCAAATTGCGCAGAAAAACTTCCGGGGGTCCGTTTTTGGGCATCGGACTCCAAAATAATATGTAAATAGCCGTTTTCAAGCATTTTTCCGCGCTGAATTCAAATACGGCCTCCGATTAGCCTGATTCCACTCCTAAAATTCGGCAAAGGCAGCCGAAGTCGGCTTGCTCCCAAATCCTCTCAGGTTCCAAACAACATATCACTTTGACAGTTGGGGGCCCCACACACCAATAATAGGTTTCTACACCCCGATAGGGGCAAAACCACCGGGAAACCTGGGACACTACAAAAAAGATAACGGTATAATGCAACTATAAGGCTAACCGCCCAAAGAAACCCATCAAAGGGCCAGGAAGTACTGGCACGGCCTTGGCTGATGCTGCTCTTGTCATCACTCACAACTCACCAACTGTGTCATCACTCACAACTCACCAACTGACGGGCACCGTCACGGTCAAAAGCCTACTCCGGAGTGGCACCGAGGGGAGCGACCCACACGAGTAAAGTATCTCTGTATCAAGCATCTCTGTAACCAATGTCTCACAATAGCAGGACTGGATCAAGACTATGATCAAAGTGGGAAACTCCGCCACTAATGAAACCCCGATCTGATGCAATGGTACTCAATAGTGGGAAACACCTCACTAGAGAAATCTGATACCCAATCTGGCATAGTGATATCCGGTCACCGCCCAATGTCCCGCGGTCGCCGCAACACCCCACAAGATCAAATCTGATAAAGTAATCACATCTGGCAAACCGCCTACTGTCGCGGTTACCACAATAACCCACAAATCCCAAAGTTTGATAAAGTAAAAACATCTGGCCGACCGCCAACATCCGCGGTGGCCACTAAGCCCCACAATCCCCAAGACGAGTCTAAACATCCCAGACTCGAGGTCCAGCTGCACTATCCCAAAATCCCAATCAGACTCGAGCATCATGCCTCGATAGAGAAGGAGAACGATAACACATGTTTTCTCCTAGTCAAATCCAATATATAGTGCAGCAGTAAACAGTGGCCTAACTAGTGTCCCCAGGTAAGCATGCAATTGTCCTTTTTTTAAAGTGTTAGAAAAGTGGCTAAGGTTTATTTCAAAGAATTATTTTTAAACATTAATGTGATACTTATTTGCATGCGGGGTTTAAGATATAGCAATTGTCCAACATTATTGTCCCAAATTTTTATCACATAAAGGTTATCAACTAAATTAGGGGGCATTGCATCAAGTTCATATAACTATCAGCTAGTTGTCACATATATATTGGGGGACTCTAATACTCCTAGTGAGCATGAAAACAAAGAGGGAACGCACAACCAACCTCGAAAAGCGTGCACAACACCCGAAGAAAACCCCCCTTCCGTTGTCCTCTAAGCACACAGTCAGCCGAAACAGTGTCCTACAACCACACACATTGCACACGGTGTAAAAAATCACAAGTCCCAAAACAGATTTTGCGTTTTATAATCAGCATGAAACGAGGATTTCACACCTCTTTCCGAGGTCCCAAAAATCCCAGGAAAAATCACGGTTGAGTTCCTCACGAAAATTAGCCCAAAATCGGCTCTTTTAACGCCTCGATCCGATATTCCTACGCCAAGATATAATTCGTCGAGTTGCCGCTGTCCAAACATCCAAACAGCAAAAGGGGCGGTCAAAACACCTCGGGAATCGTGCCAAGAATCAGAATCCAGAGAACCACCAACACGGAAACGAATCCCTACCTCTCAGGAACACACCGGCGAAGAAATCCGTCAAAAAAGCACTCCTGTACGCGAAGGGGACTCCTCGGACTGAAATGTGACGATAACGGCGAAAATTGGGGAAAGAACGGGGCGCACTGTAAAATCCGGCTCGCCGTTGTCGAACTTCCAAAAAATCTGAACTTCCACCACGAGATGCAATATGTAGGAACAACTTGCTTCAAGGCTCTCCCTCAGATTCTCTCTCTAACTCTCGAAAAAAGCAGAAGAAGGAGGGGAGGGGAGGCCTATTTATAGGCCCACCAACAATTGGGAAAATACCCAATGTGTCCTGGATTCGGGCGGCCGAATCATTCGGCCCCGAATCCGGCCCAAACAGTGCCGGTCCCAACTCGGCCCACTCCCGCACACGGGATCCGGTCGGACCGAACGCTGTTCCTTACGCCCCCGAGGCTCGACACGTGTCCTGTCCCCCGCACAGGGGATAGCGCGCCCAGCGAACCGGCCGCGGCCACCGTGCCCCCCATG
>CM055065.1:13257027-13333642 GCA_029204045.2 Tillandsia leiboldiana
CCCCTGCACCATTTTGCGCGAAAACACTCCGGGGGGCTCGGTTTTTGGCATCCGGTCACTATTTCCAAAATTTTAAAAAAAAAAAATAAGTTAATAGCCGTTTTCAAGCTTTTTTTTCTCCGCGTGAAATTCAAATACGGCCTACCGATTAGCCTGATTCCACTCCTAAAATTCGGCAAAGGCCCGAAGGTCGGCTTGCTCCCAAATCCTCTCAGGTTCCAAACAACATTCACTTTGACATGTTGGGGCCCCACACCCCACTAATAGGTGTTCACACCCGAAACAGGGGAAAACCACGGGAAAACTGGGACACTACTCCTCCCCCAATAACAAAATGTTTCGTCCTCGAAACGAAAAATCATACCTCAATCCTGAGCCTCGACAGGTAGGGGTAGGCGTCCATCATTGCTGACTCGAGCTCCACGTCGCCTTCGCTCATCATGATTGCTCCAGAGATCTTCACATAGGGAATGTCCCGATTGCGCAATTCTTTCACCTCTCGATTAGAATCCGTAGTGGGCGCTCCTCATACCTCAAAATCCCCGCTGATCTCAAGCGGCGTGAAGTCGATAGTTGCGATGGTCGAAGACGTTACCTCCTCAGTGTAGAAACATGAAAACATCGTGGACACCAGCCAGTCTCCGGGGGAAGTGCAAGTCGGTAGCACTGGCCCGATACGCTCCAATACCTCAAAGGGTCCACCTATTCGGGACTGAGTTTCCCGCGAATACCAAACCTCCTTATTCCCTTTGGACGGCGGACTTTCAGAAATACATGATCTCCCACCTGAAAACTCTAAGTCTCGTCGCCGAACATTAGCATAGCTCCTCTGTCGACTCTGAGCGATTGAAGGTGCTGTTGGATCACTCTGACTTTTCTTCTGCTCTAGCAACAAATCTGGTCCCAGAGTCCTTCTCTCCCCCACATCACTCCAATATAGTCGGTGATCGACATTTGCGTCCGTACAACGCTTCAAACGGAGCCATTTGGATGCTTCGCTTGAAAGCTGTTGTTGTACGCAAACTCAGCCAGTATGATAATGTCGAATCCATCCACCGCCAAACTCTAGGATACAAGCCCTCGCATATCCTCAGGATCTGAATCGTCCGCTCTGACTGTCCATCAGTCTGTGGGTGGAAAGCTGTACTAATCTGAGCTGAGTCCCCAAGGTAGTCTGTAACTCCCCCAGAATCGCGAGACAAACCTCGGGTCTCTATCTGACACTATGGAAGTGGCACCCCATGTAACCTCACTATCTCACCAGTATAACTGGGCTAGTCGTTCGAGTGGCCAAGTAGTCTGTATAGGCAAAAAGTGCGCTGACTTGGTAAGTCGATCCACCACTACCCAGATAGCATCTGCACCTCCTTGTGCCCTCGGTAATCGACCACAAAATCCATCGTGATGTGGTCCCACTTCCACTCGGGAATTGGAAGACTTTGTAACTTGCCAGCTGGCACACGATGCTCAGCTTTTACCTGCTGACAAGTTAAACACTGAGACACAAACCTCCCAATATCCCTTTTCATGCCATTCCACCAGAAGTGTGTCTTGAGGTCCTTATACATCTTAGTCCCCCAGGATGAAGGGTGTAAGGTGTATAATGGGCCTCTCTCAATATCTGCTCTCTGATCTCAGAATCCACTGGCACACAGGCTCGATCCCTGTACCTCAGTACTCCCGCAGTATCAACTGAAAAATCCCCTGATCGATGACTCGGAATCTGATCTCGAATCTTGGTCAAATGGGGGTCCTCGCTCTGTTCTTCTCCCGGATCCTCTCCAGTAGAGTGGGCTGCACGACCAAAGACATCAGTCTAGCAGAGACCCCAGGGGATACAACCTCTATCTCGAGCCGTCTCAACTCCTCTAATAGTGGCGCCTGATATGTAATCAACATGGACAAACTCTGCACCGCTCTCCTACTCAAAGCATCTACAACCACGTTGGCCTTTCCTGGATGGTAAAGGATATCCACATCGTAATCCTTCAGTAACTCTAACCATCTGCGCTGCCTCAATTCAGTTCCTTCTGCGTGAACAGGTACTTTAGGCTCTTGTGGTCGGTGTAGATCTCACAGTGCTCCCCATATAGGTAATGGCGCCAAAGCTTCAGTGCAAACACCACGGCAGCAAGTTCCAAGTCATGGGTAGGGTAATTCTTCTCGTAATCCTTAAGCTGTCTCGATGCATAAGCAATTACCCTCCCTTCCTGCATCAGCACGCATCCAAGTCCACTGTGCGATGCATCACTGTAGATCACATTCCTTTCCCCCATAACAGGGAGGGAAAGGATAGGAGCGGTCATCAATCTATTCTTTAGCTCCTCAAAGCTCCTCTGGCAGTCCTCGCTCCAGAGAAACTTAACTCCTTTACGCGTCAACCGAGTGAGGGGTGTGGAAAGCTTCGCAAAGCCTTCCACAAACCGACGATAATAACCAGCTAACCCCATGAAGCTGCGCACCTCAGATACAGTCGTCGGTCGGGGCCAATCTCGAACTGCCTCAATCTTCGCCGGGTCTACTGCTACACCGGCGGCGGAAATCACATGGCCCAAGAAAGCTACCTCCCGAAGCCAAAACTCGCACTTTGACAGCTTGGCATACAACTTCTTATCTCGTAGAAGTTGTAGCACAGTCCTCAAGTGCTCCTCGTGCTCGGCCTCGCTTCGGGAGTAAATAGGATATCATCAATGAACACCACCACAAAACGATCCAGGAAAGGCCGAAATATCCTGTTCATCAAGTCCATAAAGGCGGCAGGGGCATTAGTCAATCCAAACCGGCATAACTGTAAACTCATAATGCCCGTACCGTGATCTGAAAGCAGTCTTAGGAATATCCTCGGCCTTCACTTTCAGTTGGTGGTAACCAGACTGTAGATCAATCTTGGAAAATACACAAGACCCTTGCAGCTGATCAAAGAGATCATCGGAATGCGCGGCAAGGGTACTTGTTCTTAATGGTCACTTTGTTCAATTCCCTATAGTCCCCACACAACCGAAGTGACCCATCCTTCTTTTTCACGAATAGCACCGGTGCTCCCCAAGGCGACACACTTGGGTCTAATAAAGCCCTTATCCATCAGATCTTGCAGCTGTGCTTTAAGCTCTCGCATCTCAGCCCGGTGCCATCCGATAAGGAGCCTTAGAGATTGGCGCAGTTCCTGGAACTACGTCAATCACAAACTCAATCTCTCTGTCTGGCGGCATACTAGTCAGCTCAGGTGGAAAAACATCCGGAACTCGCGGGCAATAGGAATATCCCCGAGTCCCGGTGTCGCCTTAGGCCCCTCAACAACACTAGCCAAAAAGGCTACACATCCTCGATGAATCATCCGCCTCGCTCGGGAAGTCGAAACCACAGAGGCAAAGAAAGCACTCTGACATCCCCGATATACAAACATCTCCTGGCCTGGCTCTCTAAAAGTGACAGTCCTCGCTGCACATCAATAGTCGCGAAATACCGAGCCAGCCAGTCCATCCCAAGAATCACATCAAAGTCCCTCAGCTGTCTCAAGACCAACAGGGCTGCATGGCATAATCCAGGAACTCGATCCTGCATCGGGCAGGACCAACAACACGCCTCCACGGCAAAGTGGTGATCGGGAATCTGAACCTCTACGTGCATGTGGCAAAATCCTACCTCTAACCCATGTAATGATGCAAAAGATCTACTAATGAAAGAATGCGATGCGCCAGTATCAAATAAGGTACGAGTCCTAATGCCAGAGAGAGTAAGGTGATAACCTGCCACCGTACATGGTCCGCTGCTGAAGAATCCTCTACCTGTGCAGCATACACTCGCCCACTCTGAGCTGGAGGGCGATAATACGGTGGGATGGGAAGAAGATGGCTTGCTCGCTAGAGCATAAGGCCGCTGAGCCGTCGACCGCTGCTGCGATGATGCTGGGGCAGATGCTGAAGAGGAGCGGCTGAGGTCGAGAAAGGGGCCACGCAGCTCGAATGTGCCCTGGCTGTCCCATCCGTAGCAGCGACCCCACCGCTGGTCGCAATGTGCCGAGGGAAGTGCGGACCTCCACAGAAGATACACTGCTGGGAGCCCGTGACTGTCGGGACTGCTGCTGCTGAGACTGTCGCTGTCGCTGTGGCTGCCGCTGAGACCGCGCTGCGACGACTGCGATCTCTGCTGCTGCTGCGGGGCCTCTGGGAACCCCTAGGCCTCTCCGCTTCCGAACGCCCACCGGCCTGGAACTGAGTCGGTGGCGGTCGGGGCGGCCTCCAAGTACTGGGCCTGTCCCCCTCGTCCGGGCTGGTCGCTTTCTGTCGGAGCTCTGAGCGACCGCGGCCCTCTGTCTGGCCACCACCTGATCACCTCTCCTCCACCCACTGTGCGTGCTCTGCGGCTGCCTCCAGAGTCTGAAATCTCTGAGCATGCACCAGTGTTTAAATCTCTGGACGGAGGCCTCCCTCGAACAACTCAACCTGGTGCGGACCGTCACGGGCGACGAGGGCACACAGTTCAGCAACTCCGTGAACTCCTGGAAATAGGCATGAGCCGATCGATCGCCGCTGCTGCAGGTTCTTCAAGTCGTCCTCCAACTTCTTCTTCACACTGGTCGAAAAATAGGTGTCCAGCACCATCCGTCGGAACTCCTCCCAAGGCAGCTGCCGAGTAATCCGGAACTCCAGGGGCTCTACCGCTGCCACCAAAAATCACATCTCCGTCCAAACAGTGCACCGCCATGTGCACTCGATACCTCGGGTCGATGAAGAGTCCCGAAAAAGCTTCTCCATCGCAGATAGCCATCTCCCAACAGCCCAGGGCTGCGCATCCCGCCCTGAGAATCTAGGGGGTCCCCGCTGAACAAACTTGGAGAGTTTGTTAGCGATATCCTTCTCCTCCTCCGCATCAAAGGCTGAATAGCTCCAGAAGCCCGCTACTCGAAGATGGCGCTGACACAAAAGGTGCAACAGGAGGCACAAGGGCCTCAGGAATAGCTGGGGATGGTGCCTCTCTCTGGGCAAGGAGCTGCTCAAACCTCTGCTCCTGGCGGCGCTGACCCTCCGCCAATTGGGCCACCAAGGCCCTCAACTCAGTAAGCTCGGGGGGTGTAGGCTGCCCTGGCTCATCAGGGGGCTAACGAGACACCCCGAGTAGGGATCCGACGTCGGGGAGGCATCCTGCCACAAGAAAATCACGAATAAGTAACATAACCCCACACGACCCAATCTAGCGAAAGTCAAAGACATCCCCCAATTTCTGCGACTTTATGTTGTCTGCAGCCAACATAACGGTCCACCGGAAATTGGGTATGTCGATCCCTCTTCACTCACTGGAAGAGTCCAATAAATAATCAACGACTTTCGCGAAGTGTCACGCCTCTCGCGCCCTATCATCCTAGGATCTGCCAAAAGCCTAGGGTTTCCTAAGTCCCAACTGACCTATCCCTAAGCTCTGATACCAACTTAATCTGTCACGCCCCGGGTGTAAACCAGAACCCGGGCCCGCCAACAGATCCGCCGTGCACACGGAATTTTCCATGTACACGAAGCGCTGGTAACCTGCTCAGATAGATAATATAAAATAAAGAGCATAAACAGAGCTGAATTAGTAAAACTAAAGTAATCTCAGACTGAAACAACTACAACTGAATAAAAGTACAATATACTCCCAACTTCCCAAAAAGATACAAACAGCTGGCCAAAGCCAGACCCAAAAAGTAAACTACTGAAAGTCTGAGATACAAAAGGGGGGTATAATAAAACCTCGCTAGTCCTCTTGCTCGGGGTAGATGATCTAACTAGTTCGGCGATTCTCTTGCCTTCGATCTGCCGCTAGAAGGCCCAGCAGCCCGCGCAGATGACTCTTGCAAAACAAAGGGAAGAAGACAGAAAACAACAATGGGGGTGAGACTACGAGATAAACCAGTAGCCTCCCCTAGTGGGTAAAACCTCTATGCTGACGCACCCACTAGGAATAAGAGGCAAAAGAAAAGAACGGTGGTATGAAATAAAGACTTGCTGGAAAAAGAACTACACTACTACTATGCCTCTAAATGCAGTGCCAAAGATACTGTATAAATGCAACTATAAAGCTGACGGCCCAAAGAAACCCAATCAGAGGGCCAGGAAATACTGGCACTTGCCTGCTCTGTCATCACTCACACCTCACCAACTGTGCCCGGCGCTCGGCACGATGTAAAGCCTACTCCGGGGTGGCACTCGAGGGGAGCGACCCACACGAGTAAAGTATCTCTGTATCAAGCATCTCTGTAACCAATGTCTCACACTAGCAGGACTGGATCATGACCATGATCAAAGTGGGAATACTCCATCCACTAATGCAACCCCGATCCCCAATCTGATGTGATAATAACATCCGGTCAACCGCCCAAAATCCGCGGTCACCGCTGAACCCATAGACCCTAATCTGATAAGGTAAGAATATCTGGTCAACCGCCTAATATCCGCGGTTGCCACTATGCCCCATAATCCCCAAAACGAGTCTAAACTGTCCCAGACTCAAGATCCAACTACACCATCTCAAGATCCCGCTCCTACTCGATCATCATGCATCGATAGAGAATAATAACAATAAAGCATGTTTTCTCCTAAGTCAAATCCCATAATAAAGTGCTGCAGTAAAATAGTGGCTTAACTAGTTGTCCAAATAAGCATGCCAGTGTTCTCTTTTAAAAGCATTTGAAAGGTGACTAAGGTTTCTTGAAAAGAATCAATTTAAAATATTAAAGGGTTATTTATTTGCATACGGATTAAGATATAGCAATTTTCCAAATTTATTGTCCCAGATTTATCACATAAAAAGCTATCACTTAATTTAGGGGGCCAATGCAATAGGTTCATATACCACAAGTTAACTATCACATTTAATATTGGGAAACTCTACTATTCCTAGTGTGCAAGTCAACAAAGAGGGAAACGCAACCACCCACCTCGAAAAGCGTGCACAATACCCCAAGAAAATACCCGCTGTCCTCTATGCATACCGTCAGCTGAAACAGTATCCTACAACCTCACATAAGTGTACACGGTGTAAAAACTACAAGTCTCAAAACAGATTTGCTGTTTTATAATCAGCACGCAAAACGAGGAATTTCACCTCTGTCTCGAGCTCCATAAAATCTCAAAAAATCACGGTTGCGTTCCTCGCGAAAAGTAGCCCAAAAATCGACTCTTGAATCGCCTCGATCTGATATTCCTACGCTGAGAAATAATTCGTCGAAGTAGCCGCTGTCCAAAAACCCAAACAGCAAAAGAGGGGGTCAAAACACCTCGGGAATCGTGCCAAGGAATCGGAATCCAGAGAAATCACCAACACGGAAAACGAAGCCCTACCTCTTAGGAACACACCGGCGAAGAAATCGTCGAAAGAAGACTCCTGTACTGCGCAGGGGACTCCTCGGACTGAAATGCGACGATAACGGGCCAAGATTGGGGGAAAAACGAGGCGCTCTGTAAAATCCGGATCGCCGCTGTCGAGCTTCCAAAAATTCTGGAAACCCACCACGAGATGTAAAATAGTGTGAGGAACAACTTTGCTAAAGGTCCCTCCCTCTCATTCCCTCTCTACACTTCGGAAAAAGGCAGAGAAAAGAGAGAGGTGGGCTGTATATATAGGCCCAAAAGTCTTTTGGGAAAAAGACCTCCAAGTCCCAAGATTCGGGCGCCCGGTCCGGCCCAGCCCGATTTCGGGCGCCAACAGTGCGGCCCGGCCCGCCAATTTCCGGGCGCGCACAGTGCGGCCCGGCCCAGCCCGCTCGCGCACAGGATCCCGCCGCACACCGCACAGCCAAACGACCCGCCCCAGAGCCCGCCACGTGTCCGCCAAACAGGCGGCAGCCGTGCGGGCCCAGCGGGGAAGCGCCACGTGCCCCCCCCTCCCCGGGTCAGCACGCGTGCGGCGCCCGCCACTGGCGTGACGCCACGTGGGGCGGCGCCGCCAGACGCGACCGCCGGTCCGTCAACGCGCCGCCCACGTGCGCGTACGGCCGCAGTCGCGCGGTGCTGCGTGCGCCACGCGCACATGGGCCGGCCAATCCGGGGCCGCCACGTGGCGCGCCACGGTCCACCGTGCACCGCGCACGCTGCCCCCGCCTGCCCGGCCTGCCCGCGCTGCCCGCGCGCGATCCCTGCGCCGCGCGCGCTGCACCGGCCCAACCGGTGCCTGCCACGTGGCCCGCCGGTCCACCGTGCACCGGCGGCCCGCTCCGTGGACCGAGAGCCGTGCGCCGGCCCAATAAGAGCCTGCCACGTGTCCCGGCCGGTCCACAGCTCCCCCCGTGCACCAAATTGCGCAGAAAACTTCCGGGGGTCCGTTTTTGGGCATCCGGACTCCAAAATAAATATGTAAATAGCCGTTTTCAAGCATTTTTCCGCGCTGAATTCAAATACGGCCTCCGATTAGCTTGATTCCACTCCTAAAATTCGGCAAAGGCAGCCGAAGGTCAGGCTTGCTCCCAAATCCTCTCAGGTTCCAAACAACATATCACTTTGACATGTTGGGGGCCCCACACACCAATAATAGGTGTTCTACACCCCGAAATAGGGGCAAAACCACCGGGAAACCTGGGACACTACAAAAAAGATAACTGTATAAATGCAACTATAAGGCTAACCGCCCAAAGAAACCCAATCAAAGGGCCAGGAAGTACTGGCACTGCCTGCTCTGTCATCACTCACAACTCACCAACTGTGTCATCACTCACAACTCACCAACTGACGGGCACCGTCACGGTCAAAAGCCTACTCCGGAGTGGCACTCGAGGGGAGCGACCCACACGAGTAAAGTATCTCTGTATCAAGCATCTCTGTAACCAATGTCTCACAATAGCAGGACTGGATCAAGACTATGATCAAAGTGGGAAACTCCGTCCACTAATGAAACCCCGATCTGATGCAATGGTACTCAATAAGTGGGAAACACCATCCACTAGAGAAATCTGATACCCAATCTGATGCATAAGTGAATATCCGGTCAACCGCCCAATGTCCGCGGTCGCCGCAACACCCCACAAGATCAAAATCTGATAAAGTAATCAACATCTGGCAAACCGCCTACTGTCCGCGGTTACCACAATAACCCACAAATCCCAATTTGATAAAGTAAAAACATCTGGCCGACCGCCTAACATCCGCGGTGGCCACTAAGCCCCACAATCCCCAAGACGAGTCTAAACTATCCCAGACTCGAGGTCCAGACTGCACTATCCCAAAATCCCAATCAGACTCGAGCATCATGCCTCGATAGAGAAGGAGAACGATAACACATGTTTTCTCCTAAGTCAAATCCAATAATATAGTGCAGCAGTAAACAGTGGCCTAACTAGGTGTCCAGGTAAGCATGCAATTGTCCTTTTTTATAAAGTGTTAGAAAAGTGGCTAAGGTTTATTTCAAAGAATTATTTTTAAACATTAATGTGATACTTATTTGCATGCGGGGTTAAGATATAGCAATTGTCCAACATTATTGTCCCAAATTTATCACATAAAGGTTATCAACTAAATTAGGGGGCATTGCATCAAGTTCATATACTATCAGCTAGTTGTCACATATATAATTGGGGGACTCTAATACTCCTAGTGAGCATGAAAACAAAGAGGGAAACGCAACCACCAACCTCGAAAAGCGTGCACAACACCCGAAGAAAAACCCCGCTATCCGTTGTCCTCTAAGCACACAGTCAGCCGAAACAGTGTCCTACAACCACACACATTGCACACGGTGTAAAAAAATCACAAGTCCCAAAACAGATTTTGCTGTTTTATAATCAGCATGAAAAACGAGGAATTTCACCTCTGTTCCGAGGTCCAAAAATCCCAGGAAAAATCACGGTTGAGTTCCTCACGAAAATTAGCCCAAAATCGGCTCTTTAAACGCCTCGATCCGATATTCCTACGCCAAGATATAATTCGTCGAAGTTGCCGCTGTCCAAAAATCCAAACAGCAAAAGGGGGCGTCAAAACACCTCGGGAATCGTGCCAAGGAATCAGAATCCAGAGAAACCACCAACACGGAAAACGAATCCCTACCTCTCAGGAACACACCGGCGAAGAAATCGTCAAAAAAGCACTCCTGTACTGCGCAGGGGACTCCTCGGACTGAAATGTGACGATAACGGGCCGAAAATGGGGAAAGAACGGGGCGCACTGTAAAATCCGGATCGCCGTTGTCGAACTTCCAAAAAATCTGGAACTCCACCACGAGATGCAAAATAATGTGAGGAACAACTTTGCTTCAAGGCTCTCCCTCAGATTCTCTCTCTAACTCTCGAAAAAAGCAGAAGAAGGAGGGGAGGGGAGGCCTATTTATAGGCCCACCAAAACAATTGGGAAAATACCCAATGTGTCCTGGATTCGGGCGGCCGAATCATTCGGGCCCCGAATCCGGGCCCAAACAGTGCCCGGTCCAACTCGGCCCACTCCCGCACACGGGATCCGGTCGGACCGAACGCTGGTCCGACCCGCCCGGAGGCTCGACACGTGTCCCCCGCACAGGGGATAGCGCGCCCAGCGAACCGGCCGCGGCCACGTGCCCCCCATGCGGGGCGGCGGGGTGGGTGGTGCCAGCCCGTGGCGTGACGCCACGTGGCGGCGCCTTTTCCTGCCCGACACGGCCGCCGGCACGCCTGCGTGCCTGCGCCCGCGTGAGCGTACGGCCGCAGGCGCGCGCCTGCGGGTGCACCGCGCGCACCTGCCCCCACCAACACGGGGCCGCCACGTGGCGCGCCCCGATCCACTGTGCACCGCGCCCACCCCGCGCCTGCCCGGCCTGCCCGAGCTGCCCGCGCCTTCCCCCGCGCGCCGCGTGCACTGCGCCGGACCAACCGCACGCTGACACGTGGCCCGCCGGTCCACGGTGCACCGGCGGCCCAATCCGTGGACCGAGAGGCGTGCGCCGGCCCAATGACAGGCCGCCACGTGTCCAGGCCGGTCCACGGCTCCCCCCATGCACCATTTTGCGCAGAAAACTTCCAGGGGTCCGTTTTTGGGCATCCGGACTCAGAAAAATATAAATAAATAAATAGCCGTTTTCAAGCGTTTTTCCGCGCTGAATCCAAATCCGACCCCTGTTTGGCCCAAAGCTTTCTCTAAAATTCGGCAAATACAGCCGAAGGCCAAACCAACAGTAAATACCACACTGTGTCCATCCAGAGCATCCCTTTGATGCACTGTGGGCCTAATTGTGAGGTCCCGGAATCCCCCGCGTAGGGTCGCTGGTTGTTGGGCAGCTTCTAGTGGCCGTTGGGAGTGGTTGTGCGCATGTCGGGCCCGAGAAATGGATTTGTGACGCAATTTGGAATTTAGTTGCATCACTGGAGGCCTGCGTGGTGTGTCAGTGATGTTTGAGCGCAATTTGGACACAAGTGGTGGACTTCGGGTTTAAAATGAGATCCCGTGGGTATTTGGAGGACCCGTCGGGTGTTTAGAAGTGGTTTCGCGCGATTCAGATGTCAAAATTGGACTCCGGACGAAGTTTGGATAAAAGATTACCTCTCCGGTCGCCTTCGGGAATTTTTAGAGTTGGAATTTGGCAAATCGGACTTCAGAATTGGACCCGGCGTGAAAATCGGATCAAGTGGGCTTTCGGCAAATTTTCGGACGAGAATTTGGAGAAACGGACATCGTTTCTGGATTCAGTGCGCGAAATCGCTAAAAATGGACTATTTACTTGTTGGTTTTGGAGCCCGGTAGAATTGCGCGTTTTTCGAGGCATCGCGGCACGTTTTTCGGAGTGGCAGCGCGGCGCGGATCCCGAGGGTGTACGGACGCGACAGGGGGAAGACGCGCCTTCGGCGCGGGTCGCGCGGGGGCCGCCACGTGGCGGGCCCCCGTTGGCGGCCGCGCGGGCGCGGGGGCACGCGCCTGTGTGGCGCGCGCGTGTCCCGCGCCTGCCGCGGGCGCGGTGTAACGCGCCCGTGTGGCGGGCGCGTTACCGCGTGCCGCGTGGCACCCGGGGCGCGTGCGTGGACCCGGTGCACGCGCCCCGGCCTTGTGAGCCGGCTGGGGTGGCTCCTGATTGGGCGGTGCACCGTGCACCGATGCACCGTGGACCATCTCTCTCTCCCTTTCTCTTTTTCTTCTTCTTCTTCCTCCCCGCACACGCCATTTTTCTCCTCTTCTTTCCTTTTCTTCTCCAACCGAGAGCGAGAGGGTGTGAGGGAGAGGATTGTGGGTGGTGCGGCGGTGCGTCGTGGGCCTCGTGGAGCGTGCGAGATTTTCCGAGGGGAGCGTTTCGGCGACGGCGGCGCAGTCGGGTAGGTCCCGTGTGTTAATTTTACGGTATTTTTTGCACAGTTTTGGACCGATATTTTGGACTGTGAATTGACCCCCCTTGCTCTTATCTGTGGTTGGGATTGTGTTATGCACCGTTTTGCGTTTGGTCCCCAACGGCGTGCTCCGTTTTGCGTGCGGACTCCGTTTTGCGTGCGGATTCTGGCACCGTGCACCGTTTTGCGTGCGGACTCCGTTTTGTGTGCGGACACCGGCACCGTGCACCGTTTTGCGTGCGAATTCTGGCACTGTGCACCGTTTTGCGTGCGGACTCCGTTTTGCGTGCGGATTTCGGCACTGTGCATTGTTTTGCGTGCCGACTCCGATTTGCGTGCGAATTTTGGCACAGTGCTCCATTTTGCGTGCGGACTCCGGCAGCGGACATCGTTTTGCGTGCGGATCGCGTGGAGGCCAATTGCAAGTGTCTACGAGCAATTGGTGGCACATCGAGGTGGGTGGCCTTATCTCCAAGTTTTATGGACTGTACAGTATTTCTACTGATGTAGGACTATGCATGATAGCTTATTTTCTTGTGTAGCATGCTAGATTGTAGGAATTGTTATTCCTTTTATCATCTGTTAATATAGTTATCTTGGAACTTGACCTAGCACCCCCGTCATATGTTGCATGTGTAACCAGACCAGTAGAAAACCCTCACTTGGGCAAGGGTTATTTATGCTTAGACATCCACACTGTTCTTTCGTTCCTCGACATAGTGTTATCCTCGCCCGGGTAGTGGGTCGAGAGGTCGGGACTTTCTTTTAGTGTCGGATGCTTTTGCACTCTTGCTTGGGAGCAGAGTGGAGTCTGGTAGTTGTAGTGGGTTGCTTACCTGTGCCGGGAGCCGTTTGGGTAAACGGTAGTCCCGGGAGGTCTTGTTTCCCTGTTGTGCCGTCGTGGAGGGAGCCGTTGCGCAGACGGCAGTCCCGGGCCGTCGAGTATCTTCCGGTCAGTGTTGTCGGGAACCGTTGGGGTTGACGGTGGTCCCAGGTCGTTGAATGTTGTCCGACCTGTTTTGTTACCCTCAGTTGTGGGTCGTTCCTGGCTGTGGAGTACCTCCAGCCAGTGTGCTTTGTGCTGCGAGCTGTTGGAGAGGCTAGTGTCTCGTGTTTCGTGTGAGCTGATCAGCTGAGTCGTCGAGAGTGCTCCGACTGTGGTGCGAGATATTTGGGGATCTTGAGTCCTACCGTTCTGAGAGTGAGCGTGGATTTTGACTAGCCTGCATATGCCAATGTTTGATACTCTATGCCGCGCCGTTTTCCTCTGTTGGAGTCGTGCCCCCTGAGATGCCGCTGTGGATACGGCGGTTGGCCTGTTGAGGCAGTTTTCCGCAGTGGAGGCAACGATTGGCCTGTTGAGGCAGTTTTGCGCGAGGGATGAGTTAGTCGGACAGGACGCCCCACGTAAATCCCGTCCTCATGTGGATGTGTGGTAGTGGGCAGGTGCGTTCCTAGTCGACAGGCGCAGGCTTGACTGGACCCTATGAGGCAGTCAGTTCGATTGGGTCGATTGAGCACCTTGGGTGCGAGTGGTCACTTTTACTTTCATCTGTTCCACTTCTTGAGTATCTAGATAGAGGCATGGTAGCTGTAGAGTAGCTCCAGCTTTTCTTGTTCAGATTTCATTGCACTGTTATCTTTTTACCTCTTGTAGACTTAGTGGGCAGACCGTTGGGCTTGTTGACGGCACCCACTGAGAACTACTGTGGGAAGTAGTTCTCACACCCGTCGTGGTGTCTTTTCCCCAGGGACTTCTTCTCCTGTCCTGTGCTCCTGTTGCTGATCCTTCTGACCGAGGCGAGGGAGTCGCGAGCTAGTTCCCTACCCATCGTTGGAGTGTAGCGGTACCTCTTCCGGGGAGAGCTTCAGTAGATTAGTTTACTACTTTTACCTCTGTTGAGAGAACTTTGTTGTGAGAGCTTGTACACTGATGTTTTTATTGGAGATATCTCCCTTCTGAGTTTTGTATCAGAGGACTTTGTATACGATCGTATTTGGGAGATGGATATTGTATTATTTTCAGTTGTACAGTGTTTGGATTTCAGTCTTTAGTTGTTTACTTTCAGCTCTGATATCTGTGTACCGCAGTTGCTTTTTTATGCAGGTTAGACGCTTCGTCTGTACGACAGTTTCCGTACAGATGGCGGATCTGTTAGCGAGCTCGGGTCGCAGTTTCGACCCCGGGGCGTGCCAGATTAGAGTGGTATCAGAGCCTAGGTTGTAGGTCGTGGTGGACTTAGAAACCCTAGGCTTGTGGTTGGACATTAGGATGACTACGTGAGAGTCGTGACTCATAGCGAGAGTCCTGATTGAGTTTTATACCTCTCCCAAGAGACGGGATGAGTGATTGGCATGTTTATTCTCCTAATCGATTATGTTGGCTGCAGACAACATAATGCTATGGAATGGATGACATGTCTTAGACTTTCGCTGGATTGGGTCGTAGGGTTGTTGTGTCCTGATGTTTGTTGTTTTGCTGTGGGTTGCGATACCCCTGAGACATCGTGTTGTGAAGAGGACACACCCCGCACCTGATGAGTACCCGAGCAGCGGGAGACAGAGCTTTCAGAGCAGAGCGAGACCCAGGAGTTTGTGTGCTGAGATAGTTTCCCACTTTAAACCGAGAGGGGCCGAATCCCTGAACGGTAAAGGATCGAGAACTTCGATAGGCTGAGCCTAGAATCTGTTCTTGTTTGATTGGGGTTCTAGGCACTGGTCTATCGGGATTTTCGGATTTTTGCCGCGTCAGTCGGTTCTTCTCGCCTATGAGTGGAGTGTTGTTGTGGGAGCCGTTTGGAGTGACGGCGGTCCCAGCTGTGTAGACACTTTTCCCTGGCCGAGTTACCAGGAGGATACTTTCCACTGGCCGAGCTACCAGATGGATGCATTGCCCCTGGCCGAGTTACCAGGTGGGCACATGCCCTGGCCGAGATACCAGAAGGACACTTTTCCCTGGCCGAGTTACCAGGAGGATACTTTCCACTGGCCGAGCTACCAGATGGATGCATTGCCCCTGGCCGAGTTACCAGGTGGGCACATGCCCTGGCCGAGATACCAGGAGGACACTCTTCCCTGGCCGAGTTACCAGGAGGATACTTTCCACTGGCCGAGCTACCAGATGGACGCATTGCCCTTGGCCGAGTTACCAGGTGGTCACATGCCCTGGCCGAGATACCAGGAGGACACTTTTCCCTGGCCGAGTTACCAGGAGGATACTTTCCACTGGCCGAGCTACCAGATGGATGCATTGCCCCTGGCCGAGTTACCAGGTGGGCACATGCCCTGGCCGAGATACCAGGAGGACACTTTTCCCTGGCCGAGTTACCAGGAGGATACCTTCCACTGGCCGAGCTACCAGATGGATGCATTGCCCCTGGCCGAGTTACCAGGTGGGCACATGCCCTGGCCGAGATACCAGGAGGACACTTTTCCCTAGCCGAGTTACCAGGAGGATACTTCCACTGGCCGAGCTACTAGTGGCGATGCCGCCCAGTGAGAGGCGATGCTGCCCAGTGAGAGGCGATGCCGCCCAGTGAGGGGAGATGCCGCCTAGTGAGTGGCGATGCCGCCCAGCGAGGGGCGATGCCGCCTAGTGAGTGGCGATGCCGCCCAGTGAGGGGCCATGCCGCCTAGTGAGGGGCCATGCTGCCCAGTGAGAGGCGATGCTGCCCAGTGAGAGGCGATGCCGCCCAGTGAGGGGCGATGCCGCCCAGTGAGTGGCGATGCCGCCCAGTGAGGGGCGATGCCGCCCAGTGAGGGGCGATGCCGCCCAGTGAGAGGCGATGCCGCCCAGTGAGGGGCGATGCCGCCTAGTGAGAGGCGATGCCGCCCAGTGAGGGGCGATGCCGCCTAGTGAGTGGCGATGCCGCCCAGTGAGAGGCGATGCCGCCCAGTGAGGGGCGATGCCGCCCAGTGAGTGGCGAAGGTTTGGCCTGTTGAGGCGATTTTCACCTCCGGCCGAGTTACCAGGTGGTTACTTTAGAGAGATTGTGATGATCTGACGGGACGCCGAGAATTGGTGGCGTCGAGTTCGTCCTGTTGGACTACCGGGAGCGCAGTTGTTGACTTGGAACTAGTTTAGTGCTTTGCGGCTCAGGGCCTTCTTTCCTGACAATGTAAGCAGTAACGGGAAGAGGATCTTAGACTCCTGCAGCAGGGAAGTCGACCTCCTCTGGAGTTTGTTCGCGAGTTTTGCGATTATTGAGCGTTTACCCCATGTTGCCTGGATGAGGCCCAGGAGGTTGTGTTAGGTGGGAGAGTGATGGCATAGCATGTGTCATAGTAGAGTTTTCTTTGAGCATAGTACTTATGACTTATTGTCAGTGGTGAGTAGATGCATTATTTTATCTTCTGTCGCCACTGTGTTAGGGACAGTTGTGTGCTTGTGTTAGCTGGACCTAGAACCCAGAACCTTTTGGACATACACATGATTTTTAGTTTATCGACGTTTTCTTCCAAGCATCGAAGGGCCGCTGAAGTCTGTTCTTGTTTGATTGGACAAAGGCATCAGCCCTTCGGGGTTTGGGTAAATCCTTGTTTTCTAACTGTTTTTCCTAAAAGAACTAAAAATCATTAAAATGGTTTTCTGTAATTAATGTCACCCCGTTTTCGTGTAAACTTCCCCACTCGTAAGGATCCGAGTGGTCTGGGTTCTAGGGGCCATTCCTTTGTCGGGACGAAAGCCATAGGGGCCGAGCCTGGAACCGGTTCTTGTTTGATAGGGTTGTGGGTATCGGCCTCCCGGAACTTTCGGGCCCTAGTTGGTATCTTCTGCGTGTTGTACCGGGGTTGTCGTGTTCCCGAACTGTAAGGGGGCCGGGAACTTTGATAGGCGGAGCCTAGAGTCTATTCTTGTTTGATAGGGTTCTTAGCACCGACCTATCGGGTTTTCCAAACCCTTATGGTGTCGGCCCTTCCTCAGCCCCGGGATTTTGAGGTGGTGTTGGGTATAGGACTGTGAGGATCTGAGACCTTGATGCTTGAGTGATGCCACACCGTTGATACACGGTGGTGATGCCACACCGTTGATACACGGTAGTGATGCCACACCGTTGATACACGGTGGTGATGCCATGCTGTTGGTGCACGGCAGTGATGCCACGTTGTAGGTACACAACGGTGAGAGTTTTTGGATGGTTCGGACTTTTGACCGCGAGTTTGGGCTTCAGCATTATGATCGCCTTGCGAGCCAGTTTTCAGTCCCGTTCACCGACGGTTTGGTCCCCGTCAGGGTGTTCTTTATTAGTTGAGGGATCGACTTCGACCCGTGGGTCCGTTGGGGTTATGATAGTGTTACGGCTTTTTGTGTTGGCATATTTCATGAGTTGAGTAGTTGAGTTGTTGAGTTGAGTCGGAGTCTTGAAGTGATCAAATTGTCAATCAGCAATTGAAGACTCAGAGAAGATTCAACAAGATCTCAAGTTGACACTCAGTGTTTTGAGTCTTGAAGATTGAAGTAGAAGAATTGTGGATCAATTACATCAATCTTAAGGAAAATGGATTCGGATTGATCAGGTACGTTTAACTAAATAATTATGGTGATCCGAATACATTTGAGTAGTTTAGAAACACTTGGATAAGTTTTCATTGCTTAAAAATCAAAAACTGGACAAATTGGATGTTTCAGAATTTCTGATCCTGAACCGATCCGGATCAGAATTCCGATCCGGATCAGAATTCCGATCCGGATCCCGAACCTTGTTTTTTCAGGAATTGCTGAAAAAAGACGACGATCAGGATCGCCGTAAATCCGATCCGCATTGTCGTGCGGGAAAATTTCTATTAAGCCAGTTTTTTATGCTTATCTCTTTCCAAAGGTTTCTAAACTATAAATAGACATTTAGGGTTTCTCAAAAACTACCGATTAATTTATAAAACACTTGAGAGCAACCCTAGAGGCTAGGTTTTTATCGTTCTTCTTTTTAGCCTCTTTTAGGTCAATTCGACGGTTCTTTCAAGAACATATCTTTTGTCGAATTGATCTAATCTTTGCTTAGAGATTTCTTCTACGGTTCCTCAATGAGAATCTAAACAAAGGATCACCATCGAAGCCAATATTCTTACCGGCTGAGTTTGCGTCGTGGATTCGACGTGGCATCGTGGATTCGGTGTGCTAAAGGCGTTTCGTGGATTCGAAACGTGTGCTCATGGATTCGAGTGGCGTTCGTGGATTCGAACGTGTGCAGTGGACGTGCAATCGGTGAGCGCAAGGTCCGAAGAAGTTGAAGGAGGGGTTTGAGTCCGTGGAGTCGGTAATCACCTTATTATTCTTCTTTTCTTAGTGGATTGTTATTGCGTGTTGGTCCCGTGGTTTTTCTCTTGGATTGGAGTTTCCACGTATATCTCGGTGTGCTATTTTTATTTTCCGCATTGGTTTTTATTTTGCACTGAGATTTGGTTTTATAAGTATTACACCTATTCACCCCCCCCTCTAGTTGTTTGATAGTACCTATTTAGATCCTTGTGGATCCCCAAAAACCAACAATTGGTATCAGAGCGGGTTTTAGGTTTATCTATCATGTCGGGTGAAAGTGGTAATATTTTTAGACCTCCTCTTTTTGATGGGACTAATTATGCTTATTGAAAAGTGCGGATGAGGGCTTTTCTCATCGCAATTGATGAGCGGGTATGGCAATCCGTGGAATACGGTTGGGTGCATCCTGTTGAGGAAGTAGGAAATTCTACTACCCCAAAACCTCGCTCTAGATGGTCCAAAGAGGAACTCGAAAGATCTTCTTACAATGGGAAAGGTATGAACGCTCTATTTAACTCTCTTTCCTCGACTGAATTCACAAGAATTTCCGCGTGTGAAATCGCGAAGGAAATTTGGGATATTCTCAAAATTACACATGAGGGTACTAATCTTGTAAAAATTCAAAAGCTCCAGATGCTTACAAGTCAATTTGACTCTATTCATATGGAAGAGCATGAATTGTTTACAGATTATTACACTAGACTTCAAGATGTGATCAATACTTGTGCTAATTTAGGAGAAAAGATCCCGGAGTCGAGAATTGTAAGAAAGATACTTCGGACTCTTCCGGAACGGTTTAGGGCAAAGGTTACCGCCATTGAAACCGTTAGTCATCCGGATGAGATGAGAGTAGAGGAATTAGTAGGTGCTTTGCAAACTTATGAAATGACTTTTCCTACTAATCAAGTTTCTTCCAAGTCTTCTTCTAAGCTTACAGGTATTGCATTCAAATCAACAAAGGAAGAAGATAGCGAATCAAGTTCCGACGATGAAATCTCTTTCGCTGATTTTGAAAAACAATTGGCGCGGATCGTAAAGAAATTTCGTCGGAAGTTTTGGAAGAATCGAGCCGATGGATCTTCATCCTCGAAACCAACTAAAGGATCATCGGGTTCTAAATCCTCTAATCTCAAAAGCTTTGCAAAACCCTCTAAAGAAAAGGAAAAAGATGATTTCGAAGGGGAAATCCAATGCTATAGATGCAAAGGCTACGGCCATATTTCAACGGATTGTCCTTCTCCGAAATTATATAAAAAGAAGGCTTTGCAAGCGAAAACTTGGGACGATTCTACTTCTAATGAATCGACCTCAAGTAAAGAGGAAAAAGTCGTTGCTTTTCATGCCTCTCAAATTCCCTCTTCTAATTTGTGTTTATCATCTTTAGTCACTGACTCTACTCTGATTTTGTATGAAACATCAACATCCAGCGGAGAGTCATCAAGTGAGGGGGAGTCGGACGAGGAAGAACTCGTTGAGGCATATCAACAACTTCTTGCGGAATCTAAGAAGATGGCCAAGCATATCAAGAAGTTGAGAAAGCAACGACTTAAGAATCAAGACGAGAATCATGCTTTAAAGATAAAACTTCATGATCTCGAGGAGGAACAAGGATGTTTATTGGATAACAATAAAATCCTCCAAGAAAAGCTAAACCAATCGGAGACAAACGCTAAATCATATATGGACAAGATTGGTTTTCTAGAAAAGCAGTTTGAGGATATTCATGTCACCAACCAAGCATTGACCAAGCAAGTTCATGAACTCAAATCCGACATACAAAGGCTTTCAACCGTTTCCAAGAAACTAGATTGTATGTGCGGATTAGGTCAAACAAGCAAGGTTGGTTTGGGATTTAAAAAGGATCAAACTGTGCATGCTTCAAGTTCCACATTCAAATTGAAAGGAAGAACGTGTCACCTTTGTGGACTTGAAGGACATTTGGTGAAGGATTGCCCGAAAAAGAGAAAGAAAAATTCTTCGGCAACTTCATCTACGGAGTGGACTCAACGGACTCAAAAGATACATCAAGTCAAAGGAGTTCACTCAACCCACCAAAGGTCCGAGTCACAACATCAATCATACAAGTGGATCATTGCGAGGCAAAGACCTAAGGTGGACCAACAGTCAAAGCTATTACCTCCGGGCCACAACGAATCAAGACAACCCAAGATCCGACGATTTTGGATTCGGAAAGGTGATATCTTTCCTTGTCTTAAGTTCTAAATAGCTTATGACTGTATGTAATGCTTTGATTGGTTTTCCTTTCATATTTTTCTTAATCTCTGCATTACATGTTTTCAATGCTCTTCGTTTTTATATTTTGTTTTTAAACAAAAGGGTTTTAACGAACAAGTGCATTGAATAAAAAGGGTTTTCACTTTCAATCACTCCAATTTAATTTTATATGAATTATCAACTTTACTCCATAATCATAATTCTTGAAGATACTTCATTATAGGAGTTTTTGATAATTATATTCATCAAATTTTAGTAATCATGTGTGATCTTTAGATGCTTAACCTATCTCGGTTGTGTGAGTTTTTTGTGATAAACATGAGACAACCGATTGACTAAAATTTGGGATTTAATTCTTTTACATAAGAGATTGTATTTTCGTACAAAGGTAATGAAATGAATTGCAAAAGATGTGGAAAGAGTTACATCCGAAAGGAGTGTGAAAACTACCACCACATGTTGGAAAGAGCTGCCACCCCCGGTCGTCCGGTTTGTGTGTGAAGCTACCACATGTTATGGATGCTTGGAAAATATTTTATGAGAATTTTTAGTTGAAGCATTCGGAGATTTATATTCAAAGTTCCTATTTTGAACAATCTCCTGGTTGGTATAAGGTGGGATAGTTAAAAAGATGCTCAAAGAGCCACCCTTAGGTATTTTAGTGCTTATCTCAAATTTGAAAGGGTAAAATTCAAAATTGATGTCATTTGGAAATCTCTGTAAGTCATCTTTGTAAATCCGTTACATCTTGATAGACTTTGGATCTCAAGATTATTTTTGATGACTTGTGTTTGACGTATATAATATGAAAAACGGTTTATAATGTCTTATCTTTGTTTTTCATGATTTCGGAGTAAATCTTTTTAATTTTTGTAAAATTAATTGGATTGAATGACATCTATGTGATCTCATATTATTTTCAAGCACTTAAATTGTTTTCTTGATGGAATACAAATCGGTAATTCAAATATTTCAAAATCTGGATTTGTTTCAAGAAATTATTTGATTTTTGCTTTCGAGTACCGGTACGCAATCTGTGTTTTTGTTATATACCGGAACTGAGCTTTTATCTCTCTTTCTCTATGAACTAATGTTGTTAGTGATTTCTTTTTGCCTATATTCACTGTTTGACAATTTGTGACAAAAAGGGGGAGAACAGAAATAGGGGGAGAACAGAGATAGGGGGAGGAACAGAGATGCTCAAGAAAGGGGGAGACGGAGATGAGATCATCGAGATAAAGAAAGGAGATGATGAAAAAGGAGCCGAAAAACAAAAAGAACCAAAAGGACGAATCAAATGTAGGATTTACATTTAATTTCTAACGACTAACGTTTGATTTTGTTTGGAGTTTTGTTTTGCAGGAATTACATCACTTTAAGACTCCAAGTCCTAAGTCATAGAGTTTGTTCTAAGACTGGTTCAATTGTAATTTTTGTTTATTGAATCTTTCACGCAAAGAAAGTCAATGTTTTGGTGATGACATTGAGTTTCGATTTTTTGGTTTAAGATGAGTGTCTTGAGCGTTTTATGTATGTTTGGGTTTTGTCACGAAATTGCCAAAGGGGGAGATTGTTACGGCTTTTTGTGTTGGCATATTTCGTGAGTTGAGTAGTTGAGTTGTTGAGTTGAGTCGGAGTCTTGAAGTGATCAAATTGTCAATCAGCAATTGAAGACTCAGAGAAGATTCAACAAGATCTCAAGTTGACACTCAGTGTTTTGAGTCTTGAAGATTGAAGTAGAAGAATTGTGGATCAATTACATCAATCTTAAGGAAAATGGATTCGGATTGATCAGGTACGTTTAACTAAATAATTATGGTGATCCGAATACATTTGAGTAGTTTAGAAACACTTGGATAAGTTTTCATTGCTTAAAAATCAAAAACTGGACAAATTGGATGTTTCAGAATTTCTGATCCTGAACCGATCCGGATCAGAATTCCGATCCGGATCAGAATTCCGATCCGGATCAGAATTCCGATCCGGATCCCGAACCTTGTTTTTTCAGGAATTGCTGAAAAAAGACGACGATCAGGATCGCCGTAAATCCGATCCGCATTGTCGTGCGGGAAAATTTCTATTAAGCCAGTTTTTGATGCTTATCTCTTTCCAAAGGTTTCTAAACTATAAATAGACATTTAGGGTTTCTCAAAAACTACCGATTAATTTATAAAACACTTGAGAGCAACCCTAGAGGCTAGGTTTTTATCGTTCTTCTTTTTAGCCTCTTTTAGGTCAATTCGACGGTTCTTTCAAGAACATATATTTTGTCGAATTGATCTAATCTTTGCTTAGAGATTTCTTCTACGGTTCCTCAATGAGAATCTAAGCAAAGGATCACCATCGAAGCCAATATTCTTACCGGCTGAGTTTGCGTCGTGGATTCGACGTGGCATCGTGGATTCGGTGTGCTAAAGGCGTTTCGTGGATTCGAAATGTGTGCTCGTGGATTCGAGTGGCGTTCGTGGATTCGAACGTGTGCAGTGGACGTGCAATCGGTGAGCGCAAGGTCCGAAGAAGTTGAAGGAGGGGTTTGAGTCCGTGGAGTCGGTAATCACCTTGTTATTCTTCTTTTCTTAGTGGATTGTTATTGCGTGTTGGTCCCGTGGTTTTTCTCCTGGATTGGAGTTTCCACGTATATCTCGGTGTGCTATTTTTATTTTCCGCATTGGTTTTTATTTTGCACTGAGATTTGGTTTTATAAGTATTACACCTATTCACCCCCCCCTCTAGTTGTTTGATAGTACCTATTTAGATCCTTGTGGATCCCCAAAAACCAACAGATAGCATGTTGAGCGACCAACTGTGGCACGAGATTGTGTCTCTTGTGGTTCCCTTTTGCGGGTAGCCTGCAGTTGTGTAGTCCACTCGAGTGGGTTTGGATCGGGAAGCAACCGAGTGAAGACCCCAGCTTATTGGTTTCCCTTCCTCATTGGATGAATGTGTGGGGTATATGTCGGGTCGTCTTGTTGAGGTTGGCACCATGATGTGGTTTGGTGCGTGTTGCACTAGTGGTTATTTCAGTTTCCCCCAGCCTTTTATTGGAGCCCTTTGGTATTTCACGTCTCAGCTCAGGAGTGATGTGTTTTTCCTCGCCCGTGATTGACTTGCCCTTTTGAGATCTGCGATTGTTGGAGTACGAGGGACGCCCGCTGCAATTTCTGGCTCGAGAGATGAGAGAATTGCACATCGGGCCATACCGTACTTGTTGCTGTTGTTGTTGCGGAGTAATCACGGGGAGTGAGTGGTGTTTCGGGAGCTGGAGGCGTATTGATGGATACCTACCCGTGGTATTTGTGACTCCGGATGGACTTGATTTAGTTTCGAGGATGAAACTTTCTTTTAGTGGGGGAGGATGTGAGGTCCCGGAATCCCCTGCGTAGGGTTGCTGGTTGTTGTGCAGCTTCTAGTGGCCGTTGGGAGTGGTTGTGCGCATGTCGGGCCCGAGAAATGAATTTGTGACGCAATTTGGAATTTAGTTGCATCACTGGAAGCCTGCGTGGTGTGTCAGTGATGTTTGCGCGCAATTTGGACACAAGTGGTGGACTTCGGGTTTAAAATGAGATCCCGTGGGTATTTGGAGGACCCGTCGGGTGTTTAGAAGTGGTTTCGCGCGATTCAGATGTCAAAATTGGACTCCGGGCGAAGTTTGGATAAAAGATTACCTCTCCGGTCGCCTTCGGGAATTTTTAGAGTTGGAATTTGGCAAATCGGACTTCAGAATTGGACCCGGCGCGAAAATCGGATCGAGTGGGCTTTCGGCAAATTTTCGGACGAGAATTTGGAGAAACGGACATCGTTTCTGGATTCAGCGCGCGAAATCGCTAAAAATGGACTATTTACTTGTTGGTTTTGGAGCCCGGTAGAATTGCGCATTTTTCGAGGCATCGCGGCACGTTTTTCGGAGTGGCAGCGCGGCGCGGATCCCGAGGGTGTACGGACGCGACAGGGGGAAGACGCGCCTTCGGCGCGGGTCGCGCGGGGGCCGCCACGTGGCGGGCCCCCGTTGGCGGCCGCGCGGGCGCGGGGGCACGCGCCTGTGTGGCGCGCGCGTCCCGCGCCTGCCGCGGGCGCGGTGTAACGCGCCCGTGTGGCGGGCGCGTTACCGCGTGCCGCGTGGCACCCGGGGCGCGTGCGTGGACCCGGTGCACGCGCCCCGGCCTTGTGAGCCGGCTAGGGTGGCTCCTGATTGGGCGGTGCACCGTGCACCGATGCACCGTGGACCATCTCTCTCTCCCTTTCTCTTTTTCTTCTTCTTCTTCCTCCCCGCACACGCCATTTTTCTCCTCTTCTTTCCTTTTCTTCTCCAACCGAGAGCGAGAGGGTGTGAGGGAGAGGATTGTGGGTGGTGCGGCGGTGCGTCGTGGGCCTCGTGGAGCGCGCGAGATTTTCCGAGGGGAGCGTTTCGGCGACGGCGGCGGAGTCGGGTAGGTCCCGTGTGTTAATTTTACGCTATTTTTAGCACAGTTTTGGACCGATATTTTGGACTGTGAATTGACCCCCCTTGCTCTTATCTGTGGTTGGGACTGTGTTTTTCTGCACCGTTTTGCGTGCGGTCCCCAACGGCGTGCTCCGTTTTGCGTGCGGACTCCGTTTTGCGTGCGGATTCTGGCACCGTGCTCCGTTTTGCGTGTGGATTCCGACAACATGCACCGTTTTGCGTGCGGACTCCGTTTTGCGTGCGGACACCGGCACCGTGCACCGTTTTACGTGCGGATTCTGACACTGTGCACCGTTTTGCGTGTAGACTCCGTTTTGCGTGCGAATTTTGGCACTGTGAACCGTTTTGCGTGCGGACTCCGTTTTGCGTGTGGATTTTGGCACTGTGCATCATTTTGCGTGCGGACTCCGTTTTGCGTGCGAATTTCTGCATCGTGCTCCGTTTTCCGTGCGGACTCCGGCAGCGGACATCGTTTTGCGTGCGGATCGCGTGGAGGCCAATTGCAAGTGTCTACGAGCAATTGGTGGCACATCGAGGTGGGTGGCCTTATCTCCAAGTTTTATGGACTGTACAGTATTTCTACTAATGTAGGACTATGCATGATAGCTTATTTTCTTGTGTAGCATGCAAGATTGTAGGAATTGTTATTCCTTTTATCATATGTTAATATAGTTATCTTGGAACTTGACCTAGCACCCCCGTCATATGTTGCATGTGTAACCAGACCAGTAGAAAACCCTCACTTGGGCTAGGGTTATTTATGCTTAGACATCCACACTGTTCTTTCATTCCTGGACATAGTGTTATCCTCGCCCGGGTAGTGGGTCGAGAGGTCGGGACTTTCTTTTAGTGTGGGATGCTTTTGCACTCTTGCTTGGGAGCAGAGTGGAGTCTGGTAGTTGTAGTGGGTTGCTTACCTGTGCCGGGAGCCGTTTGGGTAAACGGTAGTCCCGGAAGGTCTTGTTTCGCTGTTGTGCCGTCGTGGAGGGAGCTGTTGCGCAGACGGCAGTCCCGGGCCGTCGAGTATCTTCCGGTCAGTGTTGTTGGGAACCGTTGGGGTTGACGGTGGTCCCAGGTCGTTGAATGTGTTACGGAATTTAAGTTGGCGTATTTCGTGAATTCGGTTAAGTCTTGAAGATTGAAGGTAAAGAAGGTTGGATCATATAACTCAATCTCAAGAAAGAAGAATTCAAAAGGATCAGGTATGTTTAACTTAATATCTTTGGTGATCCGAATACTTCTTATAGTGTAGAAACACTTGGATGAACTTGTGATTGCATAAATATCAAAAACTGGACATGGGACATGTTCAGGATCCGGATCAGACTCTTCAATCCGGATCCCGAAGGTTGTTCGTTCATACACCAGTTCAATCCGGATCGTAGCTTCCTTTGATCCGGATCCCGAACACTGGGTTTACCATTTTATTTGAGCGATCCGGATCAGGCTTTGCAATCCGGATCCCGAACGTTGATGTTTGGTGAACTGTATGAACGATCCGGATCAGGCACTTCGATCCGGATCCCGAACCTTCGTTTTTCTGAAAACTGTTTTTCTCGCTACTGCAATCCGGATCGCCTAACTCCGATCTGGATCGTCGTCATGTAAAATTCCAGAAAATGATAGTTTTTTATCCTTATCTTTTTCCAAGGGTTTCTAACCTATAAATAGACCCTATGATTCTTTTTCTAGGGTTAATCCAATAATCAAAAAGAAGCCGTCATAATCAAATATAATCCTATATACGGCCTAAGATCCACATATAGAGAAGAAAGGAAATCATAGATTCTATCTTATGTTTCTTCATCTATATTGATTGATTTGATTCTAGGTTTTCATACTCATATTTTGAGTAGAATCAAATCAATGAATACTTAGATGGTATTTCCGATCTATTTCTAATCTAAGTATTCGGCGGATCATCACCACCCAAAAATCAACGATTTATCCCAAATCGGCGCGTGGACTCGCGTGGCCTTGTGGATTCAACGTGCTACCGCTCTCGTGGATTCAGAGCGAGGTACGTTCGTGGATTCGAAGCGTGCTACTGGGTGAAGACCGTGGATTCGGTCGGACGTCGTGGACTCGACGTTGGACGCCGTGGATTCGGCGTTGGACGCAAATCGTGGATTCGAGAAGCGTCGTGGAGCGAGCGGAGAAGATCAACTAGGAGCGTATGGAAAAGGTTGAGTCGTCTGTGAGTACGGTATATCACCTTGTACGTGTTTAATTCTAGTGGATTTCACCGTGTTATCGGTCCTGTGGTTTTTTACTCCGGTTTGGAGTTTTCCACGTAAAAATCTCTGCGTGTTATTTATTTTTCCGCATTGGGTTTTATATCGCAAAGATTTTTGAGTGTTTATTGTTTACACCTATTCACCCCCTCTAGGTGTTTTTTCCCCTATTTAGATCCAATTATACTTAACCCAACAGAATGTTGTCCGACCTGTTTTGTTACCCTGAGTTGTGGGTCGTTCCTGGCTGTGGAGTACCTCCAGCCAGTGTGCTTTGTGCTGCGAGCTGTTGGAGAGGCTAGTGTCTCGTGTTTCGTGTGAGCTGATCAGCTGAGTCGTCGAGAGTGCTCCGACTGTGGTGCGAGATATTTGGGGATCTTGAGTCCTACCGTTCTGAGAGTGAGCGTGGATTTTGACTAGCCTGCATATGCCAATGTTTGATACTCTATGCCGCGCCGTTTTCCTCAGTTGGAGTCGTGCCCCCTGAGATGCCGCTGTGGATACGGTGGTTGGCCTGTTGAGGCAGTTTTCCGCAGTGGAGGCAACGATTGGCCTGTTGAGGCAGTTTTGCGCGAGGGATGAGTTAGTCGGACAGGACGCCCCACGTAAATACCGTCCTCATGTGGATGTGTGGTAGTGGGCAGGTGCGTTCCTAGTCGACAGGCGCAGGCTTGACTGGACCCTATGAGGCAGTCAGTTCGATTGGGTCGATTGAGCACCTTGGGTGCGAGTGGTCACTTTTACTTTCATCTGTTCCACTTCTTGAGTATCTAGATAGAGGCATGGTAGCTGTAGAGTAGCTCCAGCTTTTCTTGTTCAGATTTCATTGCACTGTTATCTTTTTACCTCTTGTAGACTTAGTGGGCAGACCGTTGGGCTTGTTGACGGCACCCACTGAGAACTACTGTGGGAAGTAGTTCTCACACCCGTCGTGGTGTCTTTTCCCCAGGGACTTCTTCTCCTGTCCTGTGCTCCTGTTGCTGATCCTTCTGACCGAGGCGAGGGAGTCGCGAGCTAGTTCCCTACCCATCGTTGGAGTGTAGCGGTACCTCTTCCGGGGAGAGCTTCAGTAGATTAGTTTACTACTTTTACCTCTGTTGAGAGAACTTTGTTGTGAGAGCTTGTACACTGATGTTTTTATTGGAGATATCTCCCTTCTGAGTTTTGTATCAGAGGACTTTGTATACGATCGTATTTGGGAGATGGATATTGTATTATTTTCAGTTGTACAGTGTTTGGATTTCAGTCTTTAGTTGTTTACTTTCAGCTCTGATATCTGTGTACTGCAGTTGATTCTTTATGCAGGTTAGACGCTTCGTCTGTACGGCAGTTTCCGTACAGATGGCGGATCTGTTAGCGAGCCCGGGTCGCAGTTTCGACCCCGGGGCGTGACACTAATACACCAATGACAGGTGGTTCACACCAAGGATTCACGGGAAAAACTGTACGGAATCCTGGACCACTACATCTAGGGTTTCCTCTTAGCCACACCGACCCTGAGCTCCATAGCATCCCCACGCCACCTCTCTTTCTCCCTGCTCCTTTCCCGAGACCTGCAGCCGCCGGCCTCTATAGAGGATCGCCGAAATGGTGACCTTATATCAAGATCTTCTTGGATCTCAGGTTAGAAAGGAGGGGGAAGCACCAAACTCTACAACATTGCACCCAAACAAGCTTGCGACCTCCATCACCCTCAGAAGGTCACCCCCGAGCTACCTGGTCGCCGGGCGCTGCCGCACGACACCGAAAAACCAAGGTTTTCCTTCTTCCTTGCTCCCTTTGTAGTGCACCGACTTCGCTAAACTAGACAAGTGCGGGTAAATCACTCCAGACATTTTTTAAATATGATAAAAATGAGGTGAAATAAGTTTGGTTTGAAAAAAATAGCTTTCGGATCAAAAGCGAGTTGGAACGGCGAAGAGAAAGGGCAAACTAGCTTGATTCTGGTTGTTGGACCAGAATCGGGCGCTCGGAAGTTTCCTGCGGGCGCTCGGAATCGGTTACAGGATGCCCAGATCGAGAGCTGGATTTTGGTGCAAACAGGGGATTAGGGCGCCCGGAATGTCCGGGGGACGCCCGAATGAACAATAGCGGGCCCTGAGGAGGCCGCCCGGTTGAACAGTACTCCGTAAAACTAGGTGCCCTGCGGGAAGTTTCGGGTGCCCGAAACACGGCAGAAAACGCATGGACAGAGTGGAAATTGGGGATTTTAGTGGGGGTATTTTGGCCATTTCACCTAACCAGCTACCCCTAACTACCCACTAATAAAACCTCCTCTCTCACTCTCTCTCTCCCATTCCCTCTGTTACGGCATTTTGGTATTGGCATATTTCGTGAGTCAAGTCAGTGAGTTGAGTCGGAGTCTTAAAGGGATCAAATTGTCAATCAGCAATCAAAGACTTAGAAAAGATTCAACAAGAGCTCAAGTTGGCACTCAGTGTCTTGAGTCTTGAAGATTGAAGTTGAAGAATTGTGGATCAGTTACATCAATCTCAAGAAGAAAGTATTCAAGAGGATCAGGTATGTTTAACTAAATAATTGTGGTGATCCGAATACTTTCTTATAGTGTAGAAACACTTGGATGAACTTTTAATTGCATAATAATCAAAAACTGGTGTTCGGACTTGTTCAGGATTAATGCTCTATTTAATGCTTTGTCTCAAACAGAGTTCTCTCGCGTCTCGGCATGTGAGACTGCGAAAGAAATCTGGGATGTTCTTCAAGTTACGCATGAGGGAACTAACCTTGTGAAGATTCAGAAACTGCAAATGCTTACGAGCAAGTTTGACTCTATTTTCATGGCAGAAAATGAATCGTTCACATACTATTACACACGATTGTAAGATATCGTAAACTTATGTTCTAACTTGGGAGAGAAGATTCCAGAATTTAAAGTTGTAAGAAAAATACTAAGAACTCTTCCTGAAAGATTTTGTTCCAATGTTACAGCCATTGAAACTATTAAACACCCGGATGAAATCCGTGTAGAAGAATTAGTTGGTTCTTTACAAACATATGAAATGACATTTCCTACTAACTATTCTTCGGGAAAGGCATCCTCTTCTAAGTCTTCAGGTTATGCTTTGAAAACAACAAAAGAAGAAGACGCGGATTCATCCTCCTCAGGTGATGACGAGAACCTATCCATGGAGGACTTTGAGAAGCAGCTCGCTCTCTTGACAAGGAAGTTTCGCCGAAATTTCCGAAGGGGTAATTCAAGCAAAACTCCATCCTTCGGAAAGTGGAAGAAAGGCAAGGGTTCTTTAAGTTACAAGTCAAGAAAGCAAGAGGGTTTTTCTAAGGATAAGAAAAGCACAGAAGGACAAGTCCAATGCTTCAAGTGCCGAGGATACGGCCATATCTCAACGGAATGTCCAAATAAGAATCCGTCCAAGAAGAAGGCGATGCAAGCCGTCACTTGGGATGACACCTCATCGTCAAATGAGTCATCGTCAAGTAATGAAGAAGATAACGCAACTGCGTTCCACGCGTCCACATCTTCACCCTTCATGTGCTTAATGGCAAGTACATCCGAGTCATTGTCCAACTCCACTGTTGAAAAGATTGCAACGGACGATGAATCGGATAATTCGGAAGGTGAAGATTTTGCTCTAGCCTACCACAGACTTTTGAGGGATTCAAAGAAACTGGCTAAGCAAAACAAGGGGTTGAGAGGGAGATTGCAGGATCTCGAAGAAGAAGTAAAAAGGGTAACTTCTCTCTCGACCGATCTTGAAGTGGAAAGGGATAATCTGATAAAAGCAAATGTTTCCCTTCAAGAGTCCAATGAGAAACTCGAGAAGAATTATATAGATATGGTGAACAAAGCGAATTACTTCTTGAAGCTCAACGACGAGGCTCGACAGGAAAAATTGGAAATGACAGAGACCATTCTCCAACTCAAGGATGACTTACAGCGATTTTCATCAGGAAGGAGTAAGTTGGATAAGCTTCTTGGTCTTTGTCAATCAAACAAGTTCGGCCTCGGATACAATCGAACTGAAGACAATTTTAGTTCGGTTGGGACAGTTTTTGTGCCTCAGTCGGTATCTCCTCCTCCGACACCGGAATTCATGACAAGCAACGACAACAAGCCTACTTCACCCTCCTCGGAATCGTCAAGCACTAAGGTATGTTTTCGTTGTAATTTTGCAGGGCACATAAGAAGAAATTGCAAGATGGGAGCCAAACGGTCAACTCAAGCACTTCTTGCAACGACTACCAAAAGGGTAATTCCTCGGAAAGCAAATGCAAATTATTCGAAAGGAAAAAGCCTCGGTAGTTCATCAAACAAGACGACGACGTCAAGGAAAAGCGACGGATCAAACAAGACGCTTTTACCAAAGGTATCAACTTCACAATCATTTCCGACGTACACCAAAACTCGAAAGGTTTGGGTACGCAAAGGTGAAATCTTCACTTGTCTTGTTACAAATATTTCCTTGCATGCATATGATAATTCGTCTTGGTATTTGGATAGCGGCTGTTCCCGTCACATGACCGGTGACAAAAACTGCTTTCAAAATTTTGAGAAAATCTCCGGAGGACTTGTAGTTTTCGGAGACGGTCAGTCTTCCAAAATTGTTGGAAAAGGAACAATAGCTATTCCAGATGGCCCGATTTTGAATAATGTGTTATTTGTTGATGGGCTTAAGACTAACCTCATAAGTATCAGTTAACTTTGTGACAATGGTTTTTCTGTTAATTTTTCATCTGTTGAATGCATTGTAACTGATAAGGATCATGTTTTCTTTTTAAAAGGGGTTAGATCTGAAAACAATTGTTATGTTGTTCCCAATAAAATTTCTGAAAATTGTAACTTAGCCTCTTTGAATAATGAAACACTTTGGCATGAAAGGCTAGGACACATAAATTTTAAGGAACTTGCTAGAATTTCAAACAAAGACGTGGTCAAGGGGGTTCCTAAACTTTCACTTAAACAAAACATTGTGTGTGGTGGTTGTCAAAAGGGAAAACAATCTAGGACTGCACACAAGAACTTGAATCACGTCGGTACCAAACGGCCCTTGGAATTATTGCATATGGATCTTATGGGGCCGACACGTCAACCATCTTTGGGAGGTAAATGGTATATTTTCTTATTGGTTGATGATTTCTCTCGGTATTCTTGGGTAGCATTTTTAAAAGAGAAAACTGATACTTTTGATTCTTTTCACGAGATTTGCCTTCGTATTATGATTGAAAAGAATGAAAAGATCATTCGTGTTAGAAGTGATGAAGGTGGAGAATTCATGAATTCAAAATTCATTGATTTTTGCACTTCCAATGGCATTAAACATGAATTCTCAGCACCCTATACACCTCAACAGAATGGTGTAGTCGAGCGCAAAAACAGGGTTGTACAAGAGATGGCACGTGTTATGCTTCACAGCCGGAATTTACCGTTACATTTTTGGGCTGAAGCTGTGAACACTGCAATCTATGTTATTAATCGAGTTTATTTGCGCCCGGGTACGTTAAATACACTATATGAACTATGGTGTTGTAGAAAACCCAACATCAAATATTTTCGCATCTTTGGGAGTCGATGTTACATTTTACGTGACCGCGAAAATCTTGGAAAATTTGACTCTCGAAGTGACGAAGGGATTTTCTTGGGGTATTCTACAAATAGTAGAGCATATCGGGTATTTAACTTGGAATCTAAAACGATCGTAGAATCTATAAATGTTAAAGTAGATGAAGCTTTCCACTTTGCATCTGATAAATCTACCCCTGATATCTCTCTTGATGATGATACTCCTGTAAATGCATCTTCTCATGATAATACTTCCAATATTAATGATGCATCTAATGGTTCTTCAAGTCTATCTGATGTGCAGGAATCATCTCATGTACCTCCGAGTACTCCATTACATCAAACGTTACGCATCTCCAAGGATCATCCTGAATCGAACATTATTGGAGACCCACAAGAAGGAGTCAAAACTCGGAGACAGTTGGTTTGTGGATTCGCTTGTTACGTTTCCATGATCGAACTAAAGAATATCGATGAAGCTCTTCAAGATGACTACTGGATTGAAGCAATGCAGGAAGAGCTCCATCAGTTTGAACGCAACAAAGTCTGGGAATTAACGACGCCTCCGAAGCAACACAATGTGATCGGTACTAAATGGATTTTCAAGAACAAGAAAAATGAGGACGGTACCATCATCAGGAACAAAGCACGTTTAGTTGCTCAAGGCTACTCTCAAATAGAAGGTATAGACTTTGATGAACGTTCGCCCCTGTAGCTAGACTCGAGTCTATTTGTATCTTATTCGCTATTACTTGTCACTTTAAAATAAAACTCTTTCAAATGGACGTTAAGAGCGCGTTTTTAAATGGGTTTTTAAATGAGGAAGTTTATGTGGCTCAACCGAAAGGTTTTGTAGACTGTAAACTACCTAACCATGTTTTTCGTTTGAAAAAGGCTCTTTACGGTTTAAAACAAGCACCGCGAGCATGGTACGAAAGGTTGACAAAGCACCTTTTGGAGAAGGGCTATACTTGAGGGGGAGCAGACAGGACTCTCTTTGTGAAGCATTATCAAGATAACTTCATTGTTGCGCAAATCTATGTCGATGACATTGTTTTTGGAGCAACAAAGGATAATGATGCTTCTAAATTCGCAGAAACCATGGAAAGCGAATTTGAGATGTCCATGATGGGCGAATTGACATACTTTCTTGGATTGCAAGTGAAACAAAATGGTGAAGGCATCCATCTATGTCAATCCAAGTATGCTAAGGAGTTGGTAAAGAAATTCGGATTAGAAGATTCTAAAGATTTTCCTACTCCTATGGGAACTAGCAATAAGGGATTAGGAAGTGAATCTCTTAGTGAGAATGTAGACGAGAAACTTTATCGAAGTATGATTGGAAGTCTACTTTACCTCACAGCTAGTCGCCCGGATATATCCTTTAGTGTTGGGATTTGCGCGAGACATCAATCAGCACCAAAGGAGGTTCACCTGAAAGTGGTGAAACGGATCATCCGATACATCAAAGGAACCATTAATTTCGGAATTTGGTATCCTATGGGAACAAGTCTAGATATTATTGGATACTCAGATGCCGATTGGGCAGGATCTGTGGATGATCGGAAAAGTACGAGTGGTGCATGTTTTTATCTTGGCCATTGCCTTGTTGCATGGCATAGTAAAAAGCAAAACTGCATTGCACTCTCGACTGCCGAAGCGGAATATATCTCAGCGGGTAGTTGTTCAACTCAACTCATTTGGATGAAAAGCGTGTTGAGCGACTTCCGGATTTCAGCAACTTCGGTAACTGTTTTATGTGACAACACTAGTGCTATTAACATTTCAAAAAATCCTGTGTTGCACTCTAGAACAAAACACATTGAACTTAGATATCATTTTCTTAGAGAGCTAGTTGAATCAAATATTCTTCAAATTTCCTACATTTCAACTGAAAATCAATTAGCTGACTTCTTAACAAAACCTTTGGATCAAAAACGTTTTATTCATTTGCGTAAAGCAATTGGAATGCTTTCCTTGAAATAACCTCTTTTTGAAACTTTTGTTTAGGTTAGGTTTTGTTTTTGTGTTTTTGTTCATCATCTATGCTTAGACATAGTACATTAATTGAGCATTAGTTTTATTGACTTTAATTGCATCCTTTTATATATTTAGAAATTTATTATGCCTTGGATATCATAATATTTCATTTGATGCAATGATCATTTATGTCAATTAACTCATCTTTGTTTTGATCAAAGTCAATTTCTCTCTCAATGATCTCTTGGTATAGTTAATATCTTATTTGACTATTTAGTCGAGTATGAAATCGAGATCAATGTTTGGTTGAATACTTTATATCTTAAATAATTGATAGCCAATTGAGGGGGAGTCAAAGAAAAAGTATTATGCTCAAAAGATATGGAAAGAGTTACATCCCAATGAGGAGTGTGAAAACTACCACCACATGGAGGAAAGAGCTACCACCTCGGTCGTCCGAGTACTGTGTGCAGCTACCACATGTATACCAAGCAAGGTTTTTCAAGTCTGATTAAATAAAATGCATGTTGAAATACTTGACTCTGTCAAAATTTCAAGGTTGGTATAAGATGGGAATTTTAATGAAAGATGCTCAAAGAGCCACTCTCTTCAATAAATTGACTAGATATATTATCTAACTTATCTGGGATTTCAGACATCTATTGATCTTTGTATTTCATTTTCTTTACCGAATTGATGATTTGATAAAGGCATTACTCATAAGATCAAGTTAGATGTAATTGAAGTTGTTCAACTTTAAGGGATTTAATTTTTATAAATTTTCGTTTAATTTGTTGGATGTTATTGATAGATTTGGCATAATCTATTTCTTGTTGTATGAAACGATGATTTTCGTTTAAAGTTGATACACAAAAGTGCTTACAATCTTTTTCTGGTTTTTCTAGAATTTCTCTGAAATTTTCTAAAGAAAAAGTTGGAGCCCATCCGGATTGGACATGCCGATCCGGATCCCGAACGCAGATATTCTTCTGCGGGCAGACGATCCGGATTGGACTTGCCGATCCGGATCGCGAACGCAGATTTTCTCTGCGGGTAGCCGATCCGGATCGTAATCACGAACTGATCCGGATCGCGGCTAGGGTTTTATATAGAACAAAAGGGTTTTGATTTCTTTTACTCCAATCTTTTGTTCCAAAGTTTCCAGAGCTTCTCTCTCTAGAATTCATCCATCTTGGAAGCTTTCAAACTCAAGTTCTTCGACTCCAAGTAAGTTTTATTGATCAAAATCTCGGTTTTTCACAGTTTTTCATATTCTTCCTCAAAACGTGATGAAATTCTTGTATCTATTTCGTTTGTGGATGGTTTTTGATCAAATTTCTTTTGAAATAAGAACTCTGGGTAGATTAGTTTTGATTATATGCTAGGTATTCTCAAGATAAACAGATTTTTGGGCTTCGATTTCAAAAATTTCGGTTTTAGGGCATATAATGGGAATTTTCGAAAATCATGCGATTGATCTATTTTTAAAATTCTCTTTGCAAAACTAATTTGATTCTTAGTCTCTCTACACGATAATGATTGTTTGTGTACAATTTTTCTAATTTTTGAAAATTAATAATTTTTTCGTGTTCTTGAGTTGTTGCTCACAGGATTTCTTTTCACAAGAAACCAATAGCAATGGTGATCACCTGGATTATTTTTCTTCTGGCTGCTATGGTACATACGAGAGACACTGTCAAGCCCAAGAGGGCTAAGAAAGCGAAGAAAGCTAAAGATGATTCCGATACAGAATCTGAAACGGAATCAATTGATTGGGATGAGCTTCAAGTTGAAGCAACAACTGTTCCCACTGCTTCGAAGGGAAAAGCGCCTGCGGAAACATCGAAGGCTCCGCCTACTGCTGCTGAAAAGGGCAAAGCTCCAATGGAAGAAACTTCTGGGAAGACAAGAAGAAAAAGTGTTGCTCGCAAAAGAGGGAGTGCTCGAGGAATTTCCATTGAGCAACCAGCTGATAGCCAACCATCTCCACAAGACTTTATCAGCTCTGCTAGGATAAAGGACTTTGAGAACAGGGAATGCATTGGCGAAAGGCATGTTAATGTCAAAGCCTTGAAGGAACGATCTCCGCCATTTGGGACTCTGTATGACCAGACAGGTCTTGCTCCCATTTGCGATTTCCCTGAGACCACTGGGTATTGTCTTCACTCAGTGAGGATGTTCTATCAAAATGCTTGCTATCTCGTTGATCAGGAGAGCGGACGTCGAGACTTTCAAACATTGGTCAAGAATGTTAAGATTAAAGTAACGCCTCAACTGATTGGAGAGGTATTAGGGATGAAGGCCCGAGCTGATGGCGCTCATTATCTGAAGAATCAAGTCTTCAACACCAACTCCTGGAGAGTGGTAGTTGATGGCATCTGTCTTCCCGATACTCCGTCAGCAGGAAACTCAGTCTTTTCAAAAGAGCTACGACCTGAGTATCGCTACTTAAACTTCATTGTTTGCTATAACGTCCTTCCAAATATGAACACGAAGGTTCTTCGGTGGGATAGGATGTTTGTAAGACCTGGCTTTTCCGTTACCCTTTCCGTTATCCCTTTCTTACGACTGTCCGACTGTGGGACAATTTTTAGTGTTTTTCCGGAAAGTCCGTCGGGACTCGCGGACATTTTTAGGCGGAAGGGCTCGCGAAACGGAGAACGGGGACGCGATCGGTTTCGGATTCTGACTCCCGGTTCTCCCAGAATAAATTTTTGAAGTTCGGACCCCTTTAGACGCCTCGGGATCCGTGTTGGCAGCCCGCACACCTTTTAAGGTAAACCCTAATTCTTTTAGTATATATATATAGCCGTGTGGGAAAGAGGATTAGGGTTCCTCTTATTTTCTTTTGGTGGCCGCCTCTTTTCTTCTTCCTCTCCTTCCTCCCTCGTAGCCGCCGGCAAAGAATAACCAAGCGCACGGGCAAGGGTGGACCGGTGGAGGCAAGCGGACGATCCCTCCTTCTCCTCCTCTTTCGCACATCGAGGTGAGTCGGAAACGTTTCCGTTTGGGGGAATCTCCCTTTCTTTTTTTTCTTTTGTTGGTCACGAGGAGGGAGGAGGGGGCGGCGCCGTCGCGCATCGCTGCGCGCGGGGCCGGCCGCGGGTGGGGCGCCGTGCGGGCAGGTGCCGCGCGGGGTCGCCCCACGCCGCGGGCAGCGCGCCGCGCGACACTCGGCCGCGCGCGGGGCCGCCCACAAGAGGGGGCGCCCGCGCGGGCTGGTGCCGCGCGGGGCCGCCCCGCACCGCGGGCAGCGCGCCCGCGCGGCGCTCGGCCGCGCGGGGCCGCCCCGCACCGCGGGCAGCGCGCCCGCGCGGCGCTCGGCCGCGCGGGGCCGCCCGCAAGAGGGGGGCGCCCGCGCGGGCTGGTGCCGCGCGGGGCCGCCCCGCATCGAGGGCAGCGCGCCCGCGCGGCGCTCGGCCGCGCGGGGCCGCCCGCAAGAGGGGGCGCCCGCGCGGGCTGGTGCCGCGCGGGGCCGCCCCGCACCGCGGGCAGCGCGCCCGCGCGGCGCTCGGCCGCGCGGGGCCGCCCGCAAGAGGGGGGCGCCCGCGCGGGCTGGTGCCGCGCGGGGCCGCCCCGCACCGCGGGCAGCGCGCCCGCGCGGCGCTCGGCCGCGCGGGGCCGCCCGCAAGAGGGGGCGCCCGCGCGGGCTGGTGCCGCGCGGGGCCGCCCCGCACCGCGGGCAGCGCACCCGCGCGGCGCTCGGCCGCGCGGGGCCGCCCGCAAGAGCGGGGCACCCGCGCGGGCTGGTGCCGCGTGGGGCCGCCCCGCACCGCGGGCAGCGCGCCCGCGCGGCGCTCGGCCGCGCGGGGCCGCCCGCAAGAGGGGGGCACCCGCGCGGGCTGGTGTCGCGCGGGGTCGCCCCGCTCCGCGAGCAGCGCGCCCGCGCGGCGCCCGGCCGCGCGGGGCCGCCCGCAGGAGGGGCGCCCGCGCGGGCTGGTGCCGCGCGGGGCTGCGCCCAGGCAGAGTGTCCGTCGCACGGGCCGGTGCTGTGCGAAGAACTCCGCTGCACGCTGTTGGGAGTCGTTGTAAACTTCGGACTTCTAAGCTTTGACTTGCCCTTGTTCCTTCAGGAGTGCGGGACGCTGTTGGCGACTGGTGCACAGACGCGGACTGGACGAACGCAGGACGACGCACACAAGGTGGGTACCCCTTAGAACCTCTTTATGCACAGTTTCGTTGTTGCTATGTTTATTTTGTTGAGGGGTTTGGTGGGTGATGTGGACCTCCGGATTTACGGCTGTCGCGGTAGAAGACCGGGCGGGCAGTTCGCCCTATCCGAACAAAGGTAGGGTTGTTCGGGGCATACTAGCGTTGGGGGCAGTGATCGACGTGACCTTTCAGAACATTAAAGTTGAACTTGTGGAATATTGTTAACTCCGGCAAAGGTTTGTGTTTTATTATCTTTATAGTATGGCGACTATGGGTCGCTGTGGGGACTCTTCCATTGTCTTGGTTTCCGGAGTTATGGGAAAAGGGGTAAGAACTTAGTAATTGCATGTTTACATTTGCTAACCCTGTTAAAGCTATTGTGTGGATTTTTTGGTTGCCGAGGCAGGTGCTCGGTCCGGGTTGCCGAGGATGGTGCTCGGATGAGGCTCGAGATTTTGCTACACGCACAAAGATCTTAGTAATTGCATGTTTACATTTGCTAACCCTGTTAAAGCTATTGTGTGGATATTTGGTTGCCGAGGCAGGTGCTCGGTCTGGTTTGCCGAGGATGGTGCTCGGATGAGGCTCGAGATTGCTACACGCACACCCGCGGTTTGGCCACCGCAAAGGGTGTGCTTTTCCGGAAAAGTGGTACGTTGACCCGTGTACCCCACGCGAAGGTGGCGTTAGGAATGGGGGCCCCCATGGGTGGGGGTGTGAGCTGTACTGTTGAGGTCGGTGCTCGACGGCCGAGGCAGGTGCTCGGCGGTGGGCATCGGGGAAGGTGCCCGATGTTATTTTTGATACAGGGTGTAGTTATGGTGGATGATGCCGAGGTGGGTGCTCGGCGGCCGAGGCAGGTGCTCGGTAGGGGTCTCCGAGGCAGGTGCTCGGTGTGGTTGCCGGGGGAGGTGCCCAGTTTTGGTTTGCACGAGGTTCTGCATTATATTGTTTGCACGGGGTTCAGCATTGTATGGTTTGCACATGGTGCTTCATTGTTGGTTGCTCTGGTTTCTATCGTGGTTTGCCTGACTTTAGCCCTATTTGCTTATTATGTTATTTCTTGTCACTGACTCCCCACTCCGCGACAGGTTCACCCAGACCGTCCGGGGTCGAGCGCTAGGGCACCGGAGAGGCCGCAAGAGTGCTGCTCTGACTTTGATCGAGCTTCAGTCACAGTGACCTTTCTTTCCCTTTATCTTTTATTACTCATGTTAGTTAGTTGTGGTTTGCGATACCCCCGTGGGGTCGAAGTGGATGTTGCCTCTTTCCTTTTTGAATAATTGAATGAATTCTACGTTCTCTCTTACTTGGCCGTTTTGAACGATGAAAAGCAAAGAAAACCGTTTGCGAAAACTACTTTTAAAACGTGGGTGTCGTGTGGGCACCGAGCTTTACAAACCTTATGGGATTTATGTGTTTGCGAACTGTTTTCATAAACGATGGCGTCGTGTGGATGCCGCTTTCAAAACCTTGTGATTATTTATCCCTTCAAAACACCGGCCTCTATGCTCTAAGTGAATGCTAGAATATCATGTGAATTGTTTGGTTGTATGTGTACGAGACCCCAACTGATGTGGTTAGAGATTGTGTGTGCTACGCCTTGTGAGACACTTTGTAGTTGAGACGCCGTGCATATACAAAGGAGACTCTGCCCGTTTGCAGAGTGAATTTGTGTATGCGGCGGGTCTGGACACGCGCCGGGGAGTATTGTTTTACAAAAAAAAATAATATATGGCTGATTCAGGGGCATCGGTGGCTCCTCTTCCGCGCGATTCGAACCCCCGGGGCGTGACAATGTTATTCCTTTATCTTCTTGGAAACCCCACAGCAGCAATGGGAGAAAACTTAAACATTCCTTACATCATCTGGGCGAGGATGGCACGCTATGTGGAACATGCTCACCCTTCAGAGAGACTACCTTATCCAATGATCATCATGCGCATTCTTCGCAAATTTAAAGCTGACACAAGTGCGAGTTCCTACATGCACAGTTTAGGAACGATCAATGAAACAACAATTGTAAAGTCTCTCTCGACAAAGCAAGACGAGCCCATATTACCTCCTCACCGACAACGAGCACAACAACAACAAGCGACAACCTCTGCATCGACAGCAACTCCTCCAGTCCAACCAGCACATGCAGCACAACGAGCACCTCCATCAACTTCTGATGATGATGCATCAGTTACCTCAATCTATAAAGAACAGCAAAGGCTCTCCAACGAGCAAGAACGTTTATCAAATGAACTTATTGAGGTAAAGGAAGAAATAAAGAAGGTCAACAAGAATCAGTCATCAATGAACAAGCGATTAAAGAAAATCTTCTAAATTCTCGGCTGTATCAGTTCAGATGAGTCTGAATAATCCGTATCCTTCTAATTTCTTTTTCTTATACAGATTTTTAATCCTTCTCTTGTGCAGGTTTTTAAGATTTTAGTTTTTAGTTTTTAGTTCTCAAACTTTTGGTACTTGAACTGTTAAATATTCTCTCCATTTTGGTAATTTTTGGCTAACTTTTGTGACAAAAAGGGGGAGAGAGAAGTATAAACAATGATACAATGTTTGTGAGAAACTTGAAACTATGGAGGTAAGTATAACCTCAACTTGAAAGGTAAGTAGAACTTCAACTTTTGGTTTTCATTTGTGTTTGAATGCATGCCTCGACTAACTATTCGACTAACTATTTGGGCATGTAATATAACTAACAAGTTGATGTTCACTAACATGACATTTGGGTTTTGATTGCATAAAAGATATGTTGGTGTTTTAACTATAATCAAATTACATATCTGATTGTATAAATGTCATGGTAAGTACAAATGAGTATAAACTTCATCTCTGTATGTGGTTTTTGAATGATATAAAATTCTTGAGGTATCTGTCACGCCCCGGGGGTCTCGCTCAGCGGAAAAGAAAGAGTTGTTAGTTTAAATTTCCCTTTTGTTTTTTTTTTTTGAAATTCGGTCCTCCCCGGCACGTGCCCAGATCCGCCGCATATACAGATTTACTCGAAAATCGGGCAGAGTCTCCTCTGTATATGCATGGCGTCGCGGCTATTACAACATCTCAACACAAGCATTCAGTTAATCACAACAGTTCGATATTCAACCAACAATGCAAACTAAATAAAATGCCCGTCGCCAATCAAGTTGAAAGGATAAACTCACAGTTTTGAAAACAGGTACACACGACCCAAGGTTTTGAAAACGGTTTGGAAAGATGCCATAAATCCACAGGGTTTGGAAACAGGTCCACACGACCCAAGGTTTTGAAAACAGTTTAGAAATTCCATAAATCCACATGGTTTGGAAAAAGGGTCCACACGACCCCATATTTTTGAAAGATAGTTTTCGAAGTTCCTTTTTCTTTTCTAGTTATTTTGCTTTGGAAAACGGCCGAACGGGGATAATAAAAGAACCATAATATCAAATCCAAAACACCGGTAATCAACATCCACACCGACCCCACAAGGGTATCGTGAACCACACCGTAGTCTACAGTACCAAATGAAATGCAAGGAGAAGTAAAGAGATACAGACTAGGGCTCCTCACTGCCCGACCACTCCTGCCTCGACCTCACCGTCGTCTACCGCTCACCCCCGGAAGAACCTGTCACGGAGTGGGTAGTCAGCGACATGCGATAATAATAATAAGCAAGAAAGAAATGCCAAACCCAACAGTAAGACTATCCGGAGCAACCACTCGACTCACTGGAAAAGTAACACGCGAACACCTGCAACACCTGTAATACCTGTAACACCTACGCACCTTGATCTCGTCGGGCACCTACCCCGACAGATCGCACCGCTCACACCTTGGGGCACCTGACCTCGTCGGACACCTATCCCGACAGGTCGCACCTCTCCCCCCCCTTTTGATGCCTCAAACCCCACACCTACGGGGGCCCCCACTACCTCACCTCGTGGGTTAACACGGGTCGAAGACCGCTTTCCCGGAAAAGAGCACCCTTTGCGGTGGCCAAACCGCGGGTGCGCGTGTCGCAACTACGAGCACAATGACCAAGATACAGGATAATATCGCAATCATAAAGACCGTCAGCATTAGTACCAATAATACGCAGTTAATAACTATCCAAGAACACCGAGTCTATACTTAGTCTCAAAGGAAACCCACCATTTTCGTTGTCGCGTTACTGATCGACTTTAGGTTCTTTCGCGTCTCGGTGTGCCTGCCCGGACCTACACGAACCTGTCGCAAAGGAGTTAGTAACTCCAACCCTCCGAAGGGTAAACAAAATAAAAGAACTGCGGAACACTCAACCCTTCCGGTCGATCATGGGGCACGCCCCGCCGATTCTGCAAAGATGGCGACGTCCCCGGGCGAGGCCAACGACGCGGACGGCCCCGGCTCCCGCGGAACCCTCCGGCCTCTCCCCCCTTGCTGCCCGCATGCAGGGCTGCCCGCAAGTGCGGGTGTGCGTGCGCCCGGCCCGCGCGGGCTGTGCGGGCGCGCTGCCCGCACCTGCGGGTGCGCACTTGCGCCCGGACCCGCGCGGCTGGGCAGCGGGCCGCCCGCATGCGGGAGTTGCCCGCATGCGGGGGTGCGCGCCCCCAGCCCCGCGCGGCTGGGCAGCATGCCGCCTGCATGCGGGTGTTGCCCGCCTGCGGGGGTGCGCGCCCCCGGCCCCGCGCGGCTGGGCAGCGTGCCGCCCGCATGCGGGTATTGCCCGCATGCGAGGGTGCGCGCCCCCGGCCCCGCGCGGCTGGGCAGCATGCCGCCCTCATGCGGGTGTTGCCCGCATGTGGCTCCGTGCGCGCCGGACTCCGGCGATGGCGTCGCCCCTCCCCTCCCCCTCGTTCGCTCAAAACAAGAATTTACGAAACAAGAAAATTACAAACAACAAGAACCCTAACGTGCTCACCTCGGTAGACTGAGGGGAGGATGGTTCTGATCCTGCGAGTTCGGCTTCAAGGGATGTGAGGTCGTCCCTCTCTTTCCTTGGTCTCGCCGCCTGGATCCTCCACACGATCGGTGAGGAAGGGGGTAGGGTTGGGGGAGTTGGCTCCTCGTCCGCGCTCGGGGTGTCGTACCCTAGAGTGAGGGAGGTTGAGATAGATATAAAACCCGAGCAGTCAGAATGGGAAAAAGGAACGGACCCGTTTCAAGTCAAAATAAACAATAGGTCGGGTTCGAACCGGGGTCCGGTCTGCCTGGTAACCCGCGTTGATCGCCTGAACCGTTAGCCACCTTCTGGAATTTATTCCGGGAGATTCCGGAGTCGGAATCCAAAACTGAATTCGCCGGCGATCTCCGTTTCACGAGCTTTATTGACTAAAAATACTCGCGAGCCCCGACGATCTGTCCGAAAACAAAGAATTATTAGTCCCCCCTCCGGACCCCTGAAACGAAACGCGGAGTAAAGAAAACCCAAAAGTAGACCCAAGAACAGAACCACAACATTTTAAACCAGCGGGTACTACAGTATCTAACGATTTCTTTTGTCAAGAATGATTTCTTTTGCAGAGAGTACATATGTCTAAGTCTAGAGTCTGTTTTAGGAGTTTAACTCATGTATTTTATTTTGGATCTCCATTGTAAATTTTTGTTGTATGGTGATAGCAACAAAAATATCTTTTTGAATTTTCTTGAGTGGATCTATGTTTTGTCACGAAACCGCCAAAGGGGGAGATTGTTACGGAATTTAAGTTGGCGTATTTCGTAAATTCGGTTAAGTCTTGAAGATTGAAGGTAAAAAAGGTTGGATCATATAACTCAATCTCAAGAAAGAAGAATTCAAAAGGACCAGGTATGTTTAACTTAATATCTTTGGTGATCCGAATACTTCTTATAGTGTAGAAACACTTGGATGAATTTGTGATTGCATAAATATCAAAAACTGGACATGGGACATGTTCAGAATCCGGATCAGACTCTTCAATCCGGATCCCGAAGGTTGTTTGTTCATACACCAGTTCAATCCGGATCGTAGCTTCCTTTGATTCGGATCCCGAACACTGGGTTTACCATTTTATTTGAGCGATCCTGATCAGGCTTTGCAATCTGGATCCCGAACGTTGATGTTTGGTGAACTGTATGAACGATCCGGATCAGGCACTTCGATCCGGATCCCGAACCTTCGTTTTTTTTGGAAACTGTTTTTCTCGCTACTGCAATCCGGATCGCCGAACTCCGATCCGGATCGTCGTCATGTAAAATTCCAGAAAAGGATAGTTTTTGATCCTTATCTTTTTCCAAGGGTTTCTAACCTATAAATAGACCCTATGATTCTTTTTCTAGGGTTAATCCAATAATCAAAAAGAAGCCGTCATAATCAAATATAATCCTATATACGGCCTAAGATCCACATATAGAGAAGAAAGGAAATCATAGATTCTATCTTATATTTCTTCATCTATATTGATTGATTTGATTCTAGGTTTTCATACTCATATTTTGAGTAGAATCAAATCAATGAATACTTAGATGGTATTTCCGATCTATTTCTAATCTAAGTATTCGGCGGATCATCACCACCCAAAAATCAACGATTTATCCCAAATCGGCGCGTGGACTCGCGTGGCCTTGTGGATTCAAGGTGCTACCGCTCTCGTGGATTCAGAGCGAGGTACGTTCGTGGATTCGAAGCGTGCTACTGGGTGAAGACCGTGGATTCGGTCGGACGTCGTGGACTCGACGTTGGACGCCGTGGATTCGGCGTTGGACGCAAATCGTGGATTCGAGAAGCGTCGTGGAGCGAGCGGAGAAGATCAACTAGGAGCGTATGGAAAAGGTTGAGTCGTCTGTGAGTACGGTATATCACCTTGTACGTGTTTAATTCTAGTGGATTTCACCGTGTTATCGGTCCTGTGGTTTTTTACTCCGGTTTGGAGTTTTCCACGTAAAAATCTCTGCGTGTTATTTATTTTTCCGCATTGGGTTTTATATCGCAAAGATTTTTGAGTGTTTATTGTTTACACCTATTCACCCCCCTCTAGGTGTTTTTTCCCCTATTTAGATCCAATTATACTTAACCCAACAGAATGTTGTCCGACCTGTTTTGTTACCCTGAGTTGTGGGTCGTTCCTGGCTGTGGAGTACCTCCAGCCAGTGTGCTTTGTGCTGCGAGCTGTTGGAGAGGCTAGTGTCTCGTGTTTCGTGTGAGCTGATCAGCTGAGTCGTCGAGAGTGCTCCGACTGTGGTGCGAGATATTTGGGGATCTTGAGTCCTACCGTTCTGAGAGTGAGCATGGATTTTGACTAGCCTGCATATGCCAATGTTTGATACTCTATGCCGCGCCGTTTTCCTCAGTTGGAGTCGTGCCCCCTGAGATGCCGCTGTGGATACGGTGGTTGGCCTGTTGAGGCAGTTTTCCGCAGTGGAGGCAACGATTGGCCTGTTGAGGCAGTTTTGCGCGAGGGATGAGTTAGTCGGACAGGACGCCCCACGTAAATACCGTCCTCATGTGGATGTGTGGTAGTGGGCAGGTGCGTTCCTAGTCGACAGGCGCAGGCTTGACTGGACCCTATGAGGCAGTCAGTTCGATTGGGTCGATTGAGCACCTTGGGTGCGAGTGGTCACTTTTACTTTCATCTGTTCCACTTCTTGAGTATCTAGATAGAGGCATGGTAGCTGTAGAGTAGCTCCAGCTTTTCTTGTTCAGATTTCATTGCACTGTTATCTTTTTACCTCTTGTAGACTTAGTGGGCAGACCGTTGGGCTTGTTGACGGCACCCACTGAGAACTACTGTGGGAAGTAGTTCTCACACCCGTCGTGGTGTCTTTTCCCCAGGGACTTCTTCTCTTGTCCTGTGCTCCTGTTGCTGATCCTTCTGACCGAGGCGAGGGAGTCGCGAGCTAGTTCCCTACCCATCGTTGGAGTGTAGCGGTACCTCTTCCGGGGAGAGCTTCAGTAGATTAGTTTACTACTTTTACCTCTGTTGAGAGAACTTTGTTGTGAGAGCTTGTACACTGATGTTTTTATTGGAGATATCTCCCTTCTGAGTTTTGTATCAGAGGACTTTGTATACGATCGTATTTGGGAGATGGATATTGTATTATTTTCAGTTGTACAGTGTTTGGATTTCAGTCTTTAGTTGTTTACTTTCAGCTCTGATATCTGTGTACTGCAGTTGATTCTTTATGCAGGTTAGACGCTTCGTCTGTACGGCAGTTTCCGTACAGATGGCGGATCTGTTAGCGAGCCCGGGTCGCAGTTTCGACCCCGGGGCGTGACACTAATACACCAATGACAGGTGGTTCACACCAAGGATTCACGGGAAAAACTGTACGGAATCCTGGACCACTACATCTAGGGTTTCCTCTTAGCCACACCGACCCTGAGCTCCATAGCATCCCCACGCCACCTCTCTTTCTCCCTGCTCCTTTCCCGAGACCTGCAGCCGCCGGCCTCTATAGAGGATCGCCGAAATGGTGACCTTATATCAAGATCTTCTTGGATCTCAGGTTAGAAAGGAGGGGGAAGCACCAAACTCTACAACATTGCACCCAAACAAGCTTGCGACCTCCATCACCCTCAGAAGGTCACCCCCGAGCTACCTGGTCGCCGGGCGCTGCCGCACGACACCGAAAAACCAAGGTTTTCCTTCTTCCTTGCTCCCTTTGTAGTGCACCGACTTCGCTAAACTAGACAAGTGCGGGTAAATCACTCCAGACATTTTTTAAATATGATAAAAATGAGGTGAAATAAGTTTGGTTTGAAAAAAATAGCTTTCGGATCAAAAGCGAGTTGGAACGGCGAAGAGAAAGGGCAAACTAGCTTGATTCTGGTTGTTGGACCAGAATCGGGCGCTCGGAAGTTTCCTGCGGGCGCTCGGAATCGGTTACAGGATGCCCAGATCGAGAGCTGGATTTTGGTGCAAACAGGGGATTAGGGCGCCCGGAATGTCCGGGGGACGCCCGAATGAACAATAGCGGGCCCTGAGGAGGCCGCCCGGTTGAACAGTACTCCGTAAAACTAGGTGCCCTGCGGGAAGTTTCGGGTGCCCGAAACACGGCAGAAAACGCATGGACAGAGTGGAAATTGGGGATTTTAGTGGGGGTATTTTGGCCATTTCACCTAACCAGCTACCCCTAACTACCCACTAATAAAACCTCCTCTCTCACTCTCTCTCTCCCATTCCCTCTGTTACGGCATTTTGGTATTGGCATATTTCGTGAGTCAAGTCAGTGAGTTGAGTCGGAGTCTTAAAGGGATCAAATTGTCAATCAGCAATCAAAGACTTAGAAAAGATTCAACAAGAGCTCAAGTTGGCACTCAGTGTCTTGAGTCTTGAAGATTGAAGTTGAAGAATTGTGGATCAGTTACATCAATCTCAAGAAGAAAGTATTCAAGAGGATCAGGTATGTTTAACTAAATAATTGTGGTGATCCGAATACTTTCTTATAGTGTAGAAACACTTGGATGAACTTTTAATTGCATAATAATCAAAAACTGGTGTTCGGACTTGTTCAGGATCCGGATCAGAGCCAACGATCCGGATCCCGAAGGTTGTTGCTTCATACAAGACTTCGATCCGGATCCATGCAATTTCCGATCCGGATCCGGAATGTTAAGTTTTCTGATTTGTATGAACGATCCGGATCGGGCAATGCGATCCGGATCCCGAACCATGGTATTTCTGGAATCGTCAATCTCGTTACGACGATCCGGATCGCAGTAAATCCGATCCGGATCGCCGTCCTGAAAATTTCCAGATAAGGTATGTTTTTGATTCTTATCTCTTTCCAAAGGTTTCTAAACTATAAATAGACATTTAGGGTTTCTCAAAAACGTGGGTTCTCTACCGATTAATTAATTAAACACTTGAGAGCAACCCTAGAGGCTAGGTTTTTACCGTTCTTCTCTTTCGCCTCTTTTAGGTCAATTCGAAGGTTCTTTCAAGAACATATCTTTTGTCGAATTGATCTAATCTTTGCTTAGAGATTTCTTCTACGGTTCCTCAATGAGAATCTAAGCAAAGGATCACCATCGAAGTCAATATTCTTATCGACTGAGTTTGCGTCGTGGATTCGACGTGGCATCGTGGATTCGGTGTGCTAAAGGCGTTTCGTGGATTCGAAACGTGTGCTCGTGGATTCGAGTGGCGTTCGTGGATTCGAACGTGTGCAGTGGGCGTGCAAAATCGGTGGAGCGCGAGGTCCAAGAAATTGAAGGAGGGGTTAAATCCGTGGAGACGGTAATCACCTTGTTATTCTTCTTTTCTTAGGGATTGTTATTGCGTGGATATCCAACCGGTCAGCGCAAGGTCCGAAGAAGCTGAAGGAGGGTTTGAGTCCGTGGAGTCGGTAATCACCTTGTTATTCTTCTATTCTTAGTGGATTGTTATTGCGTGTTGGTCCCGTGGTTTTTCTCCTGGATTGGAGTTTCCACGTATATCTCGGTGTGCTGTTTTTATTTTCCGCATTGGTTTTTATTTTGCACTGAGATTGAGTTTTTAAGTATTACACCTATTCACCCCCCCTCTAGTTGTTTGATAGTACCTATTTAGATCCTTTGGGATTCATAACTCTACAATTGGTATCAGAGAGGGTTTTAGGTTTATCTATCATGATGGGTGAAAGTGGTAATATTTATAGACCTCCTCTTTTTGATGGGACTAATTATGCTTATTGGAAAGTGCGGATGAGAGCTTTTCTCATCGCAATTGATGAGCGGGTATGGCAAACCGTGGAACACGGTTGGGTGCATCCTGTTGAGGAAGTAGGAAATTCTACTACCCCAAAACCTCGCTCTAGATGGTCCAAAGAGGAATTTGAAAGATCTTCTTACAATGGGAAAGGTATGAACGCTCTTTTTAACTCTCTTTCCTCGACTGAGTTCACAAGAATTTCCGCGTGTGAAACCGCGAAGGAAATTTGGGATATTCTCAAAATTACACATGAGGGTACTAATCTTGTAAAAATTCAAAAGCTCCAGATGCTTACAAGTCAATTTGACTCTATTCATATGGAAGAGCATGAATTGTTTACAGATTATTACACCAGACTTCAGGATGTGATAAATACATGTGCTAATTTAGGAGAAAAGATCCCGGAGTCGAAAATTGTAAGAAAGATACTTCGGACTCTTCCGGAACGGTTTAGGGCAAAGGTTACCACCATTGAAACCGTTAGTCATCCGGATGAGATGAGTATAGAGGAATTAGTAGGTGCTTTGCAAACTTATGAAATGACTTTTCCTACTAATCAAGTTTCTTCCAAGTCTTCTTCTAAGCTTACAGGTATTGCATTCAAATCAACAAAGGAAGAAGATAGCAAATCAAGTTCCGACGATGAAATCTCTTTTGCCGATTTTGAAGAACAATTGGCGCGGATCGTAAAGAAATTTCGTCGGAAGTTTTGGAAGAATCGAACCGATGGATCTTCATCCACGAAATCTTCTAAAGGATCATCGGGTTCTAAATCCTCTAAACTCAAAAGCTTTGCAAAACCTTCTAAAGAAAAAGAAAAAGATGATTTCGAAGGGGAAATCCAATGCTATCGATGCAAAGGCTACGGCCATTTTTCAATGGATTGTCCTTCTAAGAAATCATATAAAAAGAAGGCTTTGCAAGCAAAAACTTGGGACGATTCTACTTCTAATGAATCAACCTCAAGTAAAGAGGAAAAAGGAAAAATCGTTGCTTCTCATGCCTCTCATTTTCCCTCTTCTAATAATTGTTTATCATCTTTAGTCACTGACTCTACTCCTTTGATTTTGTATGAAACATCAACAATCGGCGGAGAGTCATCAAGTGAGGGGGAGTCGGACGAGGAAGAACTCGTTGAGGCATATCAACAACTTCTTGCGGAATCTAAGAAGATGGCCAAACATATCAAGAAGTTGAGGAAGCAACGACTTGGAATCAAGACGAGAATCATGCTTTAAAGATCAAACTTCATGATCTCGAGGAGGAACGAGAGCTTTTATTGAATAATAATAAAATCCTCCAAGAAAAGATAAATCAATCGGAAACGGTCGTTAATTCTCATATTAACAAGATTGATTTTCTTGAAAAGCAGTTTGAGGAAATTCATGTCACCAACCAAGCATTGACCAAGCAAGTTCATCAACTTAAATCCGACATACAAAGGATTTCAACCGGTTCCAAGAAACTTGAATGTATGTCCGGATTAGGTCAAACAAGCAAGGTTGGTTTGGGATTCAAAAAGAACCAAACTGTGAATGCTTCAAGTTCCACAATGAAATTGAAAGGAAGAACTTGTCACTTATGTGGACTTGAAGGACATTTGGTGAAGGATTGCCCGAAAAAGAGAAAGAAGAATTCTTCGGCAACTTCATCTACGGAGCGAACTCAACGGAATCAAAAGACACATCAAGTCAAAGGAGTTCACTCAACCCACCAAAGGTCCGAGCCACAACATCAATCATACAAGTGGATCATTGCGAGGCAAAGACCTAAGGTGGACCAACAGTCAAAGCGGACAACCCCCGGCCACAACGAATCAAGACAACCCAAAATCCAGCGATTTTGGATTCGGAAAGGTGATATCTTTCCTTGTCTTAAGTTCTAAATAGCTTATGACTGTATGTAATGCTTTGATTGGTTTTCCCTTCATATCTTTCTTAATCTTTGCATTACATGTTTTTCAATGCTCTTCGTTTTTATACTTTGTTTTTGAACAAAAGGGTTTTTACTGAACAAGTGCATTGAATAAAAAGGGCTTCACTTTTATTCACTCCAAATTAATTTTATTTGGATTATCAACTTTACTCCTTAATCATAATCTTGAAGATACTTCATTATAGGAGTTTTTGATATTATAAGCATCAAATTTTAGAAATCATGTGTGATCTTTAGATGCTTAATCTATCTCGGTTGTGTGAATTCATTGTGATAAACGCGAGACAACCGATAGACTAAAATTTGGGATATAATTCTTTCACGTAAGAGATTGCATTCTTACAAGGGTATTGAAATAATTTGCAAAAGATGTGGAAAGAGTTACATCCGAAAGGAGTGTGAAAACTACCACCACATGTTGGAAAGAGCTGCCACCCCGGTCGTCTGGTTTGTGTGTGAAGCTACCACATGTTATGGATGCTTGATAGTATTTTATGAGAAAATCTTTAGTTGAAGCATTTGGAGATTTATATGCAAAACTCTTATATTTTGAACAATCTCCTGGTTGGTATAAGGTGGGATAGTTGAAAGATGCTCAAAGAGCCACCCTTAGGTATTTTAGTGCTTATCTCAAATTTGAAAGGGTAAGAAATCAAATTGATGTCATTTGGAAATCTCTGTAAGTCATCTTTGTACATCCGTTACATCTTGATAGACTTTGGATCTCAAGATTATTTTTGATGACTTGTGTTTGATGAATATAACATGAAAAACGGTTTATAATGTTTTACCTTTATTTTTCATGATTTCGGAGTAAATCTTTTTAATTTTTGTAAAATTAATTGGATTGAATGACATCTATGTGATCTCATATTATTTTCAAGCACTTAAATTGTTTTCTTGATGGAATACAAATCGGTAATTCAATTATTTCAAAATCTGGATTTGTTTCAAGAAATTATTTGATTTTTGCTTTCTGGTACCGGTACGCAATCTGCATTTTTGTTATATACCGGAACTGAGCTTTTATCTCTCTTTCTTCATGAACTAATGTTGTTAGTGATTTCCTTTTGTCTAGTATGTTCACTGTTTGACAATTTGTGACAAAAAGGGGGAGAAGAGAAATGACGGAGATGAGATCATCAAGAGAGGACAAACGAATCGAAAATTGAAAAATGGGGGAGAACGGAAATTGATGATCGTACCACAAAGGGGGAGAACATAGATGCTCAAGAACATGGAGAACATGTTAGAGATGCTCAAGATAGGGGGAGACAAAGAAAAATTGAAAGAGTCGAAAAATAAAAGAACCAAAAGGAAGACGGATCAAATGTAGGATTCTAATTTCTAACGACTAACGTTTGATTTTGTTTGGACTTTTGTTTTGCAGGAATTACATCACTTTAAGACTCCAAGTCCTAAGTCATAGAGTATGTTCTAGGACTGTTTGGTTCAAATGTAATTTTGTATTTATTGGATCTTTAACGCAAAGAAAATCAATGTTTTGGTGATGACATTGAGTTTCGACTTTTTGGTTTAAGATGAGTGACTTGAGCGCTTTTATGTATGTTTGGGTTTTGTCACGAAATTGCCAAAGGGGGAGATTGTTACGGCATTTTGGTATTGGCATATTTCGTGAGTCAAGTCAGTGAGTTGAGTCGGAGTCTTAAAGGGATCAAATTGTCAATCAGCAATCAAAGACTTAGAAAAGATTCAACAAGAGCTCAAGTTGGCACTCAGTGTCTTGAGTCTTGAAGATTGAAGTTGAAGAATTGTGGATCAGTTACATCAATCTCAAGAAGAAAGTATTCAAGAGGATCAGGTATGTTTAACTAAATAATTATGGTGATCCGAATACTTTCTTATAGTGTAGAAACACTTGGATGAACTTTTAATTGCATAATAATCAAAAACTGGTGTTCGGACTTGTTCAGGATCCGGATCAGAGCCAACGATCCGGATCCCGAAGGTTGTTGCTTCATACAAGACTTCGATCCGGATCCATGCAATTTCCGATCCGGATCCCGAATGTTAAGTTTTCTGATTTGTATGAACGATCCGGATCGGGCAATGCGATCCGGATCCCGAACCATGGTATTTCTGGAATCGTCAATCTCGTTACGACGATCCGGATCGCAGTAAATCCGATCCGAATCGCCGTCCTAAAAATTTCCAGATAAGGTATGTTTTTGATTCTTATCTCTTTCCAAAGGTTTCTAAACTATAAATAGACATTTAGGGTTTCTCAAAAACGTGGGTTCTCTACCGATTAATTAATTAAACACTTGAGAGCAACCCTAGAGGCTAGGTTTTTACCGTTCTTCTCTTTCGCCTCTTTTAGGTCAATTCGAAGGTTCTTTCAAGAACATATCTTTTGTCGAATTGATCTAATCTTTGCTTAGAGATTTCTTCTACGGTTCCTCAATGAGAATCTAAGCAAAGGATCACCATCGAAGTCAATATTCTTATCGACTGAGTTTGCGTCGTGGATTCGACGTGGCATCGTGGATTCGGTGTGCTAAAGGCGTTTCGTGGATTCGAAACGTGTGCTCGTGGATTCGAGTGGCGTTCGTGGATTCGAACGTGTGCAGTGGGCGTGCAAAATCGGTGGAGCGCGAGGTCCAAGAAATTGAAGGAGGGGTTAAATCCGTGGAGACGGTAATCACCTTGTTATTCTTCTTTTCTTAGGGATTGTTATTGCGTGGATATCCAACCGGTCAGCGCAAGGTCCGAAGAAGCTGAAGGAGGGGTTTGAGTCCGTGGAGTCGGTAATCACCTTGTTATTCTTCTATTCTTAGTGGATTGTTATTGCGTGTTGGTCCCGTGGTTTTTCTCCTGGATTGGAGTTTCCACGTATATCTCGGTGTGCTGTTTTTATTTTCCGCATTGGTTTTTATTTTGCACTGAGATTGAGTTTTTAAGTATTACACCTATTCACCCCCCCTCTAGTTGTTTGATAGTACCTATTTAGATCCTTTGGGATTCATAACTCTACACCCTCACACTCTCCTATTTCTCTCCCTCACTCTCTGTGCGTGTGAACCAGAGAAGGAGGAGAAGCAGCAGCAGCAGAGGTGGCAGTGGAGGTGCTGGCTGGGAGATTTCTGGCACCTGGGAGCTTGGGGAACTTGAAGGGAACATCAAGGAGAGTTCCTAATCAAGCTCCAACTCCTCTTCTCTCTTTTCTCTTGGGCAAGAACATCAAAAAAAGAGGTAAACAAAATCTAGGGTTCTATTTTTAAGGTTCCTTTTGGGTTCAAAAGTGTTTGGAAACATCCCAAATAGAGTTTTCCTCCATTTTTAGGGCCTTTTCATAGAGATAAAGAGATCAAATTATCTCTTTTAATTTAACACCCTAAAAGGAGATTTTCACTCCTTTCATTCCCTTTGCACTACAAGAATTATTATTTTTAACGACCAAATTTTAACGATGAAAAAAAAATTTGATCGTTAAAAAATATATATAAACATTCACGACCAAAAAAATTTTAGCCGTTTTAAATAAAATATATCCGGTCGTTAATAATATAATTTTGATACTTTATGACCGGATTTTCATTTTACTCCCACACGCAACGTTCTCTCTCCTAAAATCCATTCACGTTCCTCCTTTTGCTAATTTGCAAACCGAGCAACACAACACCTTTCTTTAATTTCTTTTTCCGTTTTTTTTTTCCTATCTTCAGTTTCCATCTAGCTACTCTAATTTCTCTCTCTAATTTTCTTTCTCTTTCTATCTTTTCCAAATTCCTTCTCTTACCCACCTACAGAGACAAGAAAAAAAGAAAACTCTCTAATTTTTCTTCTCTCTATTTTATTCAAGAAGTCATCCGTGGCCGCCCCTCTCAACGCGCGCGCGCGAGAAGCCCTCCGTCGCCGATCCCCACTCACCGCACGCGAGAAGCTCCACCTGCAACCCTTGTCGCCGGCCCCCTCTCAACGCGCGAGAGAAGCTCCGTCTACAGCCCTCCGTCGTCGGCCCACTCTCACCGCACGCGAGCACACAGTCGACGGCCCGGAGCCCTCAGTCGCCGCCCTTGTAGCCCATCTCCTGTAATAAAGATAACGACGGGCAGTTCGTTATAACATGGTAGATCTTAGGGATTTGGCATTGACTTAATTATTTTGCATATTACAGGCAGTCATTTTTGTTGATAACTCTGGTGCTGATATAGTATTGGGTATATTGCCCTTTGCAAGAGAGTTACTCAGGCGTGGTACAAAGGTTTGTCTCATTACATCATTCGTTTGCTTGTCCATTTTGGGAGAGAGCTAATTGAGTTATTTTTCACTACTTACTTTGGACACAGTTTTCTCGGAATATCTTTTATTACCTTTAATTGCCCGTGCTGTACTTTCGTTAGTTCTTTTTCTGTATCAGTAATTAAGCTAGTTTTTTGTTTTTGTATGCAACTCAAGCAATATTTAGTAAAACTTAGCCGGCTTTCCAATGATAAGTTCCCTAAGGCACTATTTGGTTAAATGATTAGGTACTCTGGTAGCCTTTTTCTAGGATATTTGTTCTCCTTAACTTTGTTTGCTCCTGCTATGCTTGTTTATGGGTTTTATGGCAGTTTTGCTTTTTTGCTTCTGAGTATGTGATTGTGGTATAATTTTTCTTGTTCCTTCTAAGTCTTTTCTATTTAGAGGTCTATTTTTGAAATTTCTGTACCTACATATTCAATTATCTTTATTTTATTAGACACACATATATCTAAAGCAAAAATTACCTACAGTAGATGGTTAACTTTATATGCTTTCATAGGTTATTTTATTTGGTAGCAACAAAAATATTTTTAGTAGGAAACATGTAGTGACCTCGATCCCCATGTAGCTTCTCCCATGACCTGTGATGTAGAACACCTATTGTTGGTGTGTGGGACCCGCAACGCGTCAAATGGACGGGTTGGACGGACTCAGTGAGGCTTCGGGATTGAGCTTGCCTTCCGGCTGTTTTTGTCAGAATTTAGAGAGGGCTTTAGGTTAATACGAGGTCATATTTGGATTCAGCGCGAAAAAATGTCAAAAATCGGCTATTTACTTGTCTTTTTCGTAGTCCGGATGCCCAAAAACGGACCCCCGGAAGTTTTTCGCGCATTTTGGTGCATGGGGGAAGCCGTGGACCGGCCTGGTGCCACGTGGCAGCACCGGATTGGCCGGCGCACGCGGCGCGGTCCATGGATGTTGGCGCTGGTGCATGGGCCGGGCGCGGGGGAAACGTGGCGGCTCCTGATTGGCGGGCTCACGGTGCGCGGTCCACGGGGGCTTGCGGCCTGGCGCATGGACCAGGGCGCGCCACGTGGTAGCCTGCGAGTGGCTGGCTCACGCGCACGCGGTCCACGCGCCAGGGGGAGCAGGTCAGGGCAGTTGGCCTCGACGTGGGGGCGCCACGTGGCGCCCTGCGGTTGGGCGGGCGCAGCCGCCCCACGCCCCCGTGTCGGGACACGCGGCGCTCCGCGCTTGGAGGGCGCACGTGCGCCTTGCGCGAGGAGAGCCGCGCGGACACGTGGCGGCTTCTGGGGGATTCGGGCGCGCACAATGTTGGGCCGGGCCCAACACTGTAGCCGCCCGAATCTTTCGGGTGCCCGGAATTTTGGCCCAAAAGCCCAATGATGGGTATTTTTGTGGGCTTTTTGTGGAGGCTTATAAATAGGCCTCCTCCCCCTTCCTGTTTGGACTTTTTCTTGAGCCCAAATCCACCTGAGCCCTTTAGAAAAATTCTTCACCTCCCTGTGCTGCATCTTGTGAAGGAGGCTCAGAATTTTTGGAGGCCGCGGCGTCGATGACTTCGGCATCGTAGCACGGAGCGACGTTCTTTCAGCGGAGGCCCGTTATCGTCGCATTTCGGTCTGAGAGGTTCACAGAGCTACTCTGATAGTATTTTTGGACAATTTTTGTGGCGTCGGATTCACGAGAGGTAGATCTACGATTTTTGTACTGTCTACTCTCCTCAGATTTGAGCTTTTATTGGGGTTTCTGGTACATTTTTGACCCCCTTTGTTGCTGGTGGATCTTTTAGGACAGCAGCACCTTGTCAGATTTTTATCTCAACATTCGGTTATCATAATTCAACGTTTAAGTTCTCGATTGACATCTACACTTCGCGAGAATTGCCGACGTATTTTTATTGGATTTTTTGGAGTTTTCCTTACAGGTGAAAATTTTGCATCTTTGGGACTGTTACCAGCAGATTGTGTGTACTTGGATATTTTTGGAATAAAGTGTAACTTTGGACCTTATTGTTGTAACCAGGAGAGTTTGCGGGTGTTTCTGAACCCATTGGAGTTGGGGAAAATTGGAGACATTTGTTCCTGGGTATTTTCAACTGTTAGACTTTGGACAGTTTAGCACTTTCAGGTGGGTTGTCTCGCCTCCAAAATCAATGGACTATCCACTAATTCTATTATATAGGGAACATGCATGTTATGAGATGGATTAGAATGCATATTAGAGAGAGAGAAATGTCATCTTTCCTGTGTTATTATTGATATCCTATTGGTTAATGTTCCCTGATCCTGCTTTAGTTAAATTAATTGCTATTATTGGAACTTGACCTAGCACCCCGTCATATGTTGCATGTGTAACCAGATCAGTAGAAAATCCTCACTTGGGCTAGGTTTATTTATGTTTTAGACATCCACATGTTTTACTCTATTCCTGGACATAGTGTTATCCTCGCCCGGGTAGTGGGCCGAGTGGTCGGGATTTCCTTTTAGTGTGGGATGCATGTTACACTCGTGCTTGGGGGCAGAGTGGAGTCTGGTGGGTGTAGCTAGTCTTGTAGCTGTGTCGGGAGCCGTTTGGGTAAACGGTGGTCTCGGGCTGTCGTATTTCTCTATTTTATTTGTCGTCACTATGTTAGTGACAGTGGTATACAGTGTTAGCAGGACCTAGAACCCAGACTATTTTTGGACACATATAATTTCTGTAAACTAATGTTTTCCTTCCAAACTTTGAGCGGGTCGCTGGAGCCTGTTCTTGTTTGATTTGGGTGTAGGCAATAGCCCTTCGGGGTTTGGAAAATAAAACATATTTGAACTGATTTTTATTAAAGAACTAAAATATATTAAATTGGGTTTCTCAGATTAAAATAGTTTTCAGTAATAACAGTCAATTTTTTATTACAACTTCCTCACCGGAGAGAGTTTGGGTGATTTGGGTTCTAGGGGCCGTTCCTTTTTCGGGACGAAAGCGACGGGGGCCGTGCCTGGAACCTGTTCTTGTTTGATAGGGTTGTAGGTGTTGGTCTCTTGGATATTTCGGGCCCTGGTTGGTGTCTTCCGCATATCATACTGAGGTTGTCATGTTCCCGAACTGTAAGGGGGTCGGGAACTTCGATAGGCGGAGCCTGGATTCTGTTCTTGTTTGATTGGGGTTCTAGGCACCGACCTATCAGGATTTTTGAACCCTTATGGTGTCGGTCCTTCCTGTGTTACCTGTGAGTTTGGTGTTATGTTGTGGGAGCCGACAGGTTGACGGTGGTCCCAGCTGTGAGTATTTCCAGTCAGTGAGTTAGAGGTGTGATATTGGTTACTGTCGATCTTGTTGATCGTGGATTTGGACTATAGCCTGCATGAGCCACATTGAGTTCGACAGAGATGCGCTGATACTTTTCTCGGTTGGGTCGCGCCCATCGAGTGCCACTCCGGAGCTGGGCCTGTTACTGTACTATAGCGACTTGTCGATGTCGTCCCCTGGCTGGGCCTTTTTTAGGCAATCTCGGGCGTAGTCCCTCTGGCTGGGCCAGTTTTGGCAGTCACGGACGCCCTACGTAAGTCCAGTTCTCCGTGGTTGTACTGGCAGTAGGTGGGCGCAGGTTTGACTGGACCCTATGTGGCAGTCACTGTGATTGGGTTGATTGAGTACTGGGTTTGAGTCGATGCATCATTTTCATCTGTATTACCCTTTGAGCATAGTAGATAGAGGCATGGTAGCTGTAGAGTTATTTTCAGCTTTCCTTTCTTCAGTTTTCTGTTATCTTATGCCTCTAGTAGACTTAGTGGGCAGACCGTCGGGTTTGGTTGCGGTACCCACTGAGAACTACTGTGGGATGTAGTTCTCACACCCGCTCTGGTGTATTTTTCCCCAAGGACCCCTTCTCCAGTTCCTGTTGCTCCAGTTGCTGATCCTTCAGACCGAGGCGAGGGAGTCACGAGCTAGTTCCCTACCCGTCTTTGGAGTATAGCGGTTCCCCCTTTTTGGAGATTTGTAGTACAGTCAGTAGATTAGTTTTATTTTCACTTTTGAGAGGCTATTGTATTGTGAGGATCTGACTTGTACTGAGAGCCTGTACACTGTTGTATCATTTTTGTTTACCTCCCTGTAGAGTTCTGAGTTTTGTATCAGAGGATTTTGTATATGATCGTATTTGGGAGATGGATATTGTATCTTTATTTCCAGTTGTACAGTGATTGGATTTTAGTTTTACAGTAGTTTTCTTTATAGCTCTGATATCTGTTTAGCTGTAGTACTTTTTCTTGCAGGTTGGACGCTTCGCCTATGCGGAGTTTTGTATAGGCGGCGGATCTGTTGGCGAACCCGGGTGTCACGCCCCGGCGTCGAAACTGCGAGCCAGGCTCGCCAACAGATCCGCCGCCTATACGGGAAGCCCCGTATAGATGAAGCGACTAACCTGCAAAAGAAAGATAATATACTACACAGATATCAGAGCTGAAAAGTAAACTGCTAGAAATAAATAAATACAACTCCAGTCCTCACAAAAATACATAAGTCTCTCAGTAATAAAAGTAAAGTACAACTCTATACCTCACTACAAGGGTCACTCAACAGTAACTCTCTCAAAATACAAAAAGTGGGTACATCTACTCTCTCTGGAGGACGACTGGTAGGGATCTATCTCGCGACTCACTTACCTCAAACAGCAGGATCAGCAACTGGTGCAGCAGGAACAGAAGCAGAAGTCCCTGGGGAAGAAATACACCACGGCGGGTGTGAGAACTACATCCCACAGTAGTTCTCAGTGGGTGCCGCCAACAAGCCCGACGGTCTGCCCACTAAGTCTACTAGAGGCATAAAGTAACAAGAACAGTGCTGAAAGCAAAGAGCTGGAAAATAAACTCTACTGCTACTATGCCTCTTTCTAGATGCTCAAAAAGTGGAACAGATGGAAACATGATGCATCTACTAATACTCAAGTATAGTCACCCAATCTACAATGACTGTCTCATAGGGTCTAGTCAAGCCTGCGCCAAACCTACTGCCACCTCATCCACACTGGGACGGGACTTATGTAGGGCGTCCCACACGGACTATCTCAATCTCAAGCAAACTCTAGTGTATCAACTAGTCGCATCAACAACACGCACCCGGGGCGTAGCTCGAGGGGAGCGACCCCACCGAACTCAAGTATCTCATCAGTCTCAACAGTCTCATAAGCGGCACATGCAGGCTATAATCCATGATCAAACAGATCAGCAACTCGATGCTCAAAAGCACAACTCAGTCGGAAAAAGACTCCACGACTCAATCAGAAAAAGTCCCAACACTCACAGCTAATAACGAAGATGGGTCGAAGAACCCCGAGAGACTAGAACCTACAACCCAAATCAAACAAGAACAGGCCCTAGGCATAGCCCCTCGTTGTTCTCGGCCCAGAGAGAAGGCAGCCCTTAGAACCCAGACCACTCGAATCATCTCGAGTGGGTAAGTTTATAAGAAACAGTGACATTTATTACAGAAAACCATTTGATCTGAGAGAAATCCATTTTTAATGATTTTTAGTCTTTTTAGGAAAACAATTTGAAAACAAGTTTTATGTCCAAACCTCGATGAGCTAATGCCCTCGTCCTATCAAAGAAGAACAGACTCAGGCGACCCTGCGAGGCTCGGAAGAAAACATTGGCTGACTAAAATCATGTGTGCGTCCAAAAAGGTTCTGGGTTCAAGGTCCTGCTGTCACTAGTACACTACTGCCACTACCACTGCAGTGACAACCAAAACAAAGTACACGGCATCTCGGGGTCACCGTCTACCCAAACGGCTCCCGCTAGAACTAAACGACTAGCTCTATCTACCAGACTCCACTCAGCCCCCAAGCACGAGTGTAACATGCATCCCACACTAAAGGAACCCAACCACTCAGCCCACTAACCGGGTGAGGAAGAAACTATGTCCAGGAATAGAAGAACAGTGTGGATGTCTAAGCATAAGTAAACCTAGCCTAGATGAGGGTTTTCTACTAATCTGGTTACACATGCAACATATGGCGGGGGTGCTAGGTCAAGTTCCAAGATAACTATAATTTAACAGATAGTAGGAAGCAAAGATCACATGCTAAACAAATAACACTAGGAGTATCAACTCTCACATCCTAGCATGCTACAAAGGACTATCATGCATGATCCTACATTAATAGAATTACTGAACAGTCCAAAGGTCTTGAAGACGAGGCCACCCACCTGAAGAGCTGAACTGTTCAAAGTTCTACAGCTGAAAAACCCAAGAACAATAGTCTCCAATAATCCTCAACACCAACAGGTTCACAAACACCCGCAAATACCCCTGGGTACAACAAAAGGCCCAAGGTTACACTTTATTCCACAAAATAACCAAGTACAACAATCTGCAGAAAACAGTCCCAAAGATGCACATTTTTCACCTATAAACAATGCTCCAAAAAATCCAATAAAAATACTGTTGTGATCCTCGCGTCGAGACCTTCGAAACGGGTACCTGCATGTCCAAATCCGAGCCCCGTAGGCTGAGTTACAAATTCCACAACACAGGGTGCGCAAAACTTCACAATCACACAACTGTAGTACTCTGCACAGTAAAAGGGGAAACAGTATACCTTCGGACAAGCCTTAGAAAAATCCCGAAAAAATACGAGGATAATCCTCGCGACGAGTAGATGCAAAAAGTGTAAAGGCTCGTCTCGATCCGACGCTCGAGTGCAGAGATAAAATTCTGGCAAGGGGCTGCTGTCCATAAACTCCACCAACAAAACAGTGGCTTAGAAATATCTCGAAAACCGTGCCACGAACTCAGAATCAAGCAAGGCGATCCATACAGAAATCGAAGGCGTACCTCTCGGGAATCCAACACCATGAAAATCGTCCAAAAATACTGACAGAGTAGCTCTGTGGACTTCTCAGACCGAAATGCGACGATAACGGGCCTCCGATGAAAGATCGGCACTCTGTGCTACGATGCCGAAGTCGTCGACGCCGCCGCTTCCAAAAATTCCGGGCCTCCACCAAAAGATGCGCAACAGGAAGATCTCCAACTTTGCTGAAGGGTCCAAGGGCAGAGGAGTTTGGCAAAACCTCAAACTCGGGGGTGAAAGAGGGCTTTAAATAGGCCCAGCCCGAAAAAATCCAAGTTTGGACTTTTGGGCCCAAAATCCGGGCGCCCGGAACATTCGGGCCGCTACAGTGTTGGGCCCGACCCAACACTGTGCGGGCCCGAAAGCCTGAGAGCCCGCCACGCGTCCCACCGGCACTCCCCGCGCCCGGCGCACGCGCGCCCGCGAATCGCGGAACGACGCGTGGCCGACACGCGGGCGTGGGGGTGGCTGCGCCCGGCCAATCGCGGGGCGCCACGTGGCGCCCCCACGTCGCTCCCCAACCGCCGCCGTACGGCCACCTGCTCCAGCCGCTGCGTGGACCGCGCGCACCAGGACCCGCCAACCAAAAGCCGCCACGTGTCCCGCTCCTGGTCCACCGTGCACCCGCGCCATTCCATGGACCGCGCCTGCCGCGCCGGCCAATCGGGAGGCGCCACGTGTCCAGCACCCGGTGCACGCTTCCGCGGTGGACCGCGCGGCTGCGCCTCCGCCCGCCGCCGCGCTCCGCCGCCAGCCGCCTCTCCGGCCGCCGGAACAGTACCGCCGAACCTCGAAATCCGTGCCGGGTCATCCGGGCTCCGAAAAAAATAAGTAAATAGCCCATTTCGATCGTTTTCGCGCGCTGATTCCAAATCTGCTGTCCGTTTTGCCAAATTCCACTTCTAAAATTTCCCAAAAATTCTCGGAAAAGCAAACTTGATCCGTTTTTCATGCCGGGTCCAAATCTTGGGTCCAATATGCGCGCAAACACCTCTAACACTCAACCTGGGTCTCCAGAAGTCACAGATCCAACAGTAATCCAAGCGTGGGAATTCCGGGTCCTCACACCGGGTCGCAGTTTCGACCCCGGGACGTGACAGATTAGAGTGGTATCAGAGCCTAGGATGTAGGTCACTGAGGACTTAGGAACCCTAGGCTTGTGGTGGGACCCTAGGAAGACTCACGTGAGAGCCGTGATTTTTAGCGAGAGTCCGGATTGAGTCCTATACCTCTCCCAAGAGACGGGATGAGTGATTGGCATGTTTATTCTCCTAAGCGATTATGTTGGCTGCAGACAACATAATGCTATGGAATGGATGACATGTCTTAGACTTTCGCTGGATTGGGTCGTATGGTTATTGTGTCCTGATGTTCGTTATTGTGCAGTGGACTACGATGCCCCTGAGACGTCGTGCAGTGAGGAGGGCACATCCCGCATCTGATGAGTAACCCGAGTAGCGGGAGGCAGAGCTATTAGAGCAGAGCGAGACCCAGGAGTTATGGACCAGATGGCATTGATGTCGGAGGCTGTCCGATGCCAGTAGGAGGCCATGGAACGTTTGATGCGCCTGTTGGAGTAGAGAGCACAGCCAGTTGCAGTACCGCCTGAGTGTCCTCCAGCACTTTCTTCCCATACAGTGACATCTCCAGCTATACCAGTGGCACCGATTGAGCGAGCAGCCCCCTCCGTGTCGACGAGTAGTGCCGAGGCACCGAGGTAGGGTGGATAGCAGATAGTAGATGAGCTTTGGGACATCATTGATCGATGGAGCCAGTCCCGGCAGTCTGATCCACCCCGATTCACAGGATTGAGCTCGGAGCCGTGGGAGGCAGAGTCTTGGATCACAGCGATGGAGCGACTCCTTGAGACCCCTTTTGTTGAGGAGCAGTTTCAGGTTCTTTTGGCGACAAGCTTGTTGGAGCACAATACCGAGGCATGGTGGCGCAGAGTGTGACTTGTCGGTCCGCCTGGGATCCTGCTGCTTATTTGGGCAGAGTTTCGCAGTTTCCTTCTTGGAGCCTTCTTTTCGGAGAGTGTCAGATAAAGGCTAGAGGATGGAGGACATATCGACTGGCATGGGCATTCCAGATTTCTTCTCCATGATAGTGAATTTCTGAGATGTCAGAGGTTGGGTGGACCCCGAGGGCAGCATCAGCATTGGTATCAGCAGCGGCGGTAGCATAGATGTGTTGTTGCGGAAGACCGCATTCGTCACCTTAGCGTGAGCAGAGGCAGAGGCCGTGTTCCCTATGTGGATAGTCTAGATATTTTCTGACAGACTTGACATTGACGTCGAGGCAGACTGAGCGACGACCACCTGCATCGAGCGGATGAGTCTGTGCCGCCCGGTTGGAGGGCGCCACGGCAGTGGATCAGGTTGTCGCCGGCATGATTTCATTACAGTAGTCTGAATTGGTGTATTTTGGCTTTCCTGCCTGGACTGGAGGTAGAGTTGTTACCACGTGCACTAGAGGTACATGTTCCTGTTGGTGTTGTGCATGTGGGGGAGCCTTGTGGATCGTGTCCAGTACAGTTGAGACTTGGAATTATACCGGTAGGTGTTACGGTTCAGTGACAGCTCCACGGCTCTGATTGAGCACACGGGATGGACCGGTTGGTGCGGTATTGTGCAACGACTGTTTGTGGAATGAGAACAGCGACCTTTCCGTGAGTTGGATAGCAGGAGTTCATTTTCACGGGTCACCGAAGTATCCTTCCTGCAGCGTTGGCTTCAGCGGCATGGGATAGACGCCACCTCGGGAGCAGATGTGATGATTAGGGCTAGAGGTTGTGTCCTTAGAGGACTCGGTTAGATTGTAGCTTTCGTTTTTGTAGCCACAGCAGGAACGGCATCAACACTTCTCTCCCTTTTTCTCATCTTTGTGCTGGAGTTTACGAATGGGACGAAAACTTCGAAAGGCTGCTCTAGAAATGGAGACAGTGCCCGAACCTGTTCTTGTTTGATTGGGGCGAAGGCACTGGCCTTTCGGAATTTTCGGACTTTTCGCTAATTTTAGCTGTTTTCTAAATAGAGGGTTAGGGTTGATGACTTTCCTGCTGGTGGGGCCGTACCTTTCTTATTAGATTGTGTTGGCGTTCCTTGTGTTGTTTTAGTCGGGTTGGTTGTCACGCCCCCGGGGGTTTTTGAGTCTATCAAAGCGGAAAATTGCGTGTGTTATTTTTTTCTTTCTTAACAAGGTAACTTAAACCTCATTCCCGGTGCGTGCCAGACCGCCACATACACAAATTCTCTCTGCCCACGGACAGAGTCTCCTTTGTATATGCACGGCGTCTCATTTACAACATCATACATCAACCATCAGCCATACAATAGACATACATCACCAAGAGTACAGTAATTTAACTAATGTTATAAAAGCGGCGTTACCGTTTGGAAAGGATAAAACCAGCGGTTGCAAAACCCGTGCCCACACGGCACTTCGTTTTGAGAAAACGTTTTCGAAATCATTTAGCTTTTCCTGAAAGCGTGCCGCATAAGAAAGCATCACTGAAAGTAACTAAACGCATAGGTACATCTCATCCACAGTGCTATCTAATACATGTCCACGACTAATAAGATCCACAAGCAAATGAACTAATTTAAGCATAAGGAAGACGAGATAAAAACCCAAGTATCCTGACTACGGTCCTCGCGACGCAGTCTCACCGCCCTCCCGGCTAACGCACCTCGTAACACCTATCACGGAGTGGGTAAAGTCAGTGACAAACAAATTAGATGTCTAATATCAATAAGGAATAAAAAGCAAACCGAATACACCGGAACCTTTCGCAAAAACCCTGCACATAATTAAGCTGGGCACCAACCCCAGATTTATCAATTAAGTTGGGCACCAACCCCAGAGTACCTATCGGGGAGACTAAAGTCTCCCCTCGTGCGCAAACACCTTTTTGATGCTTTTAACCTCTTCACGGTGCTGGTGTGCTATTTGCAGCAGGCGCGAAGAGGTCCTCACGGCTCCCACCCCTTTGTGAGGAACACGGGTCAAAAGATAGACCACTTCTCCGGAAAAGTACACCCATGCGGAGGCCAATCCGCCTGTGTACGTGCAGCATCCGAAACGGATTTGCCGAGATCGGCGTGTAGTGAGCACCGCGACCGTAGCCGCTTCAATTGTTAGATAAAACACAATTATGCGAAAGGTTAAACTGTCCATCTACTTTGTTAGACAAATTAAGAGCATTTTAATGACGATAGATGCACTTACTGCACTTGTTGCACTTATCGCAATCGTACCCACCTAGTTGAAGAGAAATCGGAACACCTGAATCCTTCGCGCACCCCCGCTGCGCTCCTGGACCTAAAGAAAGTCCGTAAGGATAACTATAGTCAAAAACGTGTACTAACATCCCAAAACAAAAGACCCAATTTACTCTTTTCGACGGAAAAGTCCAACACCGTCCGGGTTGACGAAAACCGGAAATCCCGCGCTGCCGTCGTCGTCCGCCGGAGCCCCGCGCGGTTCGGAACCGCGCGGCGTGTCTCCGCGGACGACGCCCACGCGGCGCGGTGCCTCGCGCGGGTGCTGCCCGTGCGGCGGTCGCGCGGCGCCCGCGCGGTGCCCGCGCGGTTGCGGGTCCGCGTGGGTGCCGCCCGCGCGGTAGCCGCGCGGCGCCCGCGCGGTGCCCGCTCGGTTGCGGGTCCGCGTGGGTGCCGCCCGCTCGGTAGCCGCGCGGCGCCCATGCGGTGCCCGCGCGGTTGCGGGTCCGCGTGGGTGCCGCCCGCGCGGTAGCCGCGCGGCGCCCATGCGGTGCCCGCGCGGTTGCGTGTCCGCATGGGTGCCGCCCGCGCGGTGCCCATGCGGTGCCCGCGCGGTTGCGGGTCCGCATGGGTGCCATCCGTGCGGTAGTCGCGCCCGCGCGGTGCCCGTGCGGTCCCGTCGCCGCTTGCGGCGGCGGTGGCCGTCCGCGACTCTCCTCCGCGCGATGCCCTAGCGGCACCGCGCGCCTCCGCCGTCCGTTCCGTGCCCTAGCATGGCGACGATGACGGCGACGGCGACGGATTCGACGGAGACACCCAAAAACTCAAACAAAAAGGACGACGGAAAAATCCCAAATAATTTGTAACAATTATTTTACTAACCGAAGATCGACGGGAAGGTTGTCCGGTCGCGTTCTTGCCTTCAGTTCGATGTCCGGGAAGATCGGGCTCCTTCTCTTTCTCCTTTCCCTTTCTTCCGGCTAGGGTTCCGTCTTTTCCTTTTTCTCTCCTCACCGATTAGGGTTTTTATTTTTCTTTTATTTTCTTTCCGATAGTCGGGATCCCTTATATAGCTCGTACTATATCTTTAATTAATTTCCTCTTTAATTCGTACGTAAGAGAATTCTATTTTCCGTCATCGGATAATTAATTAACTAATTAATTATCCCCTACGAGATAACCCACCTTATCTCTAACGGGTGCAAGATATTTTGCACGGATTCCGATGCATGACTTAATCACCGTATCACTAGGAAATTCCGTTCCGGGAGATCCCGATATCGGATTTCAGATCCGATCGCACCGTCGGCTTTCTTTTTCCGCGCTCTATCGCAGAAAAATACCAGCACCACACAATGGCCAACTTTTAATAATTGAATAATTTTATTTCACTTAAAGGCTTAAATGACTATATATGGGTCAAAAATACCCCTAAGGGCCGGATCACTACACTACTCACACTTTATAAAAAGTTTCATCCCGAAACTAAAGTACAAACCCCACTAATCAATTCGGGAAAATATTCTCTCATCTTCGATTTCAGTTCCCAAGTCGCCTTGCGCTCTTCGTGGTTGCTCCACTGGACCTTTAAATAGGGGATTGTTCGTTTGCGCAACTCCTTGTCCTCTCTTGCCAAAATCCGCACCGGCGTCTCCTCGATGCTTAGATCCTCTCGCAACTCGATGGTGGAGGCATCCAAGGCATGAGAGGGATCAGCTAGGTACTTCCGGAGCATTGAGACATGGAACACGTTATGGACTCGTTCGAGGTTCGGCGGCAGGGCCAACCGGTACGCCACCGGTCCTACGCGTTCTAGAATCTCGAACGGTCCTACGTACCTCGGGCTTAACTTTCCCTTTATGCCGAAGCGTCGTTTCCCCTTGGAGGGCGAAACTCGGAGTAACGCATGCTCACCCACCATGAACTCTAAGTCTCGGCGTCTGTTGTCCGCGTAGCTCTTCTGTCTGCTCTGGGTGGTCAGTAGCCTTTGTCTAATCAATCGCACCTTTGCTTCGGTCTCCTCCACCAAATCTGGGCCTAGAAACTTACGCTCACCCAAGTCGTCCCAGCATATTGGAGACCGACAGCGGCGCCCGTACAGGGCCTCATATGGTGCCATCTGAATGCTGGCCTGGTAACTGTTATTGTAGGCAAATTCCACTAGGGGCAAACACCGTGCCCACCCTTCACCCAAGTCCAAAACGCATGCTCGAAGCATGTCCTCCACAATTTGTATCACCCGCTCTGATTGTCCATCGGTCTGCGGGTGAAAAGCCGTACTGAAGTGCAACTTGGTTCCCATTGCTCGCTGCAGGCTCTGCCAAAAGTTTGACACAAATCGCGTGTCCCTGTCCGACGTGATGGATATCGGTACCCCATGCAACCTTACTATCTCGTTGATGTAGGTTTGTGCCAGTCGTTCCCGCGTCCACGTCGTGTGTATGGGCAGAATATGGGCCGATTTCGTCAGACGGTCCACAATTACCCATATTGCATCGTGTCCCTGTGACGATCTCGGGAACCCGGTCACAAAATCCATGGTAATCATGTCCCACTTCCACTCGGGCACCGGTAAGGGTTGCAATTTTCCTGCGGACGCTGGTGCTCGGCCTTCACCCGTTGGCACACCAGGCAGTGTGCCACAAACCGAGTCACGTCTCCCTTCATTTGGGCCACCAGAAGGTCTGTTTGACGTCCTTGTACATCTTTGTTCCCCCGGGATGCGCTGTATATGGAGCAGTATGCGCCTCCCACAGGATTTCCTCTTTGAGTTCCGGTAGATCCGGCACGCAGATTCGTCCCCGAAATCGTATCGTGCCGTCGGAGTTCACTGTGAAATCACCTTCTTGGTCGGCAGTTACTCTACTTCGCACCAGCTGGAGCTGGTCATCAGTCGACTGCCCCTCGAGAATTCTGTCAAGCAAGGTAGGTCTGACCACCAGCGTCAGAAGTTGTGCGACTGTACCTGCCGGTACTACTTCTAGTCTTAATCGCGAAAATTCCGCAATCAGACTATCTTGCTGGGTGATGGTACTTACACCTGCCTTTTCGGCCTGCCCCTTGCGGCTCAGGGCGTCGGCCACCACGTTTACCTTTCCCGGGTGGTAGTGGATCGTTAAATCGTAATCCTTCAGTAGCTCGAGCCACCGTCTTTGTCGCAAATTTAACTCCTTTTGGGTGAAAGGTACTTAAGACTTTTATGATCTGAGTACACATCGCAGTGTGCCCCATACATGTAGTGTCTCCAAAGCTTGAGGACGAACACAACCGCTGCGAGTTCCAAATCGTGCACGGGGTAGTTCCGCTCGTATTCCTTGAGCTGCCTTGACGCATAGGCTATAACCTTTCCCCGTTGCATGAGTACTCCACCCAGTCCGCTTCGCGACGCATCGCAATACACTTCATATTCCTCCCCTGGTTCTGGCAGGGCGAGAATCGGGGCTCGCGTCAATCTATCCTTGAGCTCCTCGAAGCTCCTCTGACATTTGTCCGTCCAGATGAACTTTTCCCCCTTTTTAGTCAAACGGTTTAAGGGGGTGGCTATCTTGGAGAAACCCTCCACGAAGCGCCGGTAGTACCCGGCTAACCCCAGGAAGCTTCGAATCTCCGTCACCGTCGTCGGTTGGGACCAGTCCGTCACCGAATCTATCTTCTTCGGATCGACTGCGACTCCAGCCGCCGAGATTACGTGCCCCAAGAAGCCGACCTCTCGGAGCCAAAACTCACACTTTTTGAGTTTGGCGTAGAGTTTCTGTTCCCGTAGGGTCTGGAGGACTGTGCGCAGATGTTCCTCATGTTCCTCGTCTGTACGGGAGTAGATGAGGATATCGTCGATAAAGACTACCACGAATAAGTCCAGGAAGGGTTTGATACCCTGTTCATCATGTCCATGAACACCGCCGGGGCATTTGTGAGCCCGAACGACATTACTGTAAATTCGTAATGGCCGTAGCGAAGTTCGGAAAGCCGTTTTGGGGATGTCCTCCCCCTTAACCTGGACCTGATGATAGCCCGACTGCAGGTCAATCTTTGATAAACAACCGTCGCCCCCTGTAGTTGGTTGAAGAGGTCGTCGATCCTTGGCAGGGGGTACTTGTTCTTGACGGTGACCTTATTTATCTCCCGGTAGTCGATGCACAACCGGAGACTTCCGTCATTCTTCCTCACAAACAGGATGGCCGCGCCCCAGGGTGACGCGCTAGGTCTGATGAAACCCTATCCAAAAGGTCCTCCAACTGTGCCTTGAGTTCCTTCAACTCGCGAAGGCCATCCTGTACAGTGCCTTGGTGATGGGTTTGGTGCCGGAAGTGTTTCAATAGGGAAGTCGACCTCTCGTTCCAGTGGCGTTCCGGGGAGCTCTGCCGGAAATACATCCGGAAATTCTTTTACCACTGGAATTTCGGAGAAAGCGAGGGAACGGGTCGGGTGGCTAAATCTACCGAGGCTAGATAGGCCACGCACCCGCCCTCCATCAACTTCCTAGCTCGCGACGCGGAGATGGTAGCCAAAAAGGAAGTACTTTTACATGCCAAGTACACGGTTTCTGGGAATCCCGGCTTCTGTAGTTGCACCTGGCGCTTCTCGCAGTCGCATGACCGCCTGATACTCGGTTTAGCCAGTCCCTGCCCAAACCACGTCGTATTCTTTTAGCGGTATGACCACCAAATCCCAGGGGCACGACAACCTTCCCAGTCTTATTGAACACGAGGGTACTAGGCCAGTCGCCGCGATTGGCCCCCCAGGGGTCTGGACGGTCAGTAAGACATCAAGGGGACTACTTTTCTAGCAGATGTGTTTGTGCAAAAGTGCGGGAAATAAAGGAGCGAGTCGCCCCGGTGTCAAACAGGGTTCGTGCTCGGAATTAGAAAAGGAGGTAATACTTGCGACCGCCTCCTCTTGCAGTGTCGCTCCATGTTGGCCCATGGAGTAGAGCCTCCCTCCTGGTTGTGGTCGCGATTCTCCTTCTGCTCTGGCGCCGGAGGGTGTGGGGGCATTCCCGCTGATGCTCTACCCCATCCTGGTGGCTGTGCGTTGGGGTGGAAGCTGCGGAAGATGCCGCTCCAGTGTTCAGGGGACAGTTGAATCGGAAATGCCCGGTTTGCCGCAGCGGGTAACAGTGATCCTGTCTCTTAGGGCATTCCGTCACTGGATGCGATGCTCCGCAAATAACACATGGCTTGTTCGCTGGTCGCGGCTTCCCGATAGGCGCACTCTTGCTCCCTTGTTGCGTCTTGGGGTACTTTGGGGGTCGGCTCCCACCAGTCGGACCCCCTCCGGGGTAAGTCTGTGTCCGCTTCCTCTCCCGGTTATTTTCTGATCCCTCACGTCGAGCTCGGGTGATAGCGAATCCCCGCTCCACAATGGTGGCCCTGTCCACCACTTCCCTGAACGTGCGCAGGTCCGCTGCCTGATCTATCTCGAAGATGTCGCTCCGTAACCCGTCCACAAAAAGACGGGCCTTGTGGGGTTCATCCCGTATAACAACGGGACGCAGTTAACCAGTCTTACAAACTCCCATTGATATTCCATGACCGAGCGGTTCCCTTGTCTAATGTTCTTCAGGTCGTCTTCCAATTGCCGCTTGACGCTATCGGAAGAAGAAAGCGCCAAAAAGTTCCTCTCTAAAGGCCGACCATGTCGGTAGCGGGTCGTTTGTAGATGGATCCGGGCGCACCGTCTTCCACCAGATGCGTGCATTCCCTTCGAGAAAGTGGACGGGCTAGTGGAACCCCGCTCGTGCTCCTCAATCAGTAGGTCCTCGAAGAGTTTTTCCATGGTATCCACCCATTTCTCGACGACCCATGGATCGGTCGTTCTCTCATTCGAAAGTGGGAGGGTCATACTTCTTGAACTTAGTCAAATTCGTCCTGATCCTTTCTCGCGTCGTTCGTTGCTCCGTGACTCCCTCCTGCAGCGGCGGACCCCCCAAGAGTAGGGGTCGTTCCTGCCTCCCCTGCTGTCGCTCCAACACGGGCCCCGAGGTCGTCGGAGTGGGTACATCCCTTGGGGATGGGGGGCCGTTCCGTCGTCGTACCACCCGTCCCTTGCGGCCCCGTAGTGGGTGCGGTGGTTTCGGGCGGAGGGGTCGGATCGCGCTCGGCTGGCGCGGTTGCCTGTCGCTGCGTCAGGTGACGAACCTGCTCCGTCAGCGTTGCTAACTGCCCGGCCATTTTCCCGCAGTTGTCGTTCGGAGGAGCTGGTTCTCTGTGGTGGCCGGGGGTCACTCTGTCCGCGTCCGCATTCTCGGAGGACGATCTAGTCCGGGCCATCGTCCGCTATAAACAAAGAAACCATGTTAACCCTAAGGTTATAACCCTAGCACCCTGTCTTACGATTACACCTATATTACGTCCCCTTTTCCCCGTACTCTCACGTACTACGACCCTATACCTTGGTTATCTCATGTCCAATTTGCTTGTGGTACCCTACACTGTGGATGTGGATCACGTCTACTATGGTTATGGTTGTTTTTCTCTGATACCATTTAATCTGTCACGCCCCCGGGGGTTTTTGAGTCTATCAAAGCGGAAAATTACGTTGTGTTATTTTTTTCTTTCTTAACAAGGTAACTTAAACCTCATCCCCGGTGCGTGCCAGACCGCCACATACACAAATTCTCTCTGCCCCGGACAGAGTCTCCTTTGTATATGCACGACGTCTCATTTACAACATCATACATCAACCATCAGCCCATACAATAGACATACATCACCAAGAGTACAGTAATTTAACTAATGTTATAAAAGCGGCGTCACCGTTTGGAAAGGATAAAACCAGCGGTTGCAAACCCGTGCCCACACGGCACTTCGTTTATGAGAAAACGTTTTCGAAATCATTTAGCTTTTCCTAAAAGTGTGCCGCATAAGAAAACATCACTGAAAGTAACTAAACGCATAGGTACATCTCATCAACAGTGCTATCTAATAATGTCCACGACTAATAAGATCCACAAGCAAATGAACTAATTTAAGCATAAGGAAGACGAGATAAAAACCCAAGTATCCTGACTACGGTCCTCGCGACGCAGTCTCACCGCCCCTCGGCTAACGCACCTCGTAACACCTGTCACGGAGTGGTAAAGTCAGTGACAAACAAAGTAGATGTCTAATATCAATAAGGAATAAAAAGCAAACCGAATACACCGGAACCTTTCGCTAAAACCCTGCACATAATTAAGCTGGGCACATACCCCAGATTTATCAATTAAGTTGGGCACCAACCCCAGAGTACCTGTCGGGGAGACTAAAGTCTCCCCTCGTGCGCAAACACCTTTTTGATGCTTTTAACCTCTTCACGGTGCTGGTGTGCTATTTGCAGCAGGCGCGAAGAGGTCCTCACGGCTCCCACTCCTTTGTGACGAACACGGGTCAAAAAGATAGACCACTTCTCCGGGAAAAGTACACCCATGCGGAGGCCAATCCGCCTGTGTACGTGCAACATCCGAAACGGATTTTGCCGAGATCGGCGTGTAGTGAGCACCGCGACCATAGCCGCTTCAATTGTTAGATAAAACACCAATTATGCGAAAGGTTAAACTGTCCATCTACTTTGTTAGACAAATTAAGAGCATTTTAATGACGATAGATGCACTTACTGCACTTGTTGCACTTATCGCAACCGTACCCACCTAGTTGAAGAGAAATCGTAACACCTGAATCCTTCGCGCACCCCCGCTGCGCTCCTGACCTAAAGAAAGTCCGTAAGGATAACTATAGTCAAAAATGTGTACTAACATCCCAAAACAAAAGACCCATTTACTCTTTTCGACGGAAAAGTCCAACACCGTCCGGGTTGACGAAAACCGGAAATCCCGCGCCGCCGTCGTCGTCCGCCGGAGCCCCGCGCGGTTCGGAACCGCGCGGCGTGTCTCCGCGGATGACGCCCACCGGCGCCGGTGCCTCGCGCGGGTGATGCCCGTGCGCGTGTCGCGCGGCGCCCGCGTGGTGCCCCGCGCGGTTGTGGGTCCGCGTGGGTGCCGCCCGCGCGGTAGCCGCGCGGCGCCCGCGCGGTGCCCGCGCGGTTGCGGGTCCGCGTGGGTGCCGCCCGCTCGGTAGCCGCGCGGCGCCATGCGGTGCCCGCACGGTTGCGGGTCTGCGTGGGTGCCGCCCGCGCGGTAGCCGCGCGGCGCCCATGCGGTGCCCGCGCGGTTGCGGGTCCGCGGGGTGCCGCCCTCGCGGTAGCCCGCGCGGCGCCCATGAGGTGCCCGCGCGGTTGCGGGTCGCGTGGGTGCTGCCCGCGCGGTAGCCGCGCGGCACCATGCGGTGCCCGCGCGTTGCGGGTCCGCATGGGTGCCGTCCATGCGGTAGCCGCGCGGCGTCCGCGCGGGTATGGCCCGCGCAGTGCCCGCGCGGTCCTCCGTCGCGCTTGCGGCGGCGTTGGCCGTCCGCGACTCTCCTCCGCGCGATGCCCTAGCGGCACCGCGCGCCTCCGCCGTCCGTTCCGTGCCCTAGCATGGCGACGATGACGGCGACGGCGACGGATTCGACGGAGACATCCAAAAACTCAAACAAAAAGGACGACGGAAAAATCCCAAATAATTTGTAACAATTATTTTACTAACCGAAGATCGACGGGAAGGTTGTCCGGTCGCGTTTTCTTGCCTTCGGTTCGATGTCCGGGAAGATCGGGCTCCTTCTCTTTCTCCTTCCCTTTCTTCTGGCAGGGTTCCGTCTTTTCCTTTTTCTCTCCACAACCGATTAGGGTTTTTATTTTTCTTTTCTTTTCTTTCCGATAGTCGGGATCCCTTATATAGCTCGTACTATATCTTTAATTAATTTCCTCTTAATTCGTACGTAAGAGAATTCTATTTCCGTCATCGGATAATTAATTAACTAATTAATTATCCCCTACGAGATAACCCCTTATCTCTAACGGGTGCAAGATATTTTGCACGGATTCCGATGCATGACTTAATCACCGTATCACTAGAAATTCCGTTCCGGGAGATCCCGATATCGGATTTCAGATCGATCGCACCGTCGGCTTTCTTTTTCCGCGCTCTATCGCAGGATAATACCAGCACCACACAATGGCCAACTTTTAAGAATTGAATAATTTATTTCACTTAAAGGCTTAAATGACTATATGTGGGTCAAAAATACCCTAAGGGCCCGATCACTACATTGGTCTTGTTGTTGTGGAATGTTTTAGTTTCGAGAATGAAACTTTCTTTTAGTAGGGGAGGATTGTAGTGACCTCAATCCCCGTGTAGCTTCTCCCACGACTCGTGATGTGAACACCTATTGTTGGTGTGTGGGACCCGCAACGCGTCAAATGGACGCGTTGACGGACTCAGTGAGACTTCGGGATTGAGCCTGCCTTCCGGCTGTTTTTATCGGAATTTAGAAAGGGCTTATGCTAATACGAGGTCATATTTGGATTCAGCGTGAAAAAAGTCCAAAAATTTCGCATTACTTGCGTTTTTTCGGAGTCGGATCCCCAAAACTACCCCCAAGTTTTTCGCGCATTTTGTTGGTCCTGGGGTAGGCCGTGGATCGTCCTGGTGCCACGTGGCGCCACCGGATTGGCCGGCGCACTGTGGCGCAGGGCCACGGATGTTGTCGCTGTTTGCAATGGGCCTGGCGCGGGGGACACGTGGCGGCTCTGATTGCGGGCTCACTGTGCGCGGTCCACGGGGGGCTTCGTCCTGGCGCATGGACCAGGGCGCGCCACGTGGCAGCCTGCGAGTGGCTGTCACA
>CM055065.1:13333742-13379159 GCA_029204045.2 Tillandsia leiboldiana
TCATAAGCGGCACATGAGGCTATAACATGATCAAACAGATCAGCAAACCGATGCTCAAAGCACAACTCAGTCGGAAAAAGACTCCACGACTCAATAAGAAAACGTCCCAACACTCACAGCTAATAACGAAGATGGTCGAAGAACCCCGAGAGACTAGAACTACAACCAAATCAAACAAGAACAGGCCCTAGGCATTAGCCCCTCGTTGTTCTCGGCCCAGAGAGAAGGCAAGCCCTTAGAACCCAGACCACCGAAATCAATCCGAGGGGTAAGTTTATAAGAAACAGTGACATTTATTAACAGAGAAAAACCATTTGATTGAGAGAAATCCATTTTTAATGATTTAGTCTTTTTAGGGAAAACAATTTGAAAACAAGTTTTATGTCCAAACCTCGATGAGCTAATGCCCTCGTCCTATCACAAGGAAGAACAGACTCAGGCGACCCTGCGAGGCTCGGAAAGAAAACATTGGATGACTAAAATCATGTGTGCGGTCAAAAAGGTTCTGGGTCAAGGTCCTGCTGTCACTAGTACACTACTGCCACTACACTGCAGTGACAACCAAAACAAAGTACACGGCATCTCGGGGTCAACGTCTACCCAAACGGCTCCGCTAGAACTAAACGACTAGCTCTATTACCAGCTCCACTCAGCCCCAGCACGAGTGTAACATGCATCCCACACTAAAGGAACCCAACCACTCAGCCCACTACCGGGTGAGGGAAAGAAACTATGTCAGGAATAGAAGAACAGTGTGGATGTCTAAGCATAAGTAAACCTAGCCTAGATGAGGGTTTTCTACAATCTGGTTACACATGCAACATATGGCGGGGGGTGCTAGGTCCAGTTCCCAAGATAATATAATTTAACAGATAGTAGGAAGCAAAGATCACATTTGCTAAACAAATAAACACTAGGAGTATCAACTCTCACATCTAGCATGCTACAAGGACTATCAGCATGATCCTACATAATAGAATTACTGAACAGTCCAAAGGTCTTGAAGACGAGGCCACCCACCTGAAGAGCTGAACGTTCAAAGTTCTACAGCTGAAAAAAACCCAAGAACAATAGTCTCCAATAATCCTCAACACCAACAGGTTCACAAACACCCGCAATACCCTGGGTACAACCAAAAAAGCCCAAGGTTACAACTTTATTCCACAAAATAACAGTACAAACAATCTGCAGAAAACAGTCCCAAAGATGCACATTTTCACCTATAACACAATGCTCCAAAATCCAATAAAAATACTGTTGTGATCCTCGCGTCGAGACCTTCGAAAGGGTACCTGCATGTCCAAATCCGAGCCCCGTAGGCTGAGTACAAATTCCACAAACAGGGTGCGCAAACTTCACAATCCAAACAATGTAGTACTCTGCAAGTAAAAGGGGAAACAGTATACCTTCGGACAAGCCTTAGAAAATCCCGAAAAAATACGAGGATAATCCTCGCGAACGAGTAGATGCAAAAAGTGTAAAGGTCGTCTCGATCCGACGCTCGAGTGCAGAGATAAAATTCTGGCAAGGGGCTGCTGTCCATAAACTCCACCAACAAAACAGTGGCTTAGAAATATCTCGAAAACCGGTGCCCGACGCTCAGAATCAAGCAAGGCGATCCATACAGAAATCGAAGGCGTACCTCTGGAATCCAACACCAGGAAATCGTCCAAAAATACTGACAGAGTAGCTATGTGGACTTCTCAGACCGAAATGCGACGATAACGGGCCTCGATGAAAGATCGGCACTCTGGCTACGATCCGAAGTCGTCGACGCCGCCGCTTCCAAAATTCGGGCCTCCACCAAAAGATGCGCCAGGAAGATCTCCAACTTTTGCTGAAGGGTCCAAGGGCAGAGGAGTTTGGCAAAACCTCAAACTCGGGGGGTGAAAGAGGGCTTTAAATAGGCCCAGCCCGAAAAATCCAAGTTTGGACTTTTGGGCCAAAATCCGGGCGCCGGAACATCGGGCCGCTAAGTGTTGGGCCCGACCCAACACTGTGCGGGCCCGAAAGCCTGAGAGCCCGCCACGCGTCCCACCGGCACTCCCGCGCCCGGCGCACGCGCGCCCGCGAATCGCGGAACGACGCGTGGCCGACACCGGGCGTGGGGGTGGCTGCGCCCGGCCAATCGCGGGGCGCCACGTGCGCGCCCCCACGTCGCTCCCCAACCCGCCGCCGTACGGCCACCTGCTCCAGCCGCTGCGTGGACCCGCGCGCAAGACCCGCCAACCAAAAGCCGCCACGTGTCCGCCTGGTCCACCGTGCACCCGCGCCATCCATGGACCGCGCTCGCCGCGGCCAATAGGGAGGCGCCACGTGTCCAGCAACCCGGTGCACGCTTTCCGCGGTGGACGCGCGGCTGCGCCTCCGCCCGCCGCCGCGCTCCGCCGCCAGCCGCCTCCGGCCGCCGGAAAGTACGCCGCGAACCTCGAAATCCGTGCCGGGTCATCCGGCTCCGAAAAAAATAAGTAAATAGCCCATTCGATCGTTTTCGCGCGCTGATTCCAAATCTGCTGTCCGTTTTGCCCAAATTCCACTTCTAAAATTTCCCAAAAATTCTCGGAAAAGCAAACTTGATCCGTTTTTCATGCCGGGTCCAAATCTTGGGTCCAATATGCGCGCAAACACCTCTAACACTCAACCTGGGTCTCCAGAAGTCACAGCCAACAGTAATCCAAGCGTGGGAATTCGGGTCCTCACACCGGGTCGCAGTTTCGACCCCGGGACGTGACAGATTAGAGTGGTATCAGAGCCTAGGATGTAGGTCACTGAGGACTTAGGAAACCTAGGCTTGTGGTGGGACCCTAGGAAGAAGATCACGTGAGAGCCGTGATTTTTAGCGAGAGTCCGGATTGAGTCCTATACCTCTCCCAAGAGACGGGATGAGTGATTGGCATGTTTATTCTCCTAAGCGATTATGTTGCTGCAGACAACATAATGCTATGGAATGGATGACATGTCTTAGACTTTCGCTGGATTGGTGTCGTATGGTTATTGTGTCCTGATGTTCGTTATGTGCAGTGGACTACGATGCCCCTGAGACGTCGTGCAGTGAGGAGGGCACATCCCGCATCTGATGAGTAACCCGAGTAGCGGGAGGCAGAGCTATTAGAGCAGAGCGAGACCCAGGAGTTATGGACCAGATGGCATTGATGTCGGAGGCTGTCCGATGCCAGTAGGAGGCCATGGAACGTTTGATGCGCCTGGAGTAGAGAGCACAGCCAGTTGCAGTACCGCCTGAGTGTCCTCCAGCACTTTCTTCCCATACAGTGACATCTCCAGCTATACCAGTGGCACCGATTGAGCGAGCAGCCCCCTCCGTGTCGACGAGTAGTAGTGCCGAGGCACCGAGGTAGGGTGGATAGCAGATAGTAGATGAGCTTTGGGACATCATTGATCGATGGAGCCAGTCCCGGCAGTCTGATCCACCCCGATTCACAGGATTGAGCTCGGAGCCGTGGGAGGCAGAGTCTTGGATCACAGCGATGGAGCGACTCCTTGAGACCCTTGTTGAGGAGCAGTTTCAGGTTCTTTGGCGACAAGCTTGTTGGAGCACAATACCGAGGCATGGTGGCGCAGAGTGTGATTGTCGGTCCGCCGGGATCCTGCTGCTTATTTGGGCAGAGTTTCGCCAGTTCCTTCTTGGAGCCTCTTTTCGGAGAGTGTCAGATAAAGGCTAGAGGATGGAGGACATATCGACTGGCATGGGCATTCCAGATTTTTCTCCATGATAGTGAATTTCTGAGATGTCAGAGGTTGGGTGGACACGAGGGCAGCATCAGCATTGGTATCAGCAGGCGGCGGGTAGCATAGATGTGTTGTTGCGGAAGACCGCATTCGTCACCTTAGCGGGAGCAGAGGCAGAGGCCGTGTTCCTATGTGGATAGTCTAGATATTTTCTGGAAGACTGACATTGACGTCGAGGCAGACTGAGCGACGACCACCTGCATCGAGCGGATGAGTCTGTGCCGCCCGGTTGGAGGGCGCCACGGCAGTGGATCAGGTTGTCGCCGGCATGATTTGTACAGTAGTCTGATTGGTGTATTTTTGGCTTTCCTGCCTGACTGGAGGTAGAGTTGTTACCACGTGCACAGAGGTACATGTTCCTGTTGGTGTTGTGCATGTGGGGGAGCCTTGTGGATCGTGTCCAGTACAGTTGAGACTTGGAATTATACCGGTAGGTGTTACGGTTCAGTGACAGCTCACGGCTCTGATTGAGCACACGGGATGGACCGGTTGGTGCGGTATTGTGCAACGACTGTTGTGGAATGAGAACAGCGACCTTTCCGTGAGTTGGATAGCAGGAGTTCATTTTCACGGGTCACCGAAGTATCCTTCCTGCAGCGTTGGCTTCAGCGGCATGGGATAGACGCCACCTCGGGAGCAGATGTGATGATTAGGGATAGGCTAGAGGTTGTGTCCTTAGAGGACTCGGTTAGATTGTAGCTTTCGTTTTGTAGCCACAGCAGGAACGGCATCAACACTTCTCTCCCTTTTTCTCATCTTTGTGCTGGAGTTTACGAATGGGACGAAAACTTCGAAAGGCTGCTCTAGAAATGGAGACAGTGCCCGAACCTGTTCTTGTTTGATTGGGGCGAAGGCACTGGCCTTTCGGAATTTTCGGACTTTCGCTAATTTTAGCTGTTTCTAAATAGAGGGTTAGGGTTGATGACTTTCCTGCTGGTGGGGCCGTACCTTCTTATTAGATTGTGTTGGCGTTCCTTGTGTTGTTTAGTCGGGTTGGTTGTCACGCCCCGGGGTTTTTGAGTCTATCAAAGCGGAAAATTGCGTGTGTTATTTTTTTTTCTTAACAAGGTAACTAAACCTCATTCCCGGTGCGTGCCAGACGCCACATACACAAATTCTCTCTGCCCACGGACAGAGTCTCCTTTGTATATGCACGGCGTCTCATTTACAACATCATACATCAACCATCAGCCATACAATAGACATACATCACCAAGAGTACAGTAATTTAACTAATGTTATAAAAGCGGCGTTACGTTTGGAAAGGATAAAACCAGCGGTTGCCAAAACCCGTGCCCACACGGCACTTCGTTTTGAGAAAACGTTTTCGAAATCATTTAGCTTTTCCTGAAAGCGTGCCGTATAAGAAAGCATCACTGAAAGTAATAAACGCATAGGTACATCTCATCCACAGTGCTATCTAATACATGTCCACGACTAATAAGATCCACAAGCAAATGAACTAATTTAAGCATAAGGAAGACGAGATAAAACCCAAGTATCCTGACTACGGTCCTCGCGACGCAGTCTCACCGCCCCTCCCGGCTAACGCACCTCGTAAAACCTATCACGGAGGGGGTAAAGTCAGTGACAACAAATAGATGTCTAATATCAATAAGGAATAAAAGCAAACCGAATACAACCGGAACCTTTTCGCAAAAACCCTGCACATAATTAGCTGGGCACCAACCCCAGATTTATCAATTAAGTTGGGCACCAACCCCAGAGTACCTATCGGGGAGGAACTAAGTCTCCCCTCGTGCGCAAACACCTTTTTGATGCTTTTAACCTCTTCACGGTGCTGGTGTGCTATTTGCAGGCAGGCGCGAAGAGGTCCTCAACGGCTCCCACCCCTTTGTGAGGAACACGGGTCAAAGATAGACCACTTCTCCGGAAAGTACACCCATGCGGAGGCCAATCCGCCTTGTACGTGCAGCATCCGAAACGGATTGCCGAGATCGGCGTGTAGTGAGCACCGCGACCGTAGCCGCTTCAATTGTTAGATAAAACACAATTATGCGAAGGTTTAAACTGTCCATCTAACTTTGTTAGACAAATTAAGAGCATTTTAATGACGATAGATGCACTTACTGCACTTGTTGCACTTATCGCAATCGTACCCACCTAGTTGAAGAGAAATCGGAACACCTGAATCTTCGCGCCACCCCCGCTGCGCTCCTGGACCTAAAGAAAGTCCGTAAGGATAACTATAGTCAAAAACGTTGTACTAACATCCCCAAAACAAAAGACCCAATTTACTCTTTTCGACGGAAAAGTCCAACACCGTCCGGGTTGACGAAACCGGAAATCCCGCGCTGCCGTCGTCGTCCCGCCGGAGCCCCGCGCGGTTCGGAACCGCGCGGCGTGTCTCCGCGGACGACGCCCCACGCGGCGCGGTGCCTCGCGCGGGTGCTGCCCCGTGCGGCGGTCGCGCGGCGCCCGCGCGGTGCCCGCGCGGTTGGCGGGTCCGCGTGGGTGCCGGCCCGCGCGGTAGCCGCGCGGCGCCCGCGCGGTGCCCGCTCGGTTGCGGCGTCCGCGTGGGTGCCGCCCGCTCGGTAGCCGCGCGGCGCCCATGCGGTGCCCGCGCGGTTGCGGGTCCGCAGTGGGTGCCGCCCGCGCGGTAGCCGCGCGGCGCCCATGCGGTGCCCGCGCGGTTGCGTGTCCGCATGGGTGCCGCCCGCGCGGTGCCCATGCGGTGCCCGCGCGGGTTGCGGGTCCGCATGGGTTGCCATCCGTGCGGTAGTCGCGCCCGCGCGGTGCCCGTGCGGTCCCGTCGCCGCTTGCGGCGGCGGTGGCCGTCCGCGACTCTCCTCCGCGCGATGCCCTAGCGGCACCGCGCGCCTCCGCCGTCCGTTCCGTGCCCTAGCATGGCGACGATGACGGCGACGGCGACGGATTCGACGGAGACACCCAAAAACTCAAACAAAAAGGACGACGGAAAAATCCCAAATAATTTGTAACAATTATTTTACTAACCGAAGATCGACGGGAAGGTTGTCCGGTCGCGTTCTTGCCTTCAGTTCGATGTCCGGGAAGATCGGGCTCCTTCTCTTTCTCCTTTCCCTTTTCTTCCGGCTAGGGTTCCGTCTTTTCCTTTTTCTCTCCTCACCGATTAGGGTTTTTATTTTTCTTTTATTTTCTTTCCGATAGTCGGGATCCCTTATATAGCTCGTACTATATCTTTAATTAATTTCCTCTTTAATTCGTACGTAAGAGAATTCTATTTTCCGTCATCGGATAATTAATTAACTAATTAATTATCCCCTACGAGATAACCCACCTTATCTCTAACGGGTGCAAGATATTTTGCACGGATTCCGATGCATGACTTAATCACCGTATCACTAGGAAATTCCGTTCCGGGAGATCCCGATATCGGATTTCAGATCCGATCGCACCGTCGGCTTCTTTTTCCGCGCTCTATCGCAGAAAAATACAGCACCACACAATGGCCAACTTTAATAATTGAATAATTTTATTTCACTTAAAGGCTTAAATGACTATATATGGGTCAAAAATACCCCTAAGGGCCGGATCACTACACTACTCACACTTTATAAAAAGTTTCATCCCGAAACTAAAGTACAAACCCCACTAATCAATTCGGGAAAATATTCTCTCATCTTCGATTTCAGTTCCCAAGTCGCCTTGCGCTCTTCGTGGTTGCTCCACTGGACCTTTAAATAGGGGATTGTTCGTTTGCGCAACTCCTTGTCCTCTCTTGCCAAAATCCGCACCGGCGTCTCCCTCGATGCTTAGATCCTCTCGCAACTCGATGGTGGGGCATCCAAGGCATGAGAGGGATCAGCTAGGTACTTCCGGAGCATTGAGACATGGAACACGTTATGGACTCGTTCGAGGTTCGGCGGCAGGGCCAACCGGTACGCCACCGGTCCTACGCGTTCTAGAATCTCGAACGGTCCTACGTACCTCGGGCTTAACTTTCCCTTTATGCCGAAGCGTCGTTTCCCCTTGGAGGGCGAAACTCGGAGTAACGCATGCTCACCCACCATGAACTCTAAGTCTCGGCGTCTGTTGTCCGCGTAGCTCTTCTGTCTGCTCTGGGTGGTCAGTAGCCTTTGTCTAATCAATCGCACCTTTGCTTCGGTCTCCTCCACCAAATCTGGGCCTAGAAACTTACGCTCACCCAAGTCGTCCCAGCATATTGGAGACCGACAGCGGCGCCCGTACAGGGCCTCATATGGTGCCATCTGAATGCTGGCCTGGTAACTGTTATTGTAGGCAAATTCCACTAGGGGCAAACACCGTGCCCACCCTTCACCCAAGTCCAAAACGCATGCTCGAAGCATGTCCTCCACAATTTGTATCACCCGCTCTGATTGTCCATCGGTCTGCGGGTGAAAAGCCGTACTGAAGTGCAACTTGGTTCCCATTGCTCGCTGCAGGCTCTGCCAAAAGTTTGACACAAATCGCGTGTCCCTGTCCGACGTGATGGATATCGGTACCCCATGCAACCTTACTATCTCGTTGATGTAGGTTTGTGCCAGTCGTTCCCGCGTCCACGTCGTGTGTATGGGCAGAATATGGGCCGATTTCGTCAGACGGTCCACAATTACCCATATTGCATCGTGTCCCTGTGACGATCTCGGGAACCCGGTCACAAAATCCATGGTAATCATGTCCCACTTCCACTCGGGCACCGGTAAGGGTTGCAATTTTCCTGCCGGACGCTGGTGCTCGGCCTTCACCCGTTGGCACACCAGGCAGTGTGCCACAAACCGAGTCACGTCTCCCTTCATTTTGGGCCACCAGAAGGTCTGTTTGACGTCCTTGTACATCTTTGTTCCCCCGGGATGCGCTGTATATGGAGCAGTATGCGCCTCCCACAGGATTTCCTCTTTGAGTTCCGGTAGATCCGGCACGCAGATTCGTCCCCGAAATCGTATCGTGCCGTCGGAGTTCACTGTGAAATCACCTTCTTGGTCGGCAGTTACTCTACTTCGCACCAGCTGGAGCTGGTCATCAGTCGACTGCCCCTCGAGAATTCTGTCAAGCAAGGTAGGTCTGACCACCAGCGTCAGAAGTTGTGCGACTGTACCTGCCGGTACTACTTCTAGTCTTAATCGCGAAAATTCCGCAATCAGACTATCTTGCTGGGTGATGGTACTTACACCTGCCTTTTCGGCCTGCCCCTTGCGGCTCAGGGCGTCGGCCACCACGTTTACCTTTCCCGGGTGGTAGTGGATCGTTAAATCGTAATCCTTCAGTAGCTCGAGCCACCGTCTTTGTCGCAAATTTAACTCCTTTTGGGTGAAAGGTACTTAAGACTTTTATGATCTGAGTACACATCGCAGTGTGCCCCATACATGTAGTGTCTCCAAAGCTTGAGGACGAACACAACCGCTGCGAGTTCCAAATCGTGCACGGGGTAGTTCCGCTCGTATTCCTTGAGCTGCCTTGACGCATAGGCTATAACCTTTCCCCGTTGCATGAGTACTCCACCCAGTCCGCTTCGCGACGCATCGCAATACACTTCATATTCCTCCCCTGGTTCTGGCAGGGCGAGAATCGGGCTCGCGTCAATCTATCCTTGAGCTCCTCGAAGCTCCTCTGACATTTGTCCGTCCAGATGAACTTTTCCCCCTTTTTAGTCAAACGGTTTAAGGGGGTGGCTATCTTGGAGAAACCCTCCACGAAGCGCCGGTAGTACCCGGCTAACCCCAGGAAGCTTCGAATCTCCGTCACCGTCGTCGGTTGGGACCAGTCCGTCACCGAATCTATCTTCTTCGGATCGACTGCGACTCCAGCCGCCGAGATTACGTGCCCCAAGAAGCCGACCTCTCGGAGCCAAAACTCACACTTTTTGAGTTTGGCGTAGAGTTTCTGTTCCCGTAGGGTCTGGAGGACTGTGCGCAGATGTTCCTCATGTTCCTCGTCTGTACGGGAGTAGATGAGGATATCGTCGATAAAGACTACCACGAATAAGTCCAGGAAGGGTTTGAATACCCTGTTCATCATGTCCATGAACACCGCCGGGGCATTTGTGAGCCCGAACGACATTACTGTAAATTCGTAATGGCCGTAGCGAGTTCGGAAAGCCGTTTTGGGGATGTCCTCCCCCTTAACCTGGACCTGATGATAGCCCGACTGCAGGTCAATCTTTGAAAACACCGTCGCCCCCTGTAGTTGGTTGAAGAGGTCGTCGATCCTTGGCAGGGGGTACTTGTTCTTGACGGTGACCTTATTTATCTCCCGGTAGTCGATGCACAACCGGAGACTTCCGTCATTCTTCCTCACAAACAGGATGGCCGCGCCCCAGGGTGACGCGCTAGGTCTGATGAAACCCTTATCCAAAAGGTCCTCCAACTGTGCCTTGAGTTCCTTCAACTCCGCGAAGGCCATCCTGTACAGTGCCTTGGTGATGGGTTTGGTGCCGGGAAGTGGTTCAATAGGGAAGTCGACCTCTCGTTCCAGTGGCGTTCCGGGGAGCTCTGCCGGAAATACATCCGGAAATTCTTTTACCACTGGAATTTCGGAAAGCGAGGGAACGGGTCGGGTGGCTAAATCTACCGAGGCTAGATAGGCCACGCACCCGCCCTCCATCAACTTCCTAGCTCGCGACGCGGAGATGGTAGCCAAAAAGGAAGTACTTTTACATGCCAAGTACACGTTTTCTGGGAATCCCGGCTTCTGTAGTTGCACCTGGCGCTTCTCGCAGTCGATGACCGCCTGATACTCGGTTAGCCAGTCCATGCCCAAAACCACGTCGTATTCTTTTAGCGGTATGACCACCAAATCCCAGGGGCACGACAACCTTCCCAGTCTTATTGAACACGAGGGTACTAGGCCAGTCGCCGCGATTGGCCCCCCAGGGGTCTGGACGGTCAGTAAGACATCAAGGGGACTACTTTCTAGCAGATGTGTTTGTGCAAAAGTGCGGGAAATAAAGGAGCGAGTCGCCCCGGTGTCAAACAGGGTTCGTGCTCGGAAATTAGAAACGGAGGTAATACTTGCGACCGCCTCCTCTTGCAGTGTCGCTCCATGTTGGCCCATGGAGTAGAGCCTCCCTCCTGGTTGTGGTCGCGATTCTCCTTCTGCTCTTGGCGCCGGAGGGTGTGGGGGCATTCCCGCTGATGCTCTACCCCATCCTGGTGGCTGTGCCGTTGGGGTGGAAGCTGCGGAAGATGCCGCTCCAGTGTTCAGGGGACAGTTGAATCGGAAATGCCCCGGTTTGCCGCAGCGGTAACAGTGATCCTGTCTCTTAGGGCATTCCGTCACTGGATGCGATGCTCCGCAAATAACACATGGCTTGTTCGCTGGTCGCGGCTTCCCGATAGGCGCACTCTTGCTCCCTTGTTGCGTCTTGGGGTACTTTGGGGGTCGGCTCCCACCAGTCGGACCCCCTCCGGGGTAAGTCTGTGTCCGCTTCCTCTCCCGGTTATTTTCTGATCCCTCACGTCGAGCTCGGGTGATAGCGAATCCCCGCTCCACAATGGTGGCCCTGTCCACCACTTCCCTGAACGTGCGCAGGTCCGCTGCCTGATCTATCTCGAAGATGTCGCTCCGTAACCCGTCCACAAAAAGACGGGCCTTGTGGGGTTCATCCCGTATAACAAACGGGACGCAGTTAACCAGTCTTACAAACTCCCATTGATATTCCATGACCGAGCGGTTCCCTTGTCTAATGTTCTTCAGGTCGTCTTCCAATTGCCGCTTGACGCTATCGGAGAAGAAAGCGCCAAAAAGTTCCTCTCTAAAGGCCGACCATGTCGGTAGCGGGTCGTTTGTAGATGGATCCGGGCGCACCGTCTTCCACCAGATGCGTGCATTCCCTTCGAGAAAGTGGACGGCTAGTGGAACCCGCTCGTGCTCCTCCATCAGTAGGTCCTCGAAGAGTTTTTCCATGGTATCCACCCATTTCTCGACGACCCATGGATCGGTCGTCTCTCATTCGAAAGTGGGAGGGTCATACTTCTTGAACTTAGTCAAATTCGTCCTGATCCTTTCTCGCGTCGTTCGTTGCTCCGTGATCCCTCCTGCAGCGGCGGACCCCCCAAGAGTAGGGGTCGTTCCTGCCTCCCCTGCTGTCGCTCCCAACACGGGCCCCGAGGTCGTCGGAGTGGGTACATCCCTTGGGGATGGGGGCCGTTCCGTCGTCGTACCACCCGTCCCTTGCGGCCCCGTAGTGGGTGCGGTGGTTTCGGGCGGAGGGGTCGGATCGCGCTCGGCTGGCGCGGTTGCCTGTCGCTGCGTCAGGTGACGAACCTGCTCCGTCAGCGTTGCTAACTGCCCGGCCATTTCCCGCAGTTGTCGTCGGAGGAGCTGGTTCTCTGTGGTGGCCGGGGTCACTCTGTCCGCGTCCGCATTCTCGGAGGACGATCTAGTCCGGGCCATCGTCCGCTATAAACAAAGAAACCATGTTAACCCTAAGGTTATAACCCTAGCACCCTGTCTTACGATTACACCTATATTACGTCCCCTTTTCCCCGTACTCTCACGTACTACGCACCTATACCTTGGTTATCTCATGTCCAATTTGCTTGTGGTACCCTACACTGTGGATGTGGATCACGTCTACTATGGTTATGGTTGTTTTTCTCTGATACCATTTAATCTGTCACGCCCCCGGGGGTTTTTGAGTCTATCAAAGCGGAAAATTACGTGTGTTATTTTTTTCTTTCTTAACAAGGTAACTTAAACCTCATCCCCGGTGCGTGCCAGACCGCCACATACACAAATTCTCTCTGCCCACGGACAGAGTCTCCTTTGTATATGCACGACGTCTCATTTACAACATCATACATCAACCATCAGCCATACAATAGACATACATCACCAAGAGTACAGTAATTTAACTAATGTTATAAAAGCGGCGTCACCGTTTGGAAAGGATAAAACCAGCGGTTGCAAAACCCGTGCCCACACGGCACTTCGTTTTGAGAAAACGTTTTCGAAATCATTTAGCTTTTCCTAAAAGTGTGCCGCATAAGAAAACATCACTGAAAGTAACTAAACGCATAGGTACATCTCATCAACAGTGCTATCTAATACATGTCCACGACTAATAAGATCCACAAGCAAATGAACTAATTTAAGCATAAGGAAGACGAGATAAAAACCCAAGTATCCTGACTACGGTCCTCGCGACGCAGTCTCACCGCCCTCTCGGCTAACGCACCTCGTAACACCTGTCACGGAGTGGGTAAAGTCAGTGACAAACAAAGTAGATGTCTAATATCAATAAGGAATAAAAAGCAAACCGAATACACCGGAACCTTTCGCTAAAACCCTGCACATAATTAAGCTGGGCACCTACCCCAGATTTATCAATTAAGTTGGGCACCAACCCCAGAGTACCTGTCGGGGAGACTAAAGTCTCCCCTCGTGCGCAAACACCTTTTTGATGCTTTTAACCTCTTCACGGTGCTGGTGTGCTATTTGCAGCAGGCGCGAAGAGGTCCTCACGGCTCCCACTCCTTTGTGACGAACACGGGTCAAAAGATAGACCACTTCTCCGGAAAAGTACACCCATGCGGAGGCCAATCCGCCTGTGTACGTGCAACATCCGAAACGGATTTGCCGAGATCGGCGTGTAGTGAGCACCGCGACCATAGCCGCTTCAATTGTTAGATAAAACACAATTATGCGAAAGGTTAAACTGTCCATCTACTTTGTTAGACAAATTAAGAGCATTTTAATGACGATAGATGCACTTACTGCACTTGTTGCACTTATCGCAACCGTACCCACCTAGTTGAAGAGAAATCGGAACACCTGAATCCTTCGCGCACCCCCGCTGCGCTCCTGGACCTAAAGAAAGTCCGTAAGGATAACTATAGTCAAAAATGTGTACTAACATCCCAAAACAAAAGACCCAATTTACTCTTTTCGACGGAAAAGTCCAACACCGTCCGGGTTGACGAAAACCAGAAATCCCGCGCCGCCGTCGTCGTCCGCCGGAGCCCCGCGCGGTTCGGAACCGCGCGGCGTGTCTCCGCGGATGACGCCCACCCGGCGCGGTGCCTCGCGCGGGTGATGCCCGTGCGGCGGTCGCGCGGCGCCCGCGTGGTGCCCGCGCGGTTGTGGGTCCGCGTGGGTGCCGCCCGCGCGGTAGCCGCGCGGCGCCCGCGCGGTGCCCGCGCGGTTGCGGGTCCGCGTGGGTGCCGCCCGCTCGGTAGCCGCGCGGCGCCCATGCGGTGCCCGCACGGTTGCGGGTCTGCGTGGGTGCCGCCCGCGCGGTAGCCGCGCGGCGCCCATGCGGTGCCCGCGCGGTTGCGGGTCCGCGTGGGTGCCGCCCTCGCGGTAGCCGCGCGGCGCCCATGAGGTGCCCGCGCGGTTGCGGGTCCGCGTGGGTGCTGCCCGCGCGGTAGCCGCGCGGCACCCATGCGGTGCCCGCGCGGTTGCGGGTCCGCATGGGTGCCGTCCATGCGGTAGCCGCGCGGCGTCCGCGCGGGTATGGCCCGCGCAGTGCCCGCGCGGTCCCGTCGCCGCTTGCGGCGGCGTTGGCCGTCCGCGACTCTCCTCCGCGCGATGCCCTAGCGGCACCGCGCGCCTCCGCCGTCCGTTCCGTGCCCTAGCATGGCGACGATGACGGCGACGGCGACGGATTCGACGGAGACATCCAAAAACTCAAACAAAAAGGACGACGGAAAAATCCCAAATAATTTGTAACAATTATTTTACTAACCGAAGATCGACGGGAAGGTTGTCCGGTCGCGTTCTTGCCTTCGGTTCGATGTCCGGGAAGATCGGGCTCCTTCTCTTTCTCCTTTCCCTTTCTTCTGGCTAGGGTTCCGTCTTTTCCTTTTTCTCTCCACACCGATTAGGGTTTTTATTTTTCTTTTCTTTTCTTTCCGATAGTCGGGATCCCTTATATAGCTCGTACTATATCTTTAATTAATTTCCTCTTTAATTCGTACGTAAGAGAATTCTATTTTCCGTCATCGGATAATTAATTAACTAATTAATTATCCCCTACGAGATAACCCACCTTATCTCTAACGGGTGCAAGATATTTTGCACGGATTCCGATGCATGACTTAATCACCGTATCACTAGGAAATTCCGTTCCGGGAGATCCCGATATCGGATTTCAGATCCGATCGCACCGTCGGCTTTCTTTTTCCGCGCTCTATCGCAGGATAATACCAGCACCACACAATGGCCAACTTTTAAGAATTGAATAATTTTATTTCACTTAAAGGCTTAAATGACTATATGTGGGTCAAAAATACCCCTAAGGGCCCGATCACTACATTGGTCTTGTTGTTGTGGAATGTTTTAGTTTCGAGAATGAAACTTTCTTTTAGTAGGGGAGGATGTAGTGACCTCAATCCCCGTGTAGCTTCTCCCACGACTCGTGATGTAGAACACCTATTGTTGGTGTGTGGGACCCGCAACGCGTCAAATGGACGCGTTGGACGGACTCAGTGAGACTTCGGGATTGAGCCTGCCTTCCGGCTGTTTTTATCGGAATTTAGAAAGGGCTTTATGCTAATACGAGGTCATATTTGGATTCAGCGTGAAAAAACGTCAAAAATCGGCTATTTACTTGCGTTTTTCGGAGTCCGGATTCCCAAAAACGGACCCCCGGAAGTTTTTCGCGCATTTTGGTCCATGGGGGAGGCCGTGGATCGGCCTGGTGCCACGTGGCAGCACCGGATTGGCCGGCGCACGTGGCGCAGTCCACGGATGTTGGCGCTGGTGCATGGGCCGGGCGCGGGGGACACGTGGCGGCTCCTGATTGGCGGGCTCACGGTGCGCGGTCCACGGGGGCTTGCGGCCTGGCGCATGGACCAGGGCGCGCCACGTGGCAGCCTGCGAGTGGCTGTCACACGCGCACGTGGTCCACGCACCAGAGGGAGCAGGTCGGGGCAGTTGTCCTCAACGTGGGGGCGCCACGTGGCGCCCTGCGGTTGGGCGGGCGCAGCCGCCCCACGCCCCCGTGTCGGGACACGCGGCGCTACGCGCTTGGCGGGCGCGCGTGCGCCGGGCGTGGGGAGAGCCGCGCGGACATGTGGCGGCTTCTGGGGGATTCGGGCGCGCACAGTGTTGGGCCGGGCCCAACACTGTAGCCGCCCGAATCTTTCGGGCGCCCGGAATTTTGGCCCAAAAGCCCAATGATGGGTATTTTCGTGGGCTTTTTGTGGAGGCTTATAAATAGGCCTCCTCCCCCTTCCTGTTTGGACCTTTTCCCGAGCCCAAATCCACCTGTTCCCTTTAGCAAAATTCTTCATCTCCCTGTGCTGCATCTTGTGAAGGAGGCTCAGAATTTTTGGAGGCCGCGGCATCGACGACTTCGGCATCGTAGCACGGAGCGACGTTCTTTCAGCGGAGGCCCGTTATCGTCGCATTTCGGTCTGAGAGGTCCACAGAGCTACTTTGATAGTATTTTTGGACGATTTTCATGGCGTCGGATTCATGAGAGATAGATCTACGATTTTTTTATTGTCCACTCTCCTCATATTTGAGCTTTTATTTGGGTTTCTGGTACATTTTTGAGCCCCTTTGTTGCTGGTAGATCTTTTTGGACAGCAGCACCTTGTCGGATTTTTTTCTCTGCATCTAGGTATCGGAATTCAATGTTTAAGGGCTCGATTGACATCTACACTTCGCGAAGATCGCCGTCGTATTTTTATTGGATTTTTTAGAGTTTTCTTTACAGGCGAAAATTTCACATCTTTGGGACTGTTACCAGCAGATTGTGTGTACTTGGATATTTTTGGAATAAAGTGTAACTTTGGAACTTATTGTTGTACCTAGGAGAGTTTGCGGGTGTTTCTGAACCCGTTGGAGTTGGGGAAAATTGGAGACATTTGTTCCTGGGTATTTTCAACTGTTGGACTTTGGACAGTTTAGCACTTTCAGGTGGGTTGCCTCACCTCCAAAATCAATGGACTATCCACTAATTCTATTATATAGGGAACATGCATGTTATGAGATGGATTAGAATGCATATTAGAGAGAGAGATGTCATCTTTCCTGTGTTATTATTGATATCCTGTTGGTTAATGTTCCCTGATCCTGCTTTAGTTAAATTAATTGCTATTATTGGAACTTGACCTAGCACCCCGTCATATGTTGCATGTGTAACCAGACCAGTAGAAAATCCTCACTTGGGCTAGGTTTATTTATGTTTTAGACATCCACATGTTTTACTCTATTCCTGGACATAGTGTTATCCTCGCCCGGGTAGTGGGCCGAGTGGTCGGGATTTTCTTTTAGTTTGGGATGCATGTTACACTCGTGCTTGGGGGCAGAGTGGAGTCTGGTGGGTGTAGCTAGTCTTGTAGCTGTGTCGGGAGCCGTTTGGGTAAACGGTGGTCTCGGGCTGTCGTATTTCTCTGTTTTATTTGTCGTCACTATGTTAGTGACAGTGGTATACAAGTGTTAGCAGGACCTAGAACCCAGACTATTTTTGGACACATATAATTTCTGTAAACTAATGTTTTCCTTCCAAACTTTGAGCGGGTCGCTGGAGCCTGTTCTTGTTTGATTTGGGTGAAGGCAATAGCCCTTCGGGGTTTGGAAAATAAAACTTATTTGAACTGATTTTTATTAAAAAACTAAAATATATTAAATTGGGTTTCTCAGATTAAAATAGTTTTCAGTAATAACAGTCATTTTCTTATGACAACTTTCTCACCCGAGAGAGTTTGGGTGATTTGGGTTCTAGGGGCCGTTCCTTTTTCGGGACGAAAGCGACGGGGGCCCTGCCTGGAACCTATTCTTGTTTCATAGGGTTGTAGGTATTGGTCTCTTGGAACTTTCGGGCCCTGGTTGGTGTCTTCCACATGTCATACTGAGGTTGTCATGTTCCCGAACTGTAAGGGGGTCGGGAACATCGATAGGCGGAGCCTAGATTCTGTTCATGTTTGATTGGGGTTCTAGGCACCGACCTATCGTGATTTTCGAACCCTTATGGTGTCGGTCCTTCCTGTGTTACCTGTGAGTTTGGTGTTCTGTTGTGGGAGCCGTCAGGTTGACGGTGGTCCCAGCTGTGAGTATTTCCAGTCAGTGAGTTAGAGGTGTGATATTGGTTACTGTCGATCTTGTTGATCGTGGATTTGGACTATAGCCTGCATGAGCCACATTGAGCTCGAAAGAGATGCGATGATACTTTTCTCGGTGGGGTCGCGCCCCTCGAGTGCCACTCCAGAGCTGGGCCTGTTACTGTACTATAGCAACTTGTCGATACCGTCCCCTGGCTGGGCCTTTTTTAGGCAGTCTCGGGCGTAGTCCCTCTGGCTGGGCCAGTTTTGGCAGTCACGGACGCCCTACGTAAGTCCAGTTCTCCGTGGATGTACTGGCAGTAGGTGGGCGCAGGTTTGACTGGACCCTATGTGGCAGTCACTGTGATTGGGTTGATTGAGTACTGGGTTTGAGTCGATGCATCATTTTCATCTGTATCACCCTTTGAGCATAGTAGATAGAGGTATGGTAGCTGTAGAGTTATTTTCAGCTTTCCTTTCTTCAGTTTTCTGTTATCTTATACCTCTAGTAGACTTAGTGGGCAGACCGTCGGGTTTGGTTGCGGTACCCACTGAGAACTACTGTGGGATGTAGTTCTCACACCCGCTGTGGTGTATTTTTCCCCAGGGACCCCTTCTCCAGTTCCTGTTGCTCCAGTTGCTGATCCTTCAGACCGAGGCGAGGGAGTCGCGAGCTAGTTCCCTACCCGTCTTTGGAGTATAGCGGTGCCCCCTTTTTGGAGATTTGTAGTACAGTCAGTAGATTAGTTTTATTTCCACTTTTGAGAGACTATTGTATTGTGAGGATCTGACTTGTACTGAGAGCCTGTACACTGTTGTATCATTTTTGTTTACCTCCCTATAGAGTTCTGAGTTTTGTATCAGAGGATTTTGTATATGATCGTATTTGGGAGATGGATATTGTATCTTTATTTCCAGTTGTACAGTGATTGGATTTTAGTTTTATAGTAGTTTTCTTTATAGCTCTGATATCTGTTTAGCTGTAGTACTTTTTTTGTAGGTTGGACGCTTCGCCTATGCGGAGTTTTGTATAGGTGGCGGATCTGTTGGCGAACCCGGGTCGCAGTTTCGACTCCGGGGCGTGACAAAACAAGCCGCAAAGGTAATAAAAGAAAGCTTTTGTTGGTTTTGTATTTGTGGGATGGTGGGTTAGGGGTAGGGGCGATGGTTGCGGTTAACTTTTAGTTGTATGCAATGAGAGTTTAAGACATTGCTTGTATGCAATGAGAATTTTTTTTAGTAGGATTTCAAATTTTGATTATTCATGAAAAACTTCTCATAAACAGTTGTGTCATTAGTGAAATCCCATTATATCTTAAACCTTTTATAGATTTTCATAAATTGCTACTAAGTTTTTTGACAAGTTGCAAAAGGTTTGTCCCTTTTTATGAATAGAAAGAATATCAAATTCTGCTCCTATATATTTAAAATGCATGCTAGCCTTCTTAATAGTCTCTTTAATATGAATGAATTCTAACAATAATTGTTTTTTTATATTCTTCAGAAAATATTGTATAACATTACTCATTATACTATCTGTTTGTTTAGGTAATTTTTTTGGATTATCTCTACCCGATTCTGAGAAAATGGCACATAGTAAACGTTGGATGGATCTAGTTAATGATCGATTAAGTGAACCATATGAAAATGGAGTTCAATTTTTTTTGAATTATGTTTTTAAATGTACAAGACATAACAATAAAATTCGATGCCCTTATGTTAGATGTAATAATACATATTCAGCAACTCGTGAGCTAGTTGAGACGCATTTGAAAGTTTATGGAATAGTTCAGAGTTACACTTTCTGGTATCACCATGGTGAAAGATCTGGTGAGTCTCAATCGGATTCAGATTCAGATGATGATAACGAGGGAATAGAAGAAGATGATAGTGCTGATGAAATGCATGAAATCTTAAGGGATTTATATCCCGAATTGAATAGAAATTTTGAGAACAATACTACTATAATTGATGAAGATTTTGAAGACGAATCAAATGACGAAGCAAAGTCTTTCTATAAATTACTCAAAGTGTGACGCCCCACTTCCCAGGGGGTCACCCATCCTAGAACTACTCTAGCTCTAGCACGCTTAACTCTCATAACCTCTTGGATCTTGCTACCATCCAAAATGCTATAGCCGGGTTAAGAGATTTAGTCCTATTATATCATTTATATATAGGACTAATCCAAATTCCGGGGGTGTCACATTCTTCCCCCCTTTAAGCCCTGACGTCCACGTCAAGCTCGAGCACACTCACAAGCACCAGGCGATGTGAGACTCGTCTCGCTAGCCTTAGCCGACCTTGTGGGGAGCTGCACTCCACCCACAACGGTCATTAGCCGGGGAGCCTCGCTCTACCCGCTATATAACCCTGGCTCAGCCGAGACTCATCTCACATTTCCGGCTGGTGAATGTCTCTGATACCAACTGTGACGCCCCACTTCCCAGGGGGTCACCCATCCTAGAACTACTCTAGCTCTAGCACGCTTAACTCTCATAACCTCTTGGATCTTGCTACCATCCAAAATGCTATAGCCGGGTTAAGAGATTTAGTCCTATTATATCATTTATATATAGGACTAATCCAAATTCCGGGGGTGTCACACAAAGGGTCTAATCAACCATTATATAATGGTTTGAAATGCACAAAATTATCTTTGCTAATCAAATTGTTTCATATTAAGAGCCTTGGAGGATGGAGTAATGCGTCATTTACTATGTTACTTCAATTATTAAAAGAAGATATTCTACCAAGTGGAACAACATTTCTAGATTCATATTATGAGGCAAAAAAAAACTATTCATGATCTTGGACTTTCTTACTAAACAATTGATGCATGCATTAACAATTGTATGTTATATTGGAAAAAGAATGAAGAATCTGATTCATGCAAAATTTGCGGGACTTCTAGATGGAAGCATGACAAATGTAGTGGGGAAATTGAACATAAAGTAAATGGTAAAAAATTACCACTGAAGTCATTACGTTATTTTCCATTAAAATCTAGACTTGAAAGGTTATTTATGTCAACAAAAACAGCTTCTTCTATGAGATGGCATTTTGATAAAAGAGTAGATGATGGAGTGATGCGGCACCCGGCTGATTCAATGGCATGGAAGTCTTTTGATGAACTACATGAACCATTTGCATTAGAGCCTCGTAATGTCAGACTTGGTCTTGCTAGCGATGCCTTTCAACCATTTGGAGATTCGAGAAAACCATATAGCATTTGGCCAGTAATCCTAATTCCCTACAATCTGCCTCCATGGATATGTATGAAGCAATCTAATTTCATTTTGTCAATGCTTATTTCAGGGCCTGAGAGTCCCGGGGATGCAATTGATATCTATATCCAACCATCGATTGAAGAGTTGAAGGAACTATGGGAAGTAGGTGTTGAAACATTTGATGCATCAATACGACAAAATTTTCAATTACGTGCAGCTTTGTTGTGGACAATTAATGATTTTCCTGCTTACGGAAACCTGTCTGGATGGAGTACAAAGGGAAAACTAGCATGTCCTTGTTGCAATAAGAATACTTTTTCTATTAGGTTAACTAATGGTTGCAAGCAATGTTATATGAGCCATCGACGATATTTGCCTAATAAGCACAAGTGGCGATATGATAAATATTCTTTTGATGGAACCAAGGAGCGAGGTTGTGCACCAAAGTTATTTAGCGGTGATGAAATCTTGGAACAAGTGCAAGATCTTGAAGGGATCATTTTAACAAAAGCTCCTAATAAAAGGGTAAAAATATCACATAGCATTCGAGGTGATAATTGGAACAAGAAAAGTATATTCTTTGAACTTCCATATTGGAAAACCCTTTTGTTGCGTCATAATTTAGATGTAATGCACATTGAGAAGAATATATATGATAATGTACAAGGGACAATTATGAATACCATGGGAAAAACTAAGGACACAGTGAAATCTCGTCTCGATTTGCAAGCAATGAATAAAAGACCAGAATTACATCCGATCCAAAAAGGGGATAAGTTTGTTCTTCATGCTGCCTCCTACATGTTATCGCCAAATGAGAAGCACACATTTTGCCTTTTTCTTAAGTAATTAAGAGTTCCAGATGGCTTCTCCTCAAATATATCTCATTGTGTAAATCTTAAAGAACATAAGATTTCTGGATTGAAAAGTCATGATTGCCATATTATGCTGCAACGCCTACTTCCTCTTGCTCTACGTGGTTTACTTCCTAAAGAAGTTTATGAACCACTTTTTGAGTTATCTTTATTTTTTACTGTGCTAGGTTCTAAGACCCTAAAGGTGATTTGGATCAAATAGAAGCTCAAATTTCAATAACTCTTTGTAAATTAGAGAGAATTTTTCCTCCTTCATTTTTTGATGTTATGATACATTTACCAATTCATATAGCAAATGAAGTTAAGATTGGAGGACCAAGCCAATATAGGTCAATGTACTCTATAGAGCGGTACTTGTATACTCTAAAAGGGTTTATACACAATAGAGCTTGTCCAGAAGGTTCAATTGCAAAAGGCCACATTGCAAATGAATGTATGACCTTTTGTTCAAGATATCTTCATGGCATTGAGACAAAATTTAATCGTCATGAGCGGAATTATGATGGTCGAGATAGCACATCTGATGAAGGTTTATCTATTTTTTCTCAACTTGGAAAAGCGCTAGGAGCTGGTACTATATATGATATGGATGCGAACGAGTTCGAGCAAGCACAACTTTACATTTTAAAAAATTGCCTTGAAGTTCAACCATTTCTAGAGTATGATTTCATTGTTCACTGACATTACCCTTTTTCTTTTTCTTTTTTTTTTTAATATCTTATATACATACTAAGTTCATTTATCTTGTTATGCAGAGAGTACTCACAAACTCATAATAGTAGAGGATTAGAATTATGTGATAAAAACTTTATTGAGTGGTTTAAGATCAAGGTAAGCTTACTTTTAATTAATAATTTTGTCAATCAATATTTGTAATATATATAGGATGAAGTATGTTTAATTTACTATTCACTTTGTAGGTAGCACATCTATATAAGCAAGACAAAAGCTCGATCATGGAACACATGCTTTCTTTGTCACGTGGTCCTACTAAATATGTCACATGCTATAATGGTTATCTAATAAATGGAGACAAGCTTATGTTTATACTGTTGGGTCACCTCTATAATAAGGATCTAAATAGGAGAAAAAACACCTAGAGGGGGGGTGAATAGGTGTAAACGATAAACACTCAAAAATCTTTGCGTAATAAAAACCCAATGCGGAAATGAAAATAACACGCAATATTTTTACGTGGAAAACTCCAAAACCAGGAGTAAAAAACCACGGGACCGATAACACGGTGAAATCAACTAAGATTATAACACGTAGAAAGGTGATATAACGCACTCACAGACGACTCATCCTTTTTCCATACGCTCCGAGTTGATCTTCTCCGCTCGCTCCGCAACGCGCCTCGAATCCACGATTTGCGTCCAACGCCGAATCCACGGCGTCCAACGTCGAGTCCACGACGTCTGACCGAATCCACGGTCTTCACCCAGTAGTACGTCTCGAATCCACGAACGTACCTCGCTCCGAATCCACGAGAGCGGTAGCACCTTGAATCCACAAGGCCACGCGAGTCCACGCGCCGATTTGGGAAAATCGTTGTTTTTGGGTGGTGATAATCCGCCGAATACTTAGATCAAAGATAGATCGTGTAGGTTTTTATATATTAAGGATCCACACGGATCTAAATAGGTACTATCAAACAACTAGAGGGGGGGTGAATAGGTGTAATACTTATAAAACCAATCTCATTGCAAAATAAAAACCAATGCGGAAAATAAAAATAGCACACCGAGATATACGTGGAAACTCCAATCCAGGAGAAAAACCACGGGACCAACACGCTGTGATAACCGCGGATTTATCTTACCTTTCTGGGCTTTCTGTTAATTTTATTGAACCGTTCTGTTGACAATAGGGGTCCGAGGGTAACTTTTCCTTGTTTTCTGGGCAGACGATCAGGGCTCGCGGGTATTTTTGGTTAATAAAGCTCGCGAAACGGAGACCGGCGGTGCGATCGGTTTTGGATTCCGACCCCCGGATCTCCCAGAATAAATTCCGGAAGTTGGTACCGTAGCCCAGGTGACATACACAATTACCGGGGGCAGACCGAACTCTGGTCCGCAATCAGATCGATTATGGTCGATCAGTTGAGGTATGGGATTTAAACACCCCTTTTCCCAGCCGCTCGAGTGGTTAATTTTAATTTGGGGTCCAAAATCCACTACGCCCAAACGACTAAATAGTCGGCCTGGGGAATCAGGTTTTCCTATACCTCGCCTCCCCTCACCTTGGCGTACGATATCCGAGCGTGGACGAGGAGCGGTTCCCCAAAACCCTCGCCCTTCCCATCGGCCGGCGTGGAAGAGAAGAGATTGATCGCCTCCCCGCAAAGATCCGACGAACGCGAAGAGGACGATCCCTCTCCTTCGCCCGGTACCGACGAAAACAAGGTGAGCCGTGCTTTCTTTTTCTTTCCTTGTCGTTTCTCGTTACGAATGAGGGGGAGGGGGGCTTTCTTGATTCGTCGGAGATGGAAGGAGAGGGGCGAGCCACCCGCACGCGGAGCGCCGCGCGGGGCAACCCGCGCATGCGGGGGCGCCGCGCGGGGCACCAGCATGCGGGGCGCCGCGCCGGGCAGCCCGCGCATGCGGGTGCGACGCGCGGGGCAGCCCGCGCATGCGGGGGCGCCGCGCGGGGCACCCGCATGCGGGGCGCCGCGCGGGGCAGCCCGCGCATGCGGGGGCACCGCGCGGGGCAGCCCGCGCATGCGGGGGCGCCGCGCGGGGCACCCGCATGCGGGGCGCCGCGCGGGGCAGCCCGCGCATGCGGGGGGGCACCGCGCGGGGCAGCCCGCGCATGCGGGGGTGCCGCGCGGGGCACCCGCATGCGGGGCGCCGCGCGGGGCAGCCCGCGCATGCGGGGGCGCCGCGCGGGCAGCACGGCAGCGCGCGGGGGTTTGGTCGCTGCCGTCAGAGGCCGGTTGGTGTTGGGGCTTTTCTTTACTTTGCGTTTAAAGGTTCTTGATCTCCCCGCCCGGGGATCCCGTTTTGCAGCTTCGGGGAGCGCGCCGGGACGCGGGGAGCCGAGCGTGGTTTTCTACTAGCGACAGGTGGGTTGAATGTGTTAATTAGCATCGATTTCCGACGACCGTTTATTCTAGATATTACATATTATCGTTTCACTTTACCTGCCACCTATTATCGTACCTTAGATGCTACATGTAATCGCCGCACTTTAGTAGTTAGGTGTATCATGCTCCTGATGTTACATGTTGTTGCTTTATCTTCGATTATACTTGTTAGTAGAGTACCTTGATTACACATGTTATTACCTCACTCTTGTTCCTGCATTGTGGCTACTGTGCTCGAGGCTGCAACACGCGCACCCGCGGTTTGGCCACCGCGAAGGGTGCGCTTTTCCGGAAAAGTGGTCTATGACCCGTGTATACCCACGAGGTGACGTAGTGGGGCCCCTTATTAGTTGTGGGGTTTGAGGCGCCGAGGTGCGAGCGGTGCGACCCGTCGGTTTAGTTGTCCGACGTGGTCGGGTTTCTGCAGGTACGGTATGGGCCGTCGGTTTAGTTGTCCGACGTGGCCGGGTATTACAGGATACAGGTGTACAGGTTGCCTCTCCACCTTGAGAGGGTGGTTGCTCCGGTTATCTTCACGGTTTGTTTTATTATATTCTCCTGCTCTACTACTTTTACGTCACTGACTTCCCACTTCGTGACAGGGTTCGGACGGGGGGAGAGGTAGGCGGCGGTGAGGACGGGACAGGAGCAGCTGGGTCGCTGGGGACCCGGGACTGTATTTCTTCTTTCAGTCTTACTTTTCATTTACATTGTAGTTATGTGAGAGGTTCTCGATACCCTCGTGGGGTCGGCGTGGATGTCGGTACGGGTTGCATTTAGTTATCCTCTTATGCATTATTCTTCCTTTTATTTCTGTTGGCCATTTGAAATGAAAAAGGGCAAAAGCCAAAGAAAAGATTACGAAAACCGTTTTTAAAATCTAAGTGTCGTGTGGGCACTGGTTTCAAAACTCTGTGGATTTATGGATTGCGAAATGGATTTCAAAACTTGGGTGTCGGGTAGGCACCGTTTTCAAAACCTTGTGGTTTTATGCTGATTTCGAAACTCGCTTTCAAAACGAAAGCGCCGGGTAGGCGCTCTTTTAAAACGGTGGATTTATCCTTTCCAAACTGATCGGCCATACGTTTTAAACGAATTAGAATGCTGGTTGTATGTTTAAAACTGTTGTGATTGATTGGTTGTGTATGTTTGGATTATGTACTGAACGCCACGCCGTGCATATGCAGGGGAGACTCTGTCCGTTTACAGAGTGATCCTGTATGTGTGGCGGGTCTGGGCATGCGCCGGGGAAGAGGGATTCTCTTTTATCAAAGAAAATTTTATACGTCGAATGGTTGACTTTTGTGAATCGTTTCCGCTAAAACAAACCCCCGAGGCGTGACACACGCAATAACAATCCACTAAGAATAGAAGAATAACAAGGTGATTACCGACTCCACGGACTCAACCCCTCCTTCAACTTCTTCGGACCTTGCGCTCCACCGATTGCACGTCCACTGCACACGTTCGAATCCACGAACGCCACTCGAATCCACGAGCACACGTTTCGAATCCACGAAACGCCTTCAACACACCAAATCCACGGTGCTACGTCGAATCCACGACGCAATTCAGCCGATAAGAATATTGGCTTCGATGGTGATCCTTTGCTTAGATTATCTTTGAGGAACCGTAGAAGGAATCTCTAAGCAAAGACTAGATCAATTCGACAAAAGATAGATCTTGAAAGAACCGTCGAATTGACCTAAAAGCGGCGAAAGAGAAGAACGATAAAAACCAGCCTCTAGGGTTGCTCTCGAGTGTTTCTGAATTGATCGGTAAGTATCGAGAAACCCTAAGTATCTATTTATAACCCTTGGAAAAAGATAAAAGTCGGTTTAGTAATTTTATCCCGAGAAGGCATTGTGTACCGGTACCAAATAACGTGTTCCGGTACGCAATGGTGCAAAACACAAATTTTTCTATTGTGTTCCGGTACGCGAGTCTGTGTTCCGGTACGCAATGCAAATTACAGAAAATTCTGTGTCGGGTTTGAAGAACTCAAAGTGTGGTTCCGGTACTCAATGTAAAAACTGATTTTTCCAAGATAAACTTTATCCAAAACAAACCTAGTACCAGAATCCAAACTTAAAATAGGTTGTAAGTTAAAACCAAGTTCCTAAAACCAAGTCTAAATCGGGTTTCAATCATTTCCATATTCCAATGATTATAAATGAACTTAAATCACCATGGTTTACTTAACCATACCTGAGTGTTATCTTGAGCTCATGTTGAATCTTCAATGAGTCTTCGAAAGTTGATTTGACAATTTGATCCCTTTAAGACTCCGACTCAACTTACGAAATATGTCAACACAAAAAGCCGTAACAATCTCCCCCTTTGGCAATTTCGTGACAAAACCCAAAAATACATAAAGCCGCTCAAGTCACTCATCTTAAAACAAAAAATCTGTAGTGATCCGGCCTTTCGGAATATTTTTGACTTACGTATAGTCATTTAAGCCTTTAAGTGAAATAAAATTATTCAATTCTTGAAGTTGGCCATTGTGAGATGCTAGTATTTTTCTGCGATAGAGCGCGGAAAAAGAAAGCCGACGGCGCGATCGGATCTGAAATCCGATATCGGGAACCCCCTGAACGGGATTCAAAGTGATACGGTGATTAGTCGTGCATCGGAATCCGTGCTAAATATCTTGCACCCATTAGAGATAAGGCGGGTTATCTCGTGGGGGATAATTAATTAGTTAATTAATTATCCCAGACGGAAAATTAATTAATTCTCTTACGTACGAATTAAAAGAAATTAATTAAAGGAAAAGTATGTATATAAGGGATCCCGATTATCGGAAAGGAAAAGAAAAGAAAATAAAAAAAACCCTAATCGGAGAGAAGGGAAAAAAAAAAGAAAAGACGGAACCCTAGCCGGAAGAAAGGGAAAGGAGAAAAAGAAGGAGCCCGATCTTCCCGGACACCGAACCGAAGGCAAGAACGCGACCGGACAACCTTCTCGTCGATCTTCGGTTAGTAAAATAATTTATTTAAATTATTTGGGATTTTTCCGTCATCTCTTTCGTTGAGTTCTTGGTGGTTTTTAATCGGGTTCTTGTTATCGGACCTCCGATCGACGTTTTGGTCGTTCGTCGATCGTTGGTTTAGTCATTAGAATTATCGTGTATTTATTCGGGAATTTTTGGGGATGTTTCGTTGTAACGTAGTGGGTTAACGGGAGGCCGCCGCCGCCGTTGTTAAACGGGAGGCCGCCGCCGTCGTTACCATGGTCGCGGGGTCTTCGCCGGAGTCGCACGGGAGCGAAGACGGCGAAGAAACCGCGAAATTAGGGTTTACTGTGCTTGTCGGTACAGCACGGTCCACGGGTCCAGGCGTGCACCCGGTGCATGCCGCAGCGTCGGAAGCACCAGACCCGGTGCACGGTTTCGTGCACCGGCCCGGCCCAAGGCGCGCGGTGCACGCCTCATGCGTGCACCCGGCGCACGCACTTGCGGCCGTAGGGCAAGGACCCGGTGCACGCTCGGGTCGTGCACCGGCCCGGCCCGAGATGCGCGGTGCACGCCTCCTGTGTGCACCCGGCGCATGCCGCCGCCGCCTGACGCCGTGAACCCGGTGCACAGTTGCCCCCGTGCACCAACCGACAACCCGAAGTTCATTTGCTCCGTTTTCGCCCGTTTTTCCACCGTTTTGAGCGCCGTTTTCGCCGTTGGGATCGTTATTTCCGTGGCTTTCTTGGCATGGCCACTTGGGACCTTCTTGGTCATTATTTTATTATGTTGGGTGCCGATTTTGCCGACGCTCCGCGCCTCGACAAAAATCGTCGGGGGCGCGCCGTCGGGTCCCTTTTTCTCATCGTCTTCGTCGTCGGGGCTTCTCGGCTGGACCGTTGACGTCCCGAGTGGGCTACCGGCTGAGGATTGAGTTTTGTTAGATTTCCGGCTTTCGTCAACCCGGCCGATGTTGGACTTTTCCGTCAAAAAGAGTAAATTGGGTCTTGTGTTTTCGGATGTTAGTACACGCTTTTGACTGTAGTTATCCTTGCGGACTTTCTTTAGGTCAAGACGCGCAGCGGGGGTGCGCGAAAGATTCGAGTGTTCCGATCTCTCTCCAAATAGGTGGGTACGGTTGCGATAAGTGCAACAAGTGCAGTAAGTGCATCTATCGTCATTAAAGTGCTCTTAATTTATCTAACAAAGTAGATGGACAGTTTAACCTTTCGCATAATTGTGTTTTTATCTAACAATTGAGGTGCTCATGACACGCCGATCTCGGCAAATCCGTTTTCGGATGCTGCACGTACACAGGCGGATTGGCCTCCGCATGGGTGTACTTTTCCAGAAGAGTGGTCTCTTATGACCCGTGATCCTCACAAAAGTGTGGGTGCCGTGAGGACCCCTTCGCGCCCGCTGGGAATAGCACACCAGCACCGCGAAAGGGGTAAATGCATCAAAGTAGGTGTTTGCGCACGAGGGGAGACTTTAGTCTCACCGACAAATGTTTTGGGGTTGGTGCCCAAATTAATATGTGCAGGGTTTTAGCGAAATGGTTCTGGTGTTATCGGTTTGCTCCTTATTCCTTATTGCTTTTAGACATCTACTTTGTTTGTCACTGACATTACCCACTCCGTGACAGGCGCTACGAGGGGCGTTAGCCGGGAGATTGTTGAGACTGCGTCGCGAGGCCCGTAGTCAGAACACTTGGTTATTGTTATTATCTCAGTTCTCTTACGCTTATTTTAGTTAATTTGCTTGCGGGTAGTAATACTCGTGGACATGTAGTATTTAGCACTGTGGATGAGTTGTACTTTTATAGTTTGGTTCTTTTGATGATGTTTCTTATGCGGCATGTTTTCATGATAAACCAAATGATTTCGAAAAGGGTTTTCCCAAAACGAAGTGCCGTGTGGGCACGGGTTTTGCAATTGCTGGCTTTATCCTTTCTAAACATTGATGCCGCTTTAATATTCCGCTTGATGTTGAATGTCTATTGTATGGTTGATGGTTGATGATTGTTGTATGTGGTTGTAAATGAGACTCCGTGCATATACAAAGGAGACTCTGTCCGCGGACAGGGAGAATTTGTGTATGTGGCGGTCTGGCACGCACCGGGGATGAGGTTTAAATTACCTGGTTAAGAAGAAAAAAAAAAGATACACACGATTTTCCGCTTTGATAGACTCAAAAACCCCCGGGGGCGTGACAAAATCGAAACTCAATATTATCACCAAAACATTAATTTTCTTTGCGTGAAAGATCCAATAAATACAAATTACATTTGAACCAAACAGTCCTAGAACATACTCTATGACTTAGGACTTGTAGTCTTAAAGTGATGTAATTCCTGCAAAACAAAACTCCAAATAAAATCAAACGTTAGTCGTTAGAAATTAAAATCCTACATTTGATTCGTCTTCCTTTTGGTTCTTTTGTTTTTCCGGCTCTTTTGTTTTGTGGCTCTTGTTCTCAATCTTTTCTTTATCTCCCCCTATCTTGAGCATCTCTGTTCTCCCCTCTGTTCTCCCCTTTATATGATACGTGCATTATCATCTCTGTTCTCCCATTTTTTGTCACAAATTGTCAAACAGTTAAAATAGACAAAAAGAAACATACTAGAAGGATAAGTTCTTAGTTACATGCCTATTAGAGTTCTTGTTCATCACAAAGTAACAAGAAAATGAAAACCAAAAACAAGAAGGAAAAGAAGTCACTCATCCTCATTTGAATCATCATCATCATCATGTGATGTTGGTCCATGTGATGTACTCGGTGCAGTTGTTCCGGTGACCATACCATCATGTTTACACCCAAGGATATCGAAGATTTTCTTTAAACCATCCTCAAGTTTCTTGAAGCCTTGTTCCATCCTTTGCTCCATCCTTTGCTTTAATGAACGAACATCCCGATGCAAGGTTTGAAGAGTTACGACCTGATCTGGTTCAGGAGATTCTTGACGAGGTGGTGCACTCACTGTCGCTTCACTTGCATAGGCTTTTGTATGCCCAAATGTCTTCAAAGTGCTAATCGACTTGGCTAAAGTGATTCCATCAATTGCCCCCAAGCCATAATCATATTTGGCACAAGAAATGTCCACTCCGTGATCTTCCAGAATACGAGTAATCAAGATTGGATACGGTAGAAGGTCACGTTGCCTTGATCCCTCAATGACATGTACCATCTGCTGCCAAATAAGAAATGGAATGTTGATGTTGATTCCATTTGCACTTTCCGGGTGACCGAGGAAAAAGAGAAGTAGCAATCGATCCCATCGAATCCTTTTGGTCCCCTGTGTGGGCAATAGGTTGTAGCATACAATTAAGGACAAAATATGATACTCTGATTTTAGGTCCTTTGATTCAACATATGATCTGTTCGTGTGCGTCCCTGACTTGCAAATGGAGTCCACAACAATATCCCAATGGGTGTCATGTCGGAAATCACCATCAGTGTAATAAAGACCAGTAGTGTCAACAGCTAATCCAAGATTTGCACCAATTACTGCTGGAGTAATGTCAAACTTGACGTCCTTAACTGTTGTTTCAATAATGAAAGCCCCTGTGTCATGGTCCTTTTGAAGTATGTTAGCTCTCATGTAGAACTCCCTGATGATCTCCACACAAAAACCCAACTTAGGTTGAACTCTGCCAAGTGGCCGAATATAACTTCGTTCCAAAAGCCTTGCAAAGTCTGGCACCTCACGACATAGCTCATTAAAATTCACGTGTCGCTCTCCAATGCATGTGCGGTTTGCAAATCTGGCACGGCGTTTTGCACTCACATGCGTTTCGCTTTCATCAACATTTGATCTCCGTTGAGAGCGCTCGCGTATTACCGGTCCACCGGTACTTCTACGCGGAGGAGAATCTGCACCCTTCTTTTTCCTTGAAGCCAAAGGTGCTTTCCCCTTTCCTTGAACTGATTCCTCTTCATATTCTGAGGAATGTTCAGATTCTGAGCTAGTTGAATCCTCATTGCGTGATCGTTTGGTAGCCTTTTTCTTTCCAGAACCGCGACCACGTCCACTTCCAGTGGCCATCAAAATCACTAGTGCAAGAAGCCATGAAAATGCCATTTCCTACAAAGAACACAATGCACTATGATTTGATCTTATAGGAAGGCTTAAACATGTCTAAGAAACATTCTAAACATGTCATAATTGATGATTCATCATTTAAAAATCATTTACATTAAAAGTCCTAATTCTCAATTTCTTCTATGCTAAGAACATATGTAAATGTTAGATTCAATCAAATAGGCAAGGAAACATGAATCTAATTACATAGAAAAGAACCATATATGTTCTAAACATGAATTAAGGGTAATTTATGCAAGAGATTTCATTTGAAGTAAAAGTCTACTAAAAAATTCCTAAATAAGACATCAAAACCTAAAAACTAGGGTTTTGAAGCAAAAGAAAGCAAGATTAATGAAAAACTTACAAATCAAGCCACCAAATCTCTTGATCTTGAAAAGAAAAACCCTTAGAGATGTTTTAGAGAGAGAGAGGGAGGGTTTTAAAGTGGGAGAGATGAAATAAAACCTTGGAATTCCGGAATATAAAGAAACCCAGATCGCGTACCGGTACAAGAAGTCGCGTACCGGTACGCAGTGCAAAAACTGAAAATCCTGCGTTCGGGTTCCGGATTGAAAAACAGGGGGTGATCCGGATCCGCAATTTAGTTCTGGTACTAAAAATGGAGTACCGGTACGCAAGTGAAAAACTAGAAAAATTCACATTCAGGTTCCGGACTGGATTTTCTGATCCGGATTGGATTTTCCGGTACTAAGAAGCAGGTACCGGTACCACAGAGCCAAAAAGCAAAAATTTCTTGAAACAAATCCAAATTTTGAAATCTTTTCAAATACCGATTTGTATACTATCAAGAAATCCATTTAAGTGCTTTGAAAAATAATAAATTCACATAGATGTCATTCAATCCAATTAATTATAAAAATTAAAAAAATTTACTCCAAAATCATGAAAAATAAAGATAAAACATTATAAGCGTTTTTCATGTTATATTCGTCAAACATAAGTCATCAAAAAAAATCTTGAGATCAAAAATCTATCAAGATGTAACGGATTTACAAAGATGACTTACAGAGATTTCCAAATGACATCAATTTTGAATTTTACCCTTCTAAGTTGAGATATGTATTAAAATACCTAAGGGTGGCTCTTTGAGCATCTTTTAACTATCCCACCTTATACCAACCAGGAGATTGTTCAAAATAAGAACTCTGAATTTAAATCTCCGAATGCTTCATCAAAAAAAAATTTCAAAAATATTTTTCTAGCATCCAAAACATGTGGTAGCTTCACACACAAACCGGACGACCGGGGTGGCAGCTCTTTCCAACATGTGGTGGTAGTTTTCACACTCCTTTCGGATGTAACTCTTTCCACATCTTTTGCAATTCATTTCATTACCCTTGTAAGAAAAATCAATCTCTTATGTGAAAGAATTAAATCCCAAATTTTAGTCTATCGGTTGTCTCATGTTTATCACAAAGAACTCACACAACCGAGATAGAATAATCATCTAAAGATCACACATGATTACTAAAATTTGATGAATATAATTATCAAAAACTCTTATAATGAAGTATCTTCAAGAATTATGATTATAGAGTAACGTTGATAATTCATATAAAATTAAATTGGAGTGATTGACAGTGAAACCCTTTTTATCCAATGCACTTGTTCGTTAAAACCCTTTTGTTTAAAAACAAAACATAAAAACGAAGAGCATTGAAAACATGTAATACAGAGATTCAGAAAAATATGAAAGGAAAACCAATCAAAGCATTACATACAGTCATAAGCTATTTAGAACATAAGACAAGGAAAGATATCACCTTTCCGAATCCAAAATCGTCGAATTTTGGGTTGTCTTGATTCACTGTGGTCGGGAGTTGATAGCTTTGACTGTTGATCCACCTTAGGTCTTTGCCTCGCAGTGATCCACTTGAATGATTGATGTTGTGGCTCGGACCTTTGGTGGGTTGAGTGAACTCCTTTGACTTGATTAGTCTTTTGATTCCGTTGAGTTCGCTCCGTTGATGAAGTTGTCGAAGAATTTTTCTTTCTCCTTTTTGGGCACGACTTCATCAAGTGTCCTTCAAGTCCACATTGGTGACAAGTTCTTCCTTTCAATTTAGTTGTGGAACTTGAAGCCTTCACAGTTTGGTTCTTTTTAAATCCCAAACCAACCTTGCTTGTTTGACCTAATCCGGATATACAATCAAATTTCTTGGAACCGGTTGAAAGCCTTTGTATGTCGGATTTAAGTTGATGAACTTGCTTGGTCAAGGCTTGGTTGGTGACATGAATTTCCTCAAACTGTTTTTCTAGAAAATCAATCTTGTTAATGTGGGAATTAACGATCGTTTCTGATTGATTTATCTTTTCTTGGAGTATTTTATTATTATTCAATAAAAGCTCTCGTTCCTCCTCGAGATCATGAAGTTTGATCTTTAAAGCATGATTCTCGTCTTGAATCTCAAGTCGTTGCTTCCTCAACTTCTTAATATGCTTGGCCATCTTCTTTGATTCCGTAAGAAGTTGTTGATATGCCTCAACGAGTTCTTCTTCGTCCGACTCCCCCTCACTTGATGACTCTCCGCCGGATGTTGATGTTTCATGCAAAATCAAAGGAATAGAGTCAGTGATTAAAGATGATAAGCAAACATTAGAAGAGGGAATATGAGAGGCATGTAAGGCAACGACTTTTTCCTCTTTACTTGAGGTCGATTCATTAGAAGTAGAATCGTCCCAAGTTTTCGCTTGCAAAGCCTTCTTTATATATGATTTCGGAGAAGGACAATCCGTTGAAATATGGCCGTAGCCTTTGCATCTATAACATTGGATTTCCCCTTCGAATTCATCTTTTTCCTTAGAAGGTTTTGCAGAGCTTTTGAGGTTAGAGGATTTAGAACCCGATGATCCTTTAGTTGGTTTCGAGGATGAAGATCCATCGGTTCGATTCTTCCAAAACTTCCGACGAAATTTCTTTACGATCCGCGCCAATTGTTCTTCAAAATCGGCAAAAGAGATTTCATCGTCGGAACTTGATTCGCTATCTTCTTCCTTTGTTGATTTGAATGCAATACCTGTAAACTTAGAAGAAGACTTGGAAGACACTTGATTAGTAGGAAAAGTCATTTCATAAGTTTGCAAAGCACCTACTAATTCCTCTACTCTCATCTCATCCGGATGACTAACGGTTTCAATGGCGGTAACCTTTGCCCTAAACCGTTCCGGAAGAGTCCGAAGTATCTTTCTTACAATTCTCGACTCCGGGATCTTTTCTCCTAAATTAGAACAAGTATTGATCACATCTTGAAGTCTAGTGTAATAATCTGTAAACAATTCATGCTCATCCATATGAATAGAGTCAAATTGACTTGTAAGCATCTGGAGCTTTTGAATTTTTACTAGATTAGTACCCTCATGTGTAATTTTGAGAATATCCCAAATTTCCTTCGCGGTTTCACACGCGGAAATTCGTGTGAACTCAGTCGAGGAAAGAGAATTAAATAAAGCGTTCATACCCTTCCCATTGTAAGAAGAACTTTCGAATTCCTCTTGGGACCATCTAGAGCGAGGTTTTGGGGTAGTAGAATTTCCTACTTCCTCAACAGGATGCACCCAACCGTATTCCACGGATTGCCATACCCGCTCATCAATTGCGATGAGAAAAGCTCTCATCCGCACTTTCCAATAAGCATAATTAGTCCCATCAAAAAGAGGAGGTCTATAAATATTACCACTTCCACCCGACATGATAGATAAACCTAAAACCCGCTCTGATACCACTTGTAGGTTTTTATATATTAAGGATCCACACGGATCTAAATAGGTACTATCAAACAACTAGAGGGGGGGTGAATAGGTGTAATACTTATAAAACCAATCTCAGTGCAAAATAAAAACCAATGCGGAAAATAAAAACAGCACACCGAGATATACGTGGAAACTCCAATCCAGGAGAAAAACCACGGGACCAACACGCAATAACAATCCACTAAGAATAGAAGAATTACAAGGTGATTACCGACTCCACGGACTCAACCCCTCCTTCAACTTCTTCGGACCTTGCGCTCCACCAATTGCACGTCCACTGCACACGTTCGAATCCACGAACGCCACTCGAATCCACGAGCACACGTTTCGAATCCACGAAACGCCTTCAACACACCGAATCCACGGTGCTACGTGGAATCCACGACGCAATTCAGCCGATAAGAATATTGGCTTCGATGGTGATCCTTTGCTTAGATTATCATTGAGGAACCGTAGAAGGAATCTCTAAGCAAAGACTAGATCAATTCGACAAAAGATAGATCTTGGAAGAACCGTCGAATTGACCTAAAAGAGGCGAAAGAGAAGAACGATAAAAACCAGCCTCTAGGGTTGCTCTCGAGTGTTTCTGAATTGATCGGTAAGTATCGAGAAACCCTAAGTATCTATTTATAACCCTTGGAAAAAGATAAAAGTCGGTTTAGTAATTTTATCCCGAGAAGGCATTGTGTACCGGTACCAAATAACGTGTTCCGGTACGCAATGGTGCAAAACACAGATTTTTCTATTGTGTTCCGGTACGCGAGTCTGTGTTCCGGTACGCAATGCAAATTACAGAAAATTCTGTGTCGGGTTTGAGGAACTCAAAGTGTGGTTCCGGTACTCAATGTAAAAACTGATTTTTTCAAGATAAACTTTATCCAAAACAAACCTAGTACCGGAATCCAAACTTAAAATAGGTTGTAAGTTAAAACCAAGTTCCTAAAACCAAGTCTAAACCGGGTTTCAATCATTTCCATATTCCAATGATTATAAATGAACTTAAATCACCATGGTTTACTTAACCATACCTGAGTGTTATCTTGAGCTCATGTTGAATCTTCAATGAGTCTTCGAAAGTTGATTTGACAATTTGATCCCTTTAAGACTCCGACTCAACTTACGAAATATGCCAACACAAAAAGCCATAACAGATCGGAAATACCATCTAAGTATTCATTAATTTGATTCTACTCAAATTCTGAGTATGAAAACCTAGAATCAAATTAATTAATATAGATGAAGAAACATAGAATTAATCTAGTTATTTCCTTTCTTCTCTATATGTGGATTAATAAGTTTATCTCTGTTAATTTTTCTCATTCATTTTCCAGAGATAAAACTTATTTCGGATTATGTTGGATTCCCCCTAAAAAATGAATCGTAGGGTTTATTCATAGGTTAGAAACCATTGGAAGAGGATAAGAATCAAAAAGTAACCTTATCTGGAAATTTTCAGGACGACGGTCCGGACTGGAATACTGCGGTCCGGACTGTCGTAGCTAAACAGACTATTTCCAGAAAAACACACGTTCGGGGTCCGGACTGAAGATCCACGGTCCGGACTGTTCATGCAGTTTCTGCAAACTCCACGTTCGGGGTCCGGACTGAAGATCCATGGTCCGGACTGTTAATGCAGTTTCCGCAAAATCCACGTTCGGGGTCCGGACTGAACCGATGTGTTCCGGACTGGATTTGCGCATGAACTACCCTATGTTCGGGGTTCGGACTGTAGATACCTGTTCCGGATCCTGAACATATAACATGTCCAGTTTTTGATTTTTATGCGATTAAAAATCCATCCAAGTGTTTCTACACTATAAGAATTATTAGGATCACCAAAATTATTTAGTTAAACGTACCTGATCCTTTTGAATTTTTCTTACTTGAGATTGAGGTATATGATCCAAACTTCTTCATCTTCAATCTTCAAGACTTAACCATTTTCACGAAATACGCCAAAACAAATTCCTTAACAATCTCCCCCTTTGGCGGTTTCGTGACAAAACAAAAATCCACTTAAGAAAATTCAAAAAGATATTTTTGTTGCTATCACCATACAACAAAAATTTACATTTGAGAACCAATAAATAAATACATGAGATAAACTCCTAAAACAGACTCTAGACTTAGACATCTGTACTCTCTGCAAAAGAATTAATTCTTGACAAAAAGATCGTTAGATACCTCAAGAAATTTTTGCATTCAAAAACCAAACAGAGATAGAGTTTATACTCACCATGACATTTATGAACTCAGATATGTATTAAGATCATAATCAGAAATAGACATATCTTCTAAGCAATAAAATCCAAATGTCATAAATTTGTTAGTAATCAAACAACTTGTTAGTAATAATACATGCCCAAATAGTTAGTCAAATAGTTAGTCGAGGCATGCATGCAATCACAATACAAAACCAAAAGTTGCTTTGATACTTACCTTCCAGAGTTCAAAGTTCAAAGTTCTCACAAACCATTGTAACCATTGTTCCAATTGTTCATATCTCTCTCCCCATTTTTGTCACTAAAGTAGCCAAAATTATAAAATAAAGGAGAGGTAAAAGTTCAAAGAAAGGAAAAAGTAAGAACTAAAAACTTAAAAACTGCAAAAGAGAGTTAGAGAGAATAACAAAGAAACCACAGATTAGATCATCAGAGCAAATGATCATTCAAGATCAGACTGGTCTGAACTGTTACGGAATTTGAGTTGGCGTAGTTTCGTGAAAGTCTCAAGTCTTGAAGATTGAAGGTGAAGAAAGTTGGATCATTTAACTCAATCTCAAGAAAGAAGAATTCAAAAGGATCAGGTATGTTTAACTAAAGATTTTGTGTGATCCGAATACTTCTTGTAGTGTAGAAACACTTGGAAGAATCTTTCATTGCATAAAAATCAAAAACTGGACTTGGGACATGTTCAGGATTCGGATCAGGTTGTTCGATCCGGATCCCGAAGGTGGTTCGTTCATACAGCAGTTCAATCCGGATCGTAGCCTCTCTTGATCCGGATCCCGAACACTGAGTTTACCATCTTCCTTGAACGATCCGGATCAGGCTTCGCAATCCGGATCCCGAACGTTGATGTTTGGTGAACTGTATGAACGATCCGGATCAAGCACTTCGATCCGGATCCCGAACCTTCGTTTTTCTGGAACTACCTGACTCGTTACGACGATCCGGATCACAGCTAATCCGATCCGGATCGCCGTCCGTAAAATTTCCAGAAATATTAGGTTTTTGATTCTTATCTCCTTCCTAGGGTTTCTAACCTATAAATAGACCCTATGACTCTTTTTCTAGGGTTAATCCATATAGCCGTCATTTTCATATATCATTTCATACGGCCCTAGATCCACATATAGAGAAGAAAGGAAATCATTAGAGAATACTCTATGTTTCTTCATCTATATTGATTAGTTTGATTCTAGGTATTCATACTCACATCTTGAGTTGAATCAAACTAATGAATACTTAGATGGTATTTCCGATCTATCTTTGATCTAAGTATTCGGCGGATCATCACCACCCTAAAAACAACGATTTACCCCAAAAATCGGCGCGTGGATTCGCGTGTCCTTGTGGATTCAAGGTTCAACCGCTCTCGTGGATTCGGAGCGAGGCACATTCGTGGATTCGAAGGGTGCTATTGGGTGAAGACCGTGGATTCGGTCGGACGTCGTGGATTCGACGTTGGACGCCGTGGATTCGGCGTTGGGCGCAGATCGTGGATTCGAGAAGCGTCGCGGAGCGAGCGGAGAAGATCCTCTAGGAGCGTATGGAAAAGGTTGAGTCGTAAGTGTGTACGGTAAATCACCTTGTACGTGTTTTAATTCTAGTGGATTTCTGCCGTGTTATCGGTCCCGTGGTTTTTTTACTCCGGTGATGGAGTTTTCCACGTAAAAATCTTGCGAGTTAATTTTTATTTCCGCATTGGGTTTTTATCGCAACGATTTTTGAGTGTTTATACGTTTACACCTATTCACCCCCCTCTAGGTGTTTTTTCCCCTATTTGGATCCTTATTTCATATAACCCAACAAGTGGTATCAGAGCGGGAATAGGGTTGTAAACAATGGTTGAAGGTGGAAACATCAACCGACCCCCGTTCTTCGATGGAACAAATTATGCGTACTGGAAAGTACGGATGAAAGCCTTTTTAATTTCCATCGACGAACGGGTGTGGCAATCAATTGAATTAGGATGGTCTAATCCAACTGAATTTATTGGTGATGTTCACACCTTAAAACCTAGGTCGAAATGGACCAAGGAAGAGTTAGATTCATCTTCTTACAATGGCAAGGGAATTAATGCTATCTTTAATGCCTTATCTCAAACTGAGTTCTCTCGCGTCTCAGCATGTGAGACTGCGAAAGAAATCTGGGATGTTCTTCAGGTTACACATGAGGGAACTAACCTCGTGAAGATTCAGAAACTGCAAATGCTTACGAGCAAGTTTGACTCTATCTTGATGGCAGAAAATGAATCTTTCACGGACTACTATACACGATTGCAAGACATCGTAAACTCATGTGCTAACCTGGGAGAGAAGATTCCAGAATTTAAGATTGTAAGAAAGATCTTAAGAACTCTTCCTGAACGATTTCGCCCAAAGGTTACTGCCATTGAAACTATTAAACACCCGGACGAAATACGTGTAGAAGAATTAGTTGGTTCATTACAAAGTTATGAAATGACATTTACTACTAACAATTCTTCTGGAAAAGCATCCTCTTCTAAGTCTTCAGGTTATGTGTTGAAAACAACTAAGGAAGAAGACGCGGATACATCCTCCTCAGACGATGACGAGAACCTTTCAATGGAGGAATTTGAGAAGCAGCTCGCTCTCTTGACAAGGAAGTTTCGCCGCAACTTTCGAAGGGGTAATTCAAGTAAATCTCCATCCTTCGGAAAGTCGAACAAAGGCAAGGGTACTTCAAGTTACAAGTCAAGAAAGCAAGAGAACTTCTCAAAGGATAAGAAAAGTTCAGAGGGACAACTACAATGCTTCAAATGTCGAGGCTACGGCCACATTGCAACGGAGTGTCCCAACAAGTATCCGGCAAAGAAGAAGGCGATGCAAGTCGTCACTTGGGGATGACAACTCAACGTCAAATGAGTCGTCTTCAAGTGATGAAGAAAAGAGCTCCACGGCATTCCACGCGTCCATATCTTCACCCTTCATGTGCTTTATGGCAAGTACATCCGAGTCGTTGTCCAACTCCACTGTTGAAAAGAATGCAACGGACAATGAATCGGATGATTCGGAAGGTGAAGATTTTGCTTTAGCCTACCACAGACTTTTGAGGGATTCAAAAAAAGTGGCTAAGCAAAACAAGAGTTTGAGAGGGAGAGTGCATGATCTCGAAGAAGAAGCAAAAAGAGCAACTTCTCTCTCAAACGCTCTTGAAGTGGAAAGGGAAAATCTGATAAAAGTAAATGTTTCCCTTCAAGAGTCCAATGAGCGTTTTGAGAAGGAACATACAAATCTGGTGGATAAAGCGAATCACTTCTCAAAGCTCTACAACGAGGCTCGACAGGATAACCTGGAAATGACAAAGACCATTTTCCAACTCAAGGATGACTTACAGCGATTCTCTTCAGGAAGGAGTAAGTTGGATAGGACTTCTTGGTCTTGGTCAATCAAATCGGTTCGGCCTCGGATACACTCAAACTGGAAACAGTCCAAGTTCGAGTGGGATAGTTTTTGTGCCTCAGTCGGTATCTCCTCCTCCGACACCGGAATTCAAGACAAACAACGACAACAAACCTACTTCATCCTCTTTGGGATCGTCAAGATCTAAGGTATGTTTTCGTTGTGGTGTTTCAGGGCACATAAGAAGATATTGCAAGACGGGAGTCAAACGCTCACCTCAATCACCTCTTGCAACGACTACCAAAAAGGCGCCTCCCCGGAAATCAAAGCAAAACCTTTCAAATGAAAGAGCCTTGGTAGTTCACCGCGCAAGACGACATCATCAAGGAGCGGCAATCGATCTGACAAGACGCCTTCACCTAGGAGAATAACCTCACGACCATTACCGACGCACTCCAAAAGGGTTTGGGTGCGCAAAGGTGAAATTTACCCTTGTCTTGTTACCAATGTTTCCTTGCATGCATATGATAGTTCGTCTTGGTATCTGGATAGCGGTTGTTCCCGTCACATGACCGGTGACAAAAATAGTTTTCAAAATCTTGAGAAAATCTCCGGAGGACTTGTTGTTTTCGGAGACGGTCGATCTTCCAAAATTGTTGGAAAAGGGACGGTAGCTATTCCAGATGGCCCGATTTTGAAAAACGTCTTATTTGTTGATGGCCTTAAGACTAACCTCATAAGCATAAGTCAACTTTGCGACAATGGGTTTTTCAGTTAACTTTTCATCTGTTGAATGCGTTGTAACTGATAAGGACCATGTCTTCTTTTTAAAAGGGGTTAGATCTGAAAACAATTGTTATGTTGTTCCTAATAAATTTTCTGAAAATTGTAACTTAGCCACTTTGAATAATGAAACTCTTTGGCATGAAAGGCTAGGTCACTTAAATTTTAAGGAACTTACTAGAATTTCAAACAAGGACGTGGTCAAGGGGGTTCCAAAACTTTTATTAAACAAAACGTTGTGTGTGGTGGTTGCCAAAAGGAAAAACAGTCTAGGACTGCACACAAGAACTTGAACCACGTGGTACAAAACGGCCCTTGGAACTTTTGCACATGGACTTAATGGGGCCGACCCGTCAACCATCTTGGGAGGTAAATGGTATATTTTTTTATTGGTTGATGATTTCTTCTCGTATTCTTGGGTAGCATTTTTAAAAGAGAAAGCTGATACTTTTGATTCTTTTCACGAGATTTGCCTTCGTATTATGATTGAAAAGAATGAAAAGATCATTCGTGTTAGAAGTGATAGAGGTGGAGAATTCATTAATTCAAAATTCATTGATTTTTGTACTTCAAACGGTATTAAGCATGAATTCTCTGCACCCTATACACCTCAACAGAATGGTGTTGTCGAGCGCAAGAACAGGGTTGTTCAAGAGATGGCGCGTGTGATGCTTCATAGCCGGAATTTACCGCTACATTTTTGGGCTGAAGCTGTGAACACCGCTGTCTATGTCATTAATCGAGTGTTCTTGCGCCCGGGAACGTTAAATACACCATATGAACTATGGTGTGGTAGAAAACCCAACATCAAATATTTTCGCATCTTCGGGAGTCGGTGTTACATTTTACGTGACCGTGAAAATCTTGAAAAGTTTGACTTACGAAGTGACGAAGGGATTTTCTTGGGGTATTCTACTAATAGTAGAGCATATCGAGTATTTAACTTGGAATTTAAGACGATCGTAGAATCTATAAATGTTAAAGTAGATGAAGCTTTTCACTTTGCATCTGAAAAATCTACCCTCGATATCTCTCTAGATGATGATTCTCCTGCTATTGCATCTTCTCATAATAATACTCCCAATATTAATGATGCTTCTAATGGGTCTTCAAGTTTATCTAATGTGCAGGAATCATCTCATATATCTCCGAGTACTCCGTTTCAACAAACGCTACGAATCTCCAAGGATCATCCGGAATCGAATATTATTGGAGATCCACAAGAAGGAGTTAGAACTCGGAGGCAGTTGGTTTGTGGATTCGCTTGCTACGTATCTTAATCGAACCAAAGAACATAGATGAAGCTCTTCAGGATGACTACTGGATTAAAGCAATGCAGGAAGAGCTCCATCAATTTGAGCGAAACAAAGTCTGGAATAACGAAGCCTCCACAGCAACACAATGTGATAGGTACCAAATGGATCTTCAAGAACAAGAAAAATGAGGATGGTACTATCATCAGGAACAAGGGCACGATTAGTTGCTCAAGGCTACTCTCAAGTAGAAGGTATAGACTTTGACGAAACATTCGCCCCTGTAGCTAGACTCGAGTCCATTCGTATACTGTTTGCCATTGCTTGTCATTTAAAATCAAATTATTTCAAATGGACGTTAAGAGCGCATTTCTAAATGGGTTTTTAAATGAGGAAGTTTATGTGGCTCAACCGAAAGGTTTTGTAGACCATAAACAACCTAACCATGTTTTTCGTTGAAAAAGGCTCTTACGGTCTGAAACAAGCACCGCGAGCATGGTACGAAAGGTTGACAAAGCACCTTTTGGAGAAGGGCTATACTCGACGGGGAGCTGACAGGACTCTCTTTGTGAAGGCATTATCAAAGCAATTTCATTGTAGCACAAATCTATGTCGTGACATTGTATTTGGCGCAACAAGAGATAATGATGCTTCTAAATTCGCGGAGACCATGGAAAGCGAATTTGAGATGTCCATGATGGGCGATTGACTTACTTCCTTGATTGCAAATTAAAACAAAATGATGAAGGTATTCACTTGAGTCAATCCAAGTATGCAATGGAGTTGGTTAAAAAGTTGATCTTGAAAATTCGAAGGATTTTTCCGACTCCAATGGGAACTAGCCACAAGGGACTTGGAAGTGAATCACAAAGTGAGAATGTAGACGAGAAACTGTATCGAAGTATGATGGAAGTCTACTTTACCTCACGGCTAGTCGCCTGGATATATCTTTTGGTGTTGGGATCTGCGCGAGATATCAATCTGCACCAAAGGAGGTTCACCTGAAAGCGGTGGAAAAGGATCATCCGGTATATCAAAGGATCAATTAATTTCGGAATTTGTATCCTATGGAACAAGTTTGGATATTAGTTGGATACTCAGATGCCGATTGGGCAGGATCAGTGGATGATCGGAAAGCACGAGTGGTGCATGCTTCTATCTTGGCCATTGCCTTGTTGCATGGCACAGTAAAAAGCAGAATTGCAAAGCACTCTCAACTGCCGAAGCGAATACATTTCAGCTGGAAGTTGCTCAACTCAACTCATTTGGATGAAAAGCGTATTGAGCGACTTCCATTTCAGCATCTTCGGTAACAATTCTTTGTGACAACACAAGTGCAATTAACATTTCTAAAAACCCTGTGTTGCACTCTAGAACAAAACATATTGAACTTAGATATCATTTTCTTAGAGAGCTAGTTGAATCAAATACTCTTCAACTTTCATATATTTCAACTGAGGATCAATTAGCTGACATTCTAAACAAACCTTTGGATCAAAAACGTTTTATTCATTTACGAAAAGCAATTGGAATGCTTTCCTTGAAATAAATTCTTTTTGAAACCTTGCTTAGGATAGGTTTTGTATTTGTTTTGTTTTGTTCATTATCTATGTTTGTACATAGGACATTAATTGAGCATAGATCATAATTGACTTTAATTGCATCTTTTCGCACATTTAGAAATTTATTATGCTTTTGCCATCATAATATTTCACTGTTGCAATGATCATTTATGTTAATTAAATCATCTTCTAAGTGATCAAAGTCAATTTCTCTCTCAATGATCTCTTGGTATAGTCTTATTATCTTATTTGCTTAGTCGAGTATGAAATCGAGATCAATTTTTGGTTGAATACTTTATATCTTAAATAATGATAGCCAATTGAGGGGGAGTCAAAGAAAGTAAAATGCTCAAAAGAGTGTGGAAAGAGTTACATCCCAATGAGGAGTGTGAAAACTACCACCACATGGAGGAAAGAGCTACCACACGGTCGGTTTCCGAGTATGTGTGCAGCTAGCTACACATGTATACCAAGCAGGTTGTGTTCAATTTTTTGATTAAGTAAAATGCATTGAAAACTTGACTCCGTCAAA
>CM055065.1:13379259-13484912 GCA_029204045.2 Tillandsia leiboldiana
AAGTCACCTATCCCTCCCCGTGACTTACTCCTCAGCAACACAACAGCAACCACCATACGGCATAGCCCGATTGCGTAATCCCCTCACCTCCGAGTCAGAATTCGCAACGGCGTCCTCGTACTCCAAACCTCACAGACCCCAAAAGGAACGAGTCAAACACGGGCGAGGGGTCCAAAACATAACACTCCAGAGCTGAGACGGCAGAAAAACCTCAAAACATCCAACAAAAGCGGGGGGAAAAGGAACAAATAGCCCGAGCAACACGCTCTAGACATCACTCCTAAGAGCCAACGCAATACCAAAAACTGAGCCCCGAAACCATCCACACAACACCTGCACAACAAATAGCCTAACAAGCGGGGGTTCACTACTCAGTTCACCTCAAAACTCAACCCAAGCGGATTGCTCATCCGCAGCCTTTCAAATCAAAAGGATCCTCAGGACAACAACTCAAACCCTGCACACAAGGATGGCCCCACAGTGCCAGCTATGAACCGTGCAAACTCGACTCCACAAATAGCTCTTCTCTGCTCCAGCATCCACGCCACCCACAGTGGCTCTGTCGGGTGGGATACGGGATGCTCACAAAAATTCAAATGTGGCTCTACAAGCCACTACGTTGAGGTTTCGCACTATAACTCACAAATCACATCTCCCACCACTGACTAGGTTAGAACGCGCTGTAACCAATCTCCCCACCCCCGTCATCAAGCTCTGCTGGCACTATCCCGTCCAAAAACTCTCACCCCCACAATGCCGTCGATCTCGGCCAGTCTTAAATAGCATCCACTTGGCCGATTTTCAACCGCCGCGCCCCTTCGGCTAGAAGAAGTAATCCAGAAGATATGCTCTCGCGACAACTTGCACCACAAAAACTGGCCAAAAAGCTTCTTCCCACAGACCTAGTCACACAAATACAAATGCTGCACAAGCTCTAAACACTCAGGGAGGGGGGGTAAAAACCAAATATTCCTGGAGATGCCGCTAATCAAACCGTTCAGGCCAACGGAACACAAATTCCTCAAATCTAGAGGCAACAGGGCATTAGTCAATCCATTGGCTTCACTGTACTCGTAATGCCCCTACTTGCCTGAACCCATCTAGACAATGCCCTCACTGAAATTCCAAAATTGGCGCAAAGCATCAAAACAATAACTGCCGGAATATAGCTCCTTCAAAAGGTTCTAAATAATACCTGGACCTGCCTGGTACTCCAATCCCCAAGGGCTCTCACCGTCGTGTATCAACGACGTGGGCACGTCAAGGAAATCAAACAGACCCTCTATCCAGACCGACTCCTAGCAGAACGAGTAAGTTCACTGGCCAACCGGTGTCGCGATACAACTCTCCCAGCTAGTACCATAATCCAATTGGTGCTATGTAAGGTTGGCGCGGTTTCCAGACACACGTCAACCGCAACAATCCAAAAACTCCCGATACGGCGGCATAACCATCAAAGGTCCGAGTGGACATCCACCCGGGATGTACTAGCCCAGCGGAAATAGAAATATCCTTTGGTCCGCGGCGCACACTATAATGCTCCTCTCACACAGTCGCTAAACCCTGTGTGCTCGAACAATCCCCCATAACAAGACTCCTTTGTCTCCTCGCAAAAGTCACATCACACCCTCTCTGCACTTAACCATCCAGTGGTGCCGTGCCAACCAATCCCAAGCACCTGGTCAAAAACATCGAACTGCCACCCATATCAAGAGGTTTGCTGGTATAACCCATGGTCTCAACACACTGAACAAAACCCCACAAGCCTCCTTCACATGCATACACCTTGGTATTCTGTCCTTAGTGCACGTGGTAATAACTCTGCCTTTAGTCCATGCCGAAAGCAAGGTGCACTAACTCCGACTGCTGTGATGAAATCACACCTGCAACAACCCATCCACTACTGCCGTGGCGCCCTCCAACCAGGCGGCACAAGCCATCCACACTATGCAAGCGGTTGTCGCTTAGTCCATCAGAAAATATCCCATCAATCACAAGGGAGCACGACCTCTGTCTCTGCTCACCTGAGGCAACAGATACGATCCTCCGCAGACAACAAAACCACGCTACCGTTGCGCTACTTCTGGATATAGACACTGATACTGCCATCGGGGTCCGCCCGATCCCCAACATCTCAGAAGCCATCATTGCAACCGTCATAAGACAAAACACCATTAATCCATGCAATTCCCTATACCTTATCCTTTCTAAGCTCACCCCTTCACTCCCATATGATACAATCAAAAGCAAGTTATAAATCACAAAGGGTAGAATCCCTTGGGTAAGCTTTGCATTAACCATCCACAAGGATTATCCCCCCAGGAAGCGCAAAACGAACAATGCCTCTGCCTGCCGACTGTCCTCCATCACCTGCGCCAAGCGCCTCCCTCCAGAACTCGCCGTCTAGCGGCAGATCCCCATCCAAGGAAACTGCAGTGTCCAGCTCCAACACAAAAGCCTACTCCGACGAGCATCCACAGTCCAAACCCGAACATGAGGGACCGAAAAGAAACTAAGAGTATCCTGGCGCAATCCACTCCCAATCTCACTTATCCTATGTGCCTCGCCCTCGAAACCTGGAGCACCAGTTCAACAACTGCATAAACTCTCTAGCACAGGGAGGCTCTCAATTGATCACTCCATCACCCCCAACCACGACTCTGCCTCCAAAGGCTCCAAGCTCAATCTTAACGAGTCGGGTGGTCATCTGCCAATCTGGCTCACTTAATCAACATGCCCACAGCTCCTCTGCTGTCAACCATCCACCCTACCTCAGTGCCTTGGCACTAAACATTGGCACGGAGGGGGCCACTCGCTCTATTGGCACTACAGAAATCCCTGCCGCTGAGGGTACTACATCCTGGTGGTCTCAGAAGAAAAGTACTGTCGGGCTGCCCCTGCAACTGACAACTGCGTCACCAAACTAGCTGCTCACTCTGCCGCTGATATGCCTCTGACAATCCTGTCATCTGGTTTCGGAGTTCTCTGACCTCAATCCGGGTATCCGGCCCAAAACCAACCGCTCAAGCTCAACTGCCATGACAGGATGCACAAGGGTCCCAAACCCAGCGTCGGGGAGACACCGCTCGCCACGACGAACCACAAATCAGCACACAGCAACGCTCGACCCAATCCAGCGAAAGTCTAGAGCATGTCACCCATTCCATAGCGTTATGTTGTCCAGCCAACACAACTACTTAGGAGAATAAACATGCCAATCACTCATCCCGTCCCTCGGGAGAGGTGTAAAACTCAATCAGGACTCTCGCTACAATCACGACTCTCACGAAGTCATCCTAGGGTCCAACCACAAGCCTAGGGTTTCTAAGTCCACCATGACCTACAACCTAGGCTCTGATACCACCTAATCTGTCATGCCCCGGGTCGAAACTGCGACCCGGCTCGCCAACAGATCCGCCACCTACCAAACCCGCATAGGCGAAGCGTCCTACCTGCAAAAAGAGCTACAGCTAACAGATATCAGAGCTAAAAGATAAACTGCTGTAGAATAAAATAACCACTGTACAACTGAAGATAAAACAACAAGGTCCATCTCCCAAAATGATAATCCATACATTAACCTCGAGTACAAAACTCATAGCTCAACAGGGAATATCTCAAATAAAACATCAGTGTACAAGCTCTCAATACTCATATCCTCACTACATCAGTCTCTCAAAAGAGGAAATAAATACCAATCTACCGACTATAACTGAAGATCTCCTCCAAAGGGGGTACCGCTACTTCTCCAAAGATGGGTCTGGATCTAGCTCGCTACTCCCCTCAACCACGCCAGCAACCACAACGGCAACACCCGCCAAGACTCTGCAAAACAAAGAGGAGAAAGGACAAAAGGGAAACCCCCAACGGGCGTGAGAACTACGCAATAAGGGAGTTCTCAGTGGGTATCGCCACTAGGCCCGACGATCTGCCACCAAGACTACTAGAGGCAAAAGATAACCGATGCAGTAAAACTGAAAGAAGAAGCTGGAAACCTCTACAGCTACCATGCCTCTATCCAATGCTCAAATGGGAAACTGATGAAGATATGCAACACTCGCACACGAGGTGCTCAATCGACCCAATCGAGCTGACTGGCCACATCGGGTCCAGTCAAACCTCGCCCACCTACAACCACCTCCCGCTGACGGGCAGAATTACGTAGGGCGTCCAAACGGACTAACTCGCTATCGAGTAGTGGCTCATGCAGGCTATAGTCAAATCCATGCCCTCTCTCTCTCAGAACGGAAAGACTCAAGATGCTCACCTCTCACACAATGGTCAAAGAACTCACAACGACCACGGGACCACCGTCAAACCCCCGAACGGTTCCCAACAATACTCACTGGTCTAACACAGCTACTAGACTCCACTCGGTCCCCCCAGGCACGAGTGTAACAAAAGTATCTGCCTGAATAAACCCAATCGATAGACCAGTATCACTGGTACTGCCTGCTCTGCTGTCGAACTCAAGAACCCCGCCTGGTGCCCGGCGCTCACCAACCGTGGAAAAGCCTACTCCGGAGTGGCACTCGAGGGGAGTGACCCATACGAGTAAAGTATCACTGTATCAAGCATCACTGTATCGAGTATCTCTGTAACCACTGTCTCATAATAGCAGGACTGGATCAAGACTATGATCAAAGTGGGAAACTCCGTGTCACGCCCCGGTTGTAAACCAGAACCCAGGCTCGCCAACAGATCCGCCGTGCACACAGAATTTTCCATGTACACGAAGCGCTGGTACCTGCTCAATATAAGATATATAATAGAAGAGCATAAACAGAGCTGAACTAAAAGAACTATAAGTATCTCAGACTGGAAATAAGATACAAGCTGAAATAAAGTACAATAAACTCCCAGCTCACTAACCAAAATACAAACAGCTGGCTAAACCAGTCCCAAAAGTAAACTACTGTAATCTGAGATACAAACGGGGCAATAAAAGTCCAGCTACTCTCACAGTCGGGGTAGATGATCTAGCTAGTCCGCAATCCTCTTACCTCGATCAGCCGCTGATGGCCCAGCAGCTCGCGCAGATGACTCTGCAAAACAAAGGGAAGAAGACAGAAAACAACAATGGGGGTGAGAACTACTAGATAAACCAGTAGCCTCCCCCAGTGGTAAAACCTCAAATGCTGACACACCCACTAGGACTATAAGAGGCAAAAAGGAAGGAACAGTGGTATGCAATATAGACTGCTGGAAAAAGAGAAACTACTACCACTACTACTATGCCTTAGATGCTGTGCCAAAGGTTCGGTATGCATGCAACTGTAAATCTAACTGCCCAAAGAAACCAATCAAAGGGCCAGGAAGTACTGGCACTGCCTGCTCTGTCACCAATCGCAACTCATCAAGGTGCCCGGCGCTCGGCACGGTGTAAAGCCTACTCCGGAGTGGCACTCGAGGGGAGCGACCCACACGAGTAAAGTATGTACAGTATCCCTGTATCAAGTATCTCTGTATCAAGCATCTCTGTAACCAATATCTCACAATAGCAGGACTGGATCATGACTATGATCAAAGTGGGAAATATCCGTCCACTAAAGTAACCCTGATCCCCAATCAGATGCAATAGTAATCAAGTGGGAAACACCATCCACTAGGAAAATCTGAAACCCGATCTGATGCATAAGTGAACACCCGGTCTACCGCCTAATGTCCGCGGCTGCCGCAACACCCGATAAGCCCAAGATCTGATAGAGTAATCAACAGCTGGCTAACCGCCTCAAGTCCGCGGTTACTACCATGCCCCACAATATATTATCGAGTCAAACCTGTCCCAGACTCCAGCCTTAACACACTATCCCAAACCTTGCTCAATCCGAGCAACATATATCCGAATACGAAGGAGAATAGTGAAACATGGTTTCTCCTAAGTCAAGTCCCAAAGATAGTGTAGCAATAAGTAGTAGCCTATCTAGATGTCCAAACAAGCATGCAAAGGTTCACATTTAGAAACAGAAGGAAAGTATTTAAATATTTATTTAGAAAAGATGGTTTTATGATAATACTTTAGCATGCGATGATAGTTTACAGCATATGTCCAACAACAGTGTCCCAGTTTACCATAAATGAGCTGTCATATTATTTGTGGGGTTTACTTATGCATTTCATGAGTACAAGTACCGATTATCTGTTTAAAGTCGGGAATCTCTAATACTCCTAGTGAGATAGTCAGTAATGAGGTAAGCAACAACCACCCACCTCGAAAAGCGTGCCCAATACCCAAGAAATACCCACTGTCCTCTATGCACACCGTCAGCTGAAACAGTATCCTACAATATCACATAAGTGTATACGGTGTAAGAACTACAAGTCTCAAACAGATTTGCTATTTTTATAATCAGCACGCAAAACGAGGAATTTCACCTCTGTCCCGAGCTCCTAAAATCTCAGAAAACTCACGGTTGTGTTCCTCGCAAAAAGTAGCCCAAAATCGACTCATGAATCGCCTCAATCTGATATTCTACGCAGAGAAACAATTCGTCGAAGTCGCCGCTGTCCAAAACCCAAACAGCAAAAGAGGGGGTCAAACACCTCGGGAATCGTGCCAAGGAATCTGAATCCAGAGAAACGACCAACACGAAAAACGAAGCCCTACCGCTTAGAAACACACTGGCGAAGAATCGTCAAAACAGGACTCCTGTACTGCGCAGGGGACTCCTCGGACTGAAATGCGACGATAACGGGCCAAGCTTGGGGAAAAACGAGGCACACTGTAAAATCCGGATCGCCACTGTCGAACTTCCAGAAAATCTGGGAACGCACCACGAGGTAGAAAAATCAGTGAGGAACAACTTCTCTTCAATGACCTCTCTCAGATTCTCTCTCTTTCTCTCGGAAAATGGAGAAAAGAAGGGAGGGGAAGGGCTATTTATAGGCCCAATAAAACAATTGGGAAAATGACCTTCATGTCCCAACTTTCGGGCGGCTACAGTGCCAAGGCCCACTTTCGGGCGTGAACAGTGCAGCCCAGGCCACGTTTCGGGCGGCTACAGTGCGGCCCGGCCCAGCCCGCCCGCGCACGGGATCCCTTCCCGTCCAACCCGGCCGTCCGACCCGGCCCACGGCCCGCCACGTGTCCGCCAAACAGGCGGCAGCCGTGCGGGCCCAACGGGGAAGCGCCACGTGTCCCCCGTGATTGGCGGCAAGGTGGGTTGCCCCAGCCAACGGCGTGGCGACACGTGGCCCCGCCCGACACGGCTGTCGGCGGGCACCGCCGCACGTGCGCCCACGTGCGCCCATGTGCGCGTACGGCCGCCGCCGAGTGGCGCCGCGTGCGCCACGCGCACATGGACCAGCCAACCCGGGGCCGCCACGTGGCGCGCACCCGGTCCACCGTGCACCACGCCCCCTCCGCGCCTGCCCGGCCTGCCCGCGCTGCCCGCGCACCCTCCCGTGCGCCGCGCGCCTGCACCGGCCCAACCGCGTGCTGCCACGTGGCCCGCCGGTCCACCATGCACCGGCGGCCCTTCCGTGGACCGGGAGGCGTGCGCCGGCCCAATGAGGAGCCGCCACGTGTCCCTGGCCGGGTCCACCGGTCCCCCCATGCACCAATTTGCGCAGAAAACTTCCGGGGGTCCGTTTTTGGCATCCGGACTCCAAAATAAATAAGTAATAGCCGTTTCAAGCGATTTTCCGCGCTGAATTCAAATACGGCTCCGATTGGCCCAAATCATTTTCTAAAATTCGGCAATTACCTCCGAAGGTCAAACCAACAGTAACTACCACACTGTGTCCATCCGTAGCATCCCTTTGATGCACTGTGGACCTAATACACCAATAATAGATGTTTCTCACCCAGGATTCATGGGAAACACAGTACGAAAACCTGGGCCACTACACTCCGTCACTAACAAAACCCCGATCTGATGCAATAGTACTCAAAAAGTGGAAAACACCATCCACTAGAACAAATCTGATACCCAATCTGATGCAATAGTCAACATCCGGTCACCGCCCCAAAGTCCGCGGTCACCGCAATAACCCACAACCCACAATTGGGTAAAATAATCAAGATCCGGTACACCGCCTACTGTCCGCGGTTGCCGCAATAACCCACAACCCAACATCAAGCACACCTGTCTCTGACCCGAAGGTCCCAGCTACACTATCCCAAACTCTGCTCGAACCCGAGCAACAGGACTCAAAAGTCTAAATAAAAAGGAGAAAGAAAGCAATCATGGTTTCTCCTAAGTCAAATTCCAATATGTAGTGCAGCAGAAAAAGATGGCCTAACTATATGTCCATACACATATGTCCATACAAGCATGCATTTGTCCTCAAGAAGAATAAAGAAAATAAACCTCATGCCAAAATTATCAATGACCATACCTGTCCATAATTCTCAATCCAGAATGGCTCCTCAGAGTAGAACCTGCACATAACTACATAATCCTATCCCAATGCATAAACCATCCTCATAAAAGGTTATGTGCTAATATGGCATGATAATTAATCATATAGGGTATCCTTGCCTTAGATAAGCTTCCACTAATCATCAACATGACTATTTGATTAATACCATTGTCATACTGTGAATAATTCACTTGCAATTTCCATAAAATCCTCATTGTTAAACTTACCGATCAATCCCAGTTATTGTACCATTCACCTGCATGCAATGCTAACATATGAAAATTTAGAGAACCGTCCACCGGTTCCGGGAATAAGGCACCCACCTGAAAAGCTGACTGTCCAAAGCCCAACAGCTGAAAACACCAAATAACTCTAATCCCTTGCTCCAATAAGTTCAGCACACCCGTAACTCTCCTGGCACAATACAAAGTCCACTAATTACACTAGGCTCCCAATTATAGCACTTAAAACCACATACAACCTCGAATTCTGAACTGTTAAATTATCACCTACAGATAGTGCCCAGAAAATTCCAATAAAAATATCACAGCAATCCATGCGTCGATAGCTTCGAAACGGTCCCTTGCACGCCCAAATCGGAGTTCGATAAGTCAAGATAAAAATTCGGCAAGGGGGTACACTCATACAAAAATCTGTGTTAAAACTGTACACTGTTCACTGAGAAAACAGTAATTTTCACCTCTGATGAAATCTCAGAAAAATCCAAGAAAAATACGAGCGCGTTCCTTGCGATCAGTAGATGAAAAAGTTGTACAAGCTCGTTTCCGGCTGACGCTCGTACGCAAAGATATGGCCAAAATACCCCCCTGCTGTCAAGGAAGTCCACACAGAAAATGGGGTTACAGTTTGCCTTGGGATCCGTGCCAAAACCTCGAACGGGAAAGTGCGACCAAAACGAAAGATGAAGTCCTACCTCTTAGGAGTCTGCCGGCGCAAGAATCACAGCAAAATGATCTCGGGGTAGCCCAGGGGAGCTAAAACACTGTCGCTGCGCCGAAGAAGAACACTAGAAAGCAACATCGCGCCGCACCGTAAATAGGGAACCTCAGGATGCGTGCTCCCAAAAATCCCAAAACTCTGCAGGAAGATCAAGGACTTGAAGATGAAAATCTTCCAAGAAGGGAGCTCGGGGAGATCTTGCAAGGGCTGAGAGAAAAAGAGCAGAAAAGAGGGCTCGGGCTGCCTATTTATAGGCTGAAGAAAACAATTGGGAAAATTCCCATCCTGTCCCAACTTCCGGGCGCCCGGTCCGGTCCGCCCGAATTCGGGCGCGCACAGTGCGGCCCGGCCCGCCAAGTTTCGGGCGCGCACAGTGCGGCCCGGTCCACCACACAGCCCAGTCCACTACTCCCCCGGGCCCCACTGCACCCGGTGCACCTGCGCCCGCAAATGGCGACGCGACACGTGGCCCGGCAACCTGTGCACCGCGCACGTCGCGCCGTGGACCGCGCACGTCGCGGCTGACCCGGGCCCGTACGGCCACCTGCCCCGCCGTACGGCCACCTGCCCCGGTCAACAACTCCACCGATTGCGTGGACCGGGAGCACAACACCGGACCAACTACCTCACGCCACGTGTCCACCCGGTCTACCGTGCACCACCGGCCTGCTCCGTGAACCCAGACCACAACACCGACCAGTGAGAACCTGCCACGTGTCCCTTCCTCGGGTGCACGACGGCCGCGTGGACCGCGCACCTGACCGCGCCCCCCGCGCGCCTGCCCGCGCCCCAGTGCGCCTGCCCGCGGCCGCGCGCCGCCTGCCCGAGCGCCTTCCGCCGCCTTCCGCCGCTGCCCGCCGCCGCCAGCCGCCGCCGGCGATCGCCGGAAACACTGTTCCGGCGATGAACAGTAAAATTACTGTAGCAAGCTCCGAAAAAATACAAGTAAATAGCCCATCTTAACCGTTTTCGCGCGCTGATTCCAAATCCGGCGTCCATTTTGCCAAATTCCAATCCTATAATTTGCCGGAGGCTCCCGGAAAGGTATTTTTAATCCGAATTCCGCGCCGAGCCTAAATTTGATATCCACTCCTCGTGTAAACTCTTCTAAACATCCGATGGGGTCCCCCGATTACCTACGAGATCCATTTTAAGCCCCGAGTCCATCTCTGTGTCCAAACTGGCGCGCGAACACCGCCGACATGCCACGTAGGCTTCCAGAAGCTGCTGGTCACACTGTAGAAGCCCTGCAAAGATCCGGGTCACCACATAGAGACAATGATGCTTCTAAATTCGCTGAAACCATGGAAAGCGAATCTGAGATGTCAATGATGGGCGAACTGACATACTTTCTTGGATTGCAAGTGAAACAAAATGATGATGGCATCCATTTGTGTCAATCCAAGTATGCAAGGGAGTTGGTGAAGAAATTCGGATTAGAAGATTCTAAAGATTTTTCGACTCCTATGGGAACTAGCAATAAGGGATTAGGAAGTGAATCTCTTAGTGAGAGTGTAGACGAGAAGCTTTATCGCAGCATGATTGGAAGTCTACTCTATCTTACAGCTAGTCGCCCGGATATATCCTTTAGTGTTGGGATTTGCGCGAGATATCAATCAGTACCAAAGGAGGTTCACCTGAAAGCGGTGAAAAGGATTATCCGGTACATCAAAGGAACTTTGAATTTCGGAATTTGGTATCCTATGGGAACAACGCTTGACATTATAGGATACTCAGATGCCGATTGGGCAGGATCTGTGGATGATCGGAAGAGCACGAGTGGTGCATGTTTTTATCTTGGCCATTGTCTTGTTGCATGGCATAGTAAAAAGCAAAACTGCATTGCACTCTCGACTGCCGAAGAAGAATATATCTCAGCGGGTAGTTGTTCAACCCAACTCATTTGGATGAAAAGTGTGTTGAGCGACTTCCGAATTTCAGCAACTTCGGTAACGATTCTTTGTGACAACACAAGTGCTATAAACATTTCCAAAAACCCTGTGTTGCACTCAAGAACAAAACACATTGAACTTAGATATCATTTTCTAAGAGAGCTAGTTGAATCAAATATTCTTCAAATTTCCTACATTTCAAATGAGGATCAATTAGCTAACATCTTAACAAAACCCTTGGATTTAAAACGATTTATTCATTTGCGTAAGGCAATTGGAATGCTTTCCTTGAAATAATTTCTTTTGAAATCATTGCTTAGGTTAGGTTTTGTTTTTGTGTTTTTGTTCATTATCTATGCTTAGACATAGAACATTAATTGAGCATGTGTATTATTGACTTTAATAGCATCCTTTCGTTTATTTAGAAATTTATTATGCTTTGGATATCATAATAATTCATTTGATGCAATGATCATTTATGTCAATTAAATCATCTTTGTTTTGATCAAAGTCAATTTCTCTCTCAATGATCTCTTGGTATAGTTTTTATCTTATTTGACTATTTAGTCGAGTATGAAATCGAGATCAATTTTTGGTTGAATACTTTATATTTTAAATAATTGATAGCCAATTGAGGGGGAGTCAAAAAAAAAGTGTTATGCTCAAAAGATGTGGAAAGAGTTACATCCCAATGAGGAGTGTGAAAACTACCACCACATGGAGGAAAGAGCTACCACATCGGTCGTCCGAGTACTGTGTGCAGCTACCACATGAATACCAAGCATGGTTTTTCAAGACTGATTAGATAAAAATGCTTTTTGGAATACTTGACCCTGTCAAATTCCAAAGTTGGTATAAGATGGGGATTTTATTGAAAGATGCTCAAAAAGCCACTCCTTACTATAATTTGACTAGATATATTATCTAACTTATCTGGGATTTCAAACATCTATTGATCTTGGTATTTTATTTTCTTTACCAAATTGATGATTTGATAAAGGCATTACTCATAAGATCATGTTAGATGTGATTGAAGTTGTTCAACTTTAAGGGATTTAATTTTTATAAATTTTCGTTTCATTTGTTGAATATTGCTGATAGATTTGACATAATCTATTTCTTGTTGTATGAAACGATGATTTTCATTTAAAGTTGATACACAAAAGCGCTTACATACTTTTTCTGGATTTTATGGAATTTTTCTGAATTATTCTGAAGAAAAAGTTGGAGACGATCCGGATTGGACAAGCCGATCCGGATCCCGAACGCAGGTATTTCCTGCGGGTAGCCGATCCTGACTGGATTCACGATCCGATCCGGATCGCGGCTAGGGTTTTATCTAGAACAAAAGGGTTTTGATTTCTTCTAACTTCAATCTTTTGTTCCTAAGTCTCCAGAGCTTCTCTCTCTAGAATTCATCCATTTTGGAGGCTTCCAAACTCAAGTTCTTCGATTCTAAGTAAGTTTTCTTGATCAAAATCTCGGTTTTTCACAGTTTTTCATGTTTTTCCTCAAAACGTGATGAAAATTTTGTATCTTTTTCGTTTTGGATTGGTTTTTGATCAAATTTCTTTTGAAATAAGAACTCTGGGTAGAATAGTTTTGATTATATGCTAGGTATTCTCCTGATTAACGGATTTTTAGGCTTCGATTTCTAAAATTTCGGTTTTAGGGCATATAATAGGAATTTTTGAAAATCATGGGATTGATCTATTTTTAAAATTCTTTTGGCAAAACTAGTTTGATACCTAGTCTCTCTACATGATAATGATTGTTTAGGTACAATTTTTCCCATTTTTGAAAATAAACAATTTTTGTCGTATTCTTGAGTTGTTGCTCACAGGATTCTCCTCTTCACAAACATAGCTAAATGGTGATCACTTGGGTAATCTTCCTTCTCTCTGCTATGGTGCACACGAGAGCGACTAACAAGCCCAAAAGGGGAAAGAAAGCTCGGGACAATTCGGAGACCGAGACCGAAACCGAAACAGATTCCATTGATTGGGATGAGCTTCAGGTTGAAGTAACTGCTCCCACTGCTTCGAAAGGGAAAGCTCCTGCAGAAACATCAAAGGCAAAGGCTCCACCTACTGCTGCTGAAAAAGGAAAGGCCCCAATGGACCCTAGTCCAACCAAAACCAAGCGAAAAAGCGTTGCAAGAAAAAGAGGAAGTGCTCGGGGCATTTCAATTGAAGAACCACTTGCTAGCCAGCCTCCTCCACAAGACTTTATTAGCTCTGGAAGGATCAAGGATTTTGAGAAAAGGGAATGCATTGGCGAAAGACATGTCAATGTCAAAGCCCTGAAGGAACGATCTCCACTTTTTGGGACTCTGTTTGACCGGGCGGGTCTTGCTCCCATTTGCCATTTCACTGAGTCTACTGGGTATTGTCTTCACTCAGTAAGAATGTTTTATCAAAATGCTTCCAGTCTAATTGATCGGGAGGACGGACATCGAGAATTTCAAACATTGGTTAAAAATGTTAAGATTAAAGTCACCCCTCAACTGATTGGAGAGGTGTTAGGGATGAAGGCCAGAGTTGATGGACCTCATTATCTGAAAAGTCAAATCTTCTCCACCAACTCCTGGAGAGTGGTAGTTAATGGAATCTGTCTTCCAGATACTCTGTCGACAGGAAATTTCGTCTTTTCAAAAGAGCTTCGACCAGAGTATCGCTACATGAACTTCATTGTTTGTTATAACATTCTTCCTAACATGAATACAAAGGTTCTTCGATGGGACAGGATGTTATTTCTTTATCTTCTTGGAAACCCCGCAGCGGTAATGGGAGCAAATTTAAACATTCCTTACCTCATCTGGTCAAGGATGGCACGCTATGTGGAACATGCTCACCCTATAGAGAGACTCCCCTATCCTATGATAATTATGCGCATCTTTCAGAAATTTAAAGTCGACACAAGTACGAACTCCTACATGCACAGTCTAGGAACAATCAATGAAACGACAATAGTGAAGTCTCTCTCCACTAAACAAGATGAGCCCCCATCACCTCCTCGCCGACGAAGAGCACAACCACAAGCAACAACGTCTGCACCGCAAGCAACACCTCCAGACCCACCAGCACATGCAGCACAACAAGCACCTCCATCAACTTCCGATGATGATGCATCGGTTACCTCAATCTATAAAGAACAACAGCGTCTCTCCAACGAGCAAGAACGCATATCTAACGAGTTCGTTGAGATGAAAGAGGATCTTAGAGAGGTTAAGAAAGAGCAAGCCTCAATGAACAAGCGCATCAAGAAAATATTTCAGAAGCTAGGATGCATCAGTTCTGAGGATTCTGAATAAAGTTTTATTCTAATCTTCTCTTTTGCAGGCTTTTAGTATTTTTTGTTTAGTTCTCAGGTTTTTCACATTTTCTGAACTTTTAACTCTTCCTTCTTTTGAAATTTTTGGCTAACTTTAGTGACAAAAAGGGGGAGAGAAGTATAAACAATGATACAATCGTACAATGTTAAACAATGATACAATCATACAATGTTACTTGGAAAACTTGAAACTATGGAAACTATGGAGGTAAGTATAACCTCAACTTGAAAGGTAAGTATAACTTCAACTTTGGTTTTTATTGTTTCAATGCATGCCTCGACTAACTATTTGACTAACTATTTGGGCATGTAATATTACTAACAAGTTGTTTGATTACTAACAAAGTTATGACATTTTGAATTTTATTGCTTAGAAGATATGTCGATGTTTGATTGTGATCTTATTACATATCTAAATTCGTGAATGTCATGGTGAGTATAAACTCTATCTCTGTTAGGTTTTGAATGCTAAATATTCTTGAGGTATCTAACGATCTCTTTTGTCAAGAATGATTTCTTTTTGCAGAGAGTGCAGATGTCTAAGTCTAGAGTCTGTTTTAGGAGTTTATCTCATGTATTTAATTTTGGATCTCCATTGTAAATTTTTGTTGTATGGTGATAGCAACAAAAATATCTTTTTAAATTTCTTAAGTGGATTTGTGTTTTGTCACGAAACCGCCAAAGGGGGAGATTGTTAAGAAATTTGTTTTGGCGCATTTCGTGAAAGTATTAAGTCTTGAAGATTGAAGGTGAAGAACTTTGGATCATATAACTCAATCTCAAGAAAGAAGAATTCAAAAGGATCAGGTATGTTTAACTAATTAATTTTGGTGATCCGAATACTTCTTATAGTGTAGAAACACTTGGATGAATTTTTAATTGCATAAAAATCAAAAACTGGACATGGGACATGTTCAAGATCCGGATCAGACATTTCAATCCGGATCCCGAAGGGTGTTGATTCATACGCAAATCTAATCCGGATCCAAGCCATTTCTGATCCGGATCCCGAACATTGGTTTTTGCTGAAATGTATGAACAATCCGGATCAGGCATTTCAATCCGGATCCCGAACCTTTGTTTTTCTGGAAATTGGCTGTTTCGTTACGACAGTCCGGATCGCCGTAAATCCGATCCGGATCGTCGTCCTGTAAAATTCCAGAAAAGGTTAGTTTTTGATTCTTATCCTCTTCCAACGGTTTCTAACCTATAAATAGACCCTATGATTCTTTTCCTAGGGTAAGCCGTATAGGCCGCTTAATCCGAATAAATCAAAAGACGGCCATATAAATCCACCTATAGAGAAGAAAGGAAATCAATAGATTTAATCCTATGTTTCTTCATCTATATTGATTGATTTGATTCTAGGTTTTCATACTCAGATTTTGAGTAGAATCAAATTAATGAATACTTAGATAGTATTTCCGATCTATTTCTAATCTAAGTATTCGGCGGATCATCACCACCCAAAAACAACGATTTTTCCAAAATCGACGCGTGGACTCGCGTGGCCTTGTGGATTCAAGGTGCTACCGCTCTCGTGGATTCGGAGCGAGGTACGTTCGTGGATTCGAGACGTGCTACTTGGTGAAGACCGTGGATTCGGTCAGACGTCGTGGATTCGGCGTTGGACGCAGATCGTGGATTCGAGAAGCGTTGCGGAGCGAGCGGAGAAGATCAACTAGGAGCATATGGAAAAAGGTTGAGTCGTCTGTGAGTACGGTATATCACCTTTGTACGTGTTATAATTCTAGTGGATTTCACCGTGTTATCGGTCCCGTGGTGTTTTACTCCGGTTTGGAGTTTTCCACGTAAAAATCTTGCGTGTTATTTTTTATTTCCGCATTGGGTTTTATTGCGCAACGATTTTTGAGTGTTTAAACGTTTGCACCTTGTGGTGACCCGGATCTCTGCAGGGCTTCTACAGTGTGACCAGCAGCTTCTGGAGGCCTATGTGGCGTGTCGGCGGTGTTTCTGCACTAAATTGGACACAAGTGTTGGACTTCGGGTGTTAAATGGATCATATAAGTGATCGGAGGACCCCGTTGGATGATTAGAAGTAATTTCGCGCGAAGCAGATATTAAAAATGGACTCAGCGAGAAGTTTGGACCAAGAAACACCTTTCCGGATGCCTTCGACAATTTTTAGGAATGGAATTTGCCAAATCGGACACCGGATTTGGACTCAGCGCGCGAAAACGATCAAAATGGACTATTTACATGCATTTTTCGGAGTTTGCTACAGTAAATTACTATTCACTGGCCGGAACAGTGTTTCCGGCGATCGCCGGCGGCGCGGGCAGCGGCGTAAGGCGGCGGCGCAGGCTCGGGCAGGCGGTGCGCGGCCGCGGGCAGGCGCACGGGCGCGCGGGCAGGCGCGCGGGCGCGCGGGCAGGTGCGCGGTCCACGGGCAAGGCGTGCACCAGGGGAGGACACCTGGCAGTTTATTACTGGGGCGGTGTTGTGCGCGCGGTCCACGCAAGGAGCGGAGCAGGTGACCGGGGTAGGTGGCCGTACGGCGGGGCAGGTGGCCGTACGCGCGGGGGGGCAGGCACGTCGTGCGCGGTGCGGGAATGGCGATGCCACGTGGCGCGCCGCCATTGGCGGGCGCACGTGCACCGGGCGCTGCGGGCGCGGGTGAGTAGTGAAGCGGGCCACGTGGGGGGCCGTGGCGGTTTCGGGCCTGCACAGTAATGGGCCGGGCCCATTACTTTAGCAGCCCGAATCATTCATTCGGGCGCCCGAATCATTCGGGCGCCCGAAAAAGAGGACACAGATGTCATTTTTGGATTTGTTTTCTGGAGACTATAAATAGCCCCCTTTGGCCTGTGATTTGGAGCTTTTCCTGAGGTCTTCTTCTCCTGAGCCCTGAAGCAAAGTTCTTCATCATCTTGTGCTCTATCTTCTGAGGAATTTTGGGAATTTTTGGTGGCACGCACTTCGAGGTTTGCGGCTCTTCGGCGCAGTGCAACTTTCCTTCACCGGTGATCCCCTTCGTCGCGTTTCGGTGCGCAGGCTCCCTTGGCTTACTCAGACCATCTTTTTTGATGATTTTTGTGGCAGCGCGTTCACGAGAGGTAAGGCTTTGTTTTTCGTGTTGATTACTTCTCCGTATTTCGAGTTTTTGGCACAGTTCCTGAGGCATCTCTGAGCCACTATTTTGCTGGTGGATTCTTGGACAGCGGAGGCTTGTCGGATTTTTATCTCTGCGTTCGTTCATCGGAACGAGACGTTTAAAGACTCGATTGATATCTACTCTTCGAGAGGAACGTGCCCGTATTTTTATTGGATTTTTATGAGGTCATTTCGAGGGTGAAAATTAAGCTTCTTTACTGCTATCTTCTCAGCAGAACTGTGTTCTTGAGGGAATGGCTCCCAATGTTGTCCGAATTGTTTCTTGGCCTACAGGTATCAGAACGGGGCGTTTAAAGAGTCGATTTGGGGCTACTCGTCACGAGGATCACAACCGTTATTTTTTGGGAATTTTTGGAGGTCTGTATACAGGTGAAAAGGCTTCTTCTCTCTGCTGGTTGGTAGAAAACAGCATGTGCTCTTTTGAGAGTTTTGATTGTGGTGTAATTAATCCTCGGCTTCGATGTTGTTTGTTGGAACAGTGGTTTGTGCGACTGTTTACCGAGGGTGCAGTTCCGGCGGATTTTGGATTTCGTGTGGCTGCGTACTTCACCGATTTCGGCTTTGCCTGCGGAATGCGTTTCAGGTGGGTGCTTTGTTCCGAGAACCGGTGGACAGTTCTCTAATTCTATATGTTAGAATGGCATGCAGGTGCAGGGTACAATACCTGGGATTAATCGGTAAGCTTAACAATGTTGATATTATGGGAATTGTAAGTTAATTGTTCATTTTATGACAATGGTATTAATCAAATATTCATGATGATGATTAGTGGAAGCTTACCTAAGGCAAATCACCCTTTATGATTAATTATCATGCCATGTTAGCACATAACCTTTTATGAGGCTGGCTTATACCAGGGAATAGGATTATGGAGTTATGTGCAGGTTCTACTCTGAGGAGCGATTATGGTTCGAGGATTATTGGACAGGTATAGTCAGTGATAATTTTGGCATGAGGTTATTTTCTTTATCCTTCTTTGAGGACTAATGCATGCTTGTTTGGACATATAGCTAGGCCATCTTTTACTGCTACACTACGTATTGGAACTGGAATTGACATAGGAGAAACCTTTTTATTATTCTTTTCTCCTTTCATTTGAGGCTCTGGGTATTTGCAGCTCGTGCGCGAGCAGGGGGTTTGGGTTAGTGTAGTCAGATTTTGAGATCTGGGACAGGTTGGGCTTGATGGTAGGGTGTTGCGATAACCACGAATCTTGGGTGGTTGACCGGGCTATTACTATTGTATCAGATTGGGGGATAGGATTCCTCTAGTGGATGGAGTTTCCCACTTACTGTTATTATCGCTTTGCTTGGGGGTACGGGTTTTCTTTAGTGGAGGGTTTTTCCCACTTTGATCAGAGTCGTGATCTAGTCCTGCTATACAGGGTTACTTGTTACAGATGTTACTTTACTCGTGTGGGTCGCTCCCCTCGAGTGCCACTCCGGAGGTAGGCCTTTGGCCGAGCCATGTGTGCCGGTCTGATACTTTTTGGGATGCGAGCCATGTGTGCCGATCCCGCGGTTTTGAGCCATGTGTGCAGATTCCGCTACTGACAGACTTTGAGTCCTTGAGACTCCTTCTTTGCATCGGTGCTATGCATAGACTGGCATACCCGATGCGGCAGGCAGAGCAGGCAGTACCAGTATTTACTTGTGATGAGATTGGGTTTTCTTTCAGGCAGATACTTTTATTGTTGCACTCGTGTCGGGGGGACCGAGTGGAGTCTAGTGGCTGTGTGTAGACCAGTGCTAGTGTTGTTGGGAACCGTCTGGGGTTTGACGGTGGTCCCGTGGTCGTTGTGAGTTCTTTGACCATTGTGTGAGAAGTTGAGCACCTTGAGTTTATCCGTTCTGAGAGAGAGGGCATGGATTTTGACTATAGCCTGCATGAGTCACTACTCGATAGCGAGTTAGTCCGTTTGGACGCCCTACGTAATTCCTGCCCATCAGCGGGAGGTGGTTGTAGGTAGGCGCAGGTTTGACTGGACCCGATGTGGCAGTCAGCTCGATTGGGCCGATTGAGCACCACGTGTGCGAGTGTTGTATATCCTTATCAGAGTTTCCCCATTTGAGCTTTTGGGTAGAGGCATGGTAGCTGTAGAGTGTCTCCAGCTTCTTCTTTCAGTTTTATTGCATTGGTCATCTTTTACCTCTCGTGGACTTGGTGGGCAGATCGTCGGGCCTGGTGGCGACACCCACTGAGAACTCCTTTTTGTTGTAGTTCTCACACCCGTTGGGGGTTTTTCCCCCCTTTTTGTCCCTTCTCTCCTTTGTTTTGCAGAGTCTTAGCGGGTGTTGCTGATTCTGCGGTTGCTGTCCGAGGCGAGGGAGCCGCGAGCTAGATCCCTACCTATCTTTGGAGAGTAGCGGTACCCCTTTCAGAGGAGATCTTCAGTACAGTCGGTAGATTAGTGTTTTTATTTTCTCTTGAGAGACTGATGTATTGTGAGGATCTGACTTGTACTGAGAGTCTGTACACTGTTGTATCATTTATTTATTCAGGATTACCTCCCTGTTGAGTCCAGAGTTTGTATTTGAGGTTATTGTATGATTATCATTATGGGAGATGGACTTTGTACTTTTAGTTCCAGTTGTACAGATCATTGGTTTTAATTTTACAGCAGTTTTATCTTTTAGCTCTGATATCTGTTTAGCTGTAGCTCTTTTCTTGCAGGTAGGACGCTTCGCCTATGCGGATTTGGCATAGGTGGCGGATCTGTTGGCGAGCCCGGGTCGCAGTTTCGACCCCGGGGCGTAACACACCTATTCACCCCCCTCTAGGTGTTTTTTTCCCTATTTAGATCATTATTAATATAACCCGACATGGGGGCCCTGCCTGGAACCTGTTCTTGTTTCATAGGGTTGTAGGTGTTGGTCTCTTGGAACTTTCGGGCCCTGGTTGGTGTCTTCCACATGTCATACTGAGGTTGTCATGTTCCTGAACTGTAAGGGGGTCGGGAACTTCGATAGGCGGAGCCTACATTCTGTTCTTGTTTGATTGGGGTTCAAGGCACCGACCTATCGGGATTTTTGAACCCTTATGGTGTCGGTCCTTCCTGTGTTACCTGTGAGTTTGGTGTTCTGTTGTGGGAGCCGTCAGGTTGACGGTGGTCCCAGCTGTGAGTATTTCCAGTCAGTGAGTTAGAGGTGTGATATTGGTTACTGTCGATCTTGTTGATCGTGGATTTGGACTATAGCCTGCATGAGCCACATTGAGCTCGACAGAGATGCGATGATACTTTTCTCGGTGGGGTCGCGCCCCTCGAGTGCCACTCCGGAGCTGGGCCTGTTACTGTACTATAGCAACTTGTCGATGCCGTCCCCTGGCTGGGCCTTTTTTAGGCAGTCTCGGGCGTAGTCCCTCTGGCTGGGCCAGTTTTGGCAGTCACGGACGCCCTACGTAAGTCCAGTTCTCCGTGGATGTACTGGCAGTAGGTGGGCGCAGGTTTGACTGGACCCTATGTGGCAGTCACTGTGATTGGGTTGATTGAGTACTGGGTTTGAGTCGATGCATCATTTTCATCTGTATCACCCTTTGAGCATAGTAGATAGAGGTATTGTAGGATACCGAACTTCTAAAAGTAGAAGTTAGACATTAAGTAGAATATGCCCAATTAATTCAAAGAAATCCTAATTAACCATAGGTAAAATGTGCAAGTTCAACTTTTAAATACCATATAGTAGTTACGGTAGGATATAGTAAGTCGGAAAAATTATTATATAAATAAAAATAAATAAAAATAGTGTAAGATACTATTTTTATTGGACTCATAGAAGCATAATATAGGTTGGAAATGACCTGCGCCGAAATCGGAGTGAAAACAGAAGATTTAATATTTTCTGTGAGAGACGGGGCAGATAAATTAGCAGAAAATGCACAGTGTCGAAAAATTCTGAGAAAATTACGGGAGCTTCGTAATTATGTTTTAAGGTTACAATAAAAGTTTCGCATCAATTGGATACCCGAGCAGTGAGAAAGGTACCTGACAGTGATTTTAAGTACAGCGAGACTTTTGGTGACCCAGAAATGGCTCAAACTGAAAATTTAAAATATCTCGTGATAAATTAAGTTGAGATGAGCCTACCCGTCAAATTTGAGCACAAACGGACATCCAGAAGGGTTCCGCAGGCAAGTATCAGATAAAATTGAACTAAATAGTAAATTAGCACTATTGTGGGGGGTCCTTTATGCATAAAAGCCACTTTCCCCTTTTCTTCTTCTTCTCCACCCACGCACCCCACGCACGCACACATACAGAGCACACCTCCATGGAAGGCTTTCTCTCTCCTTCTCCCCTCACTTTCTCTCTCTAAAATTTCTCACTCTAACGCGCACGAAATCGCGGAGCGATTTGCGAGGAGCCTACGGCGAGCGAGGGCGAGCTTTTGAACCAAGAAAAGCTTGGAATCATAGCTCTTTGAGGTGAGTTTTGTAAAAAATAAATTTGGTTTTGCCGTAATTTTTTTAGATCTAAAATCTATATGATCTTAGAAGAATTCTTGTCGAAGAAATCGGCGAAAATCGTGGAGAAATCGTGATGAATGTGTAAATGAAACCTAAGGTTAAAAGAGGAATTTTTGGATTTTCATGGGATTGATCTCATTTGAACCCATGGAAACTCAATTACTATGTAGAGAAACGCGTTGGCGAAGACGGATCGACATTCCGTCGAACGGCCGAAAAGTTAGAGCCGAAATACGCGCTCTAAGACTTTTGAGGCAAAAAGAGAAATAATGACATTAGTCATTTTGGTGGGGGATTTAAATGGAATCCTTCCATCATGGAGGGGTTTTGGGTAAACCCTTGACGATCCAGACCACAAATCGTGGAAGTTCGTCGTCTTTCGTCGGCGCTTTTGCGCGCACGTGAAAACACTAAGCATAGTGCTTGGAGGTTATTAATAGGCCGTTTTGGACTTGTTTAGGACATCCGACTTGAGGCGACCCTCGTGATCGAGACCGGTGCTCCCGTAGATTTTCTTTTGGAGAGCCGAGCCGAGCCAAGGACCCGAGGTGGGTGGTGCTTTTACCGAAGCCGCTGGGCTTCTCTCTATGTCTTAGCCACTTACACTATTGCATATCGCACCATTGCATTGTAGGATAGTATGTATTACCATTTTTATACTTTCCGGTTGATATAGATATTTAGCAAATGTTATGCTAATATGTTGGATTGGGAAAGATTGGGTCGATACCGAGGAATCCTATAGTGCGGATTGGGTGTTGGACTTGTGAGTCAACAATTGATGACGAGTGGCATAGATGTAGAAATTGTAAACACCACACAATAAATGAACGAGTGGCATATGAAAGGTAGTGTAGGTAAACCTACCGTGACACATGTGAGACATAGGTTGTGTATTATCTATAGGGATCTCAGTTGCCATTAGCCTTATAGATAGGGTATCCTCGTGTGGAGAGGATTGGATCATGCTCATAGTCTGTTTTTGGCTGGTGGAGGTCACTCCTCTACGGCCGCCTACTCCGGAGTTGGTCACGGGGCACGCCACCCCGAGGGACGGTAGGGTCCCGCAGACGCGTTCGATTGGTAGGTTGAGACATAGTCTCCCTCGTCGTGATAGTGAGCCGTGGGCAACCTTCGGGTATGCCATGAGATTTGAGATGAAGTGTTAAAAACCACACTTCTTGAAAATGAGTTAGCGAACAAGTATGAAATAGTACTTCTTGGACATAGTGATATATTTGGATATCTCTCCCCTGAGCATGCATACATGTTTTTCCGTGTTGGGCATAGTAGTGTAGTTATTTACTGCATTTACAGTTTTCAGATATATCTATCTATCTACCTATCTATCTGCTTTTGCCCTCTTGGACCTAGTGGGAAGACCGGTGGAGTCGGTGGCCGAACCCACTGGGAACTATGGACCATAGTTCTCACCCCACTATTATTACAGGGCCGAGTACAGGTACTCCCGGCGAGGATCGCGGTAAGGGCTTGGCGCCCTAGAGGCGTTGATAGCAGCCTCCCTACATCTATAGCTCTTGTCACCTTGTCTTTACATTTTGAGAGTAGATGTTGTATAGGGTGAGGACATTTTGGATGTGATCTATGTATTATTCATATACACGAATGGAATGGTTGTAATAGATAGAGTTTCTCTCTTTTGCTACTTGTATGTTTACTTTTATATACTCGTACCTTGCTCTTATGTTCTTGTTAGCACTGGTTGTGCTCTCGTTGTGATTGTGTATATCTAGAATTAATTCCTGGGTGATTCTTGTACATGATCTTGTCGCTTAGCCTTGGACGGACAGGGGAGGTTCTGTCCGTTCGACGTCTGTTCAGCGCGCCCGAACCATGCCAAATGGTAGTAGTTTCGGGGTGTGACAGGTATGGTAGCTGTAGAGTTATTTTCAGCTTTCCTTTCTTCAGTTTTCTGTTATCTTATGCCTCTAGTAGACTTAGTGGGCAGACCGTCGGGTTTGGTTGCGGTACCCACTGAGAACTACTGTGGGATGTAGTTCTCACACCCGCTGTGGTGTATTTTTCCCCAGGGACCCCTTCTCCACTTCCTGTTGCTCCAGTTGCTGATCCTTCAGACCGAGGCGAGGGAGTCGCGAGCTAGTTCCCTACCCGTCTTTGGAGTATAGCGGTGCCCCCTTTTTGGAGATTTGTAATACAGTCAGTAGATTAGTTTTATTTCCACTTTTGAGAGACTATTGTATTGTGAGGATCTGACTTGTACTGAGAGCCTGTACACTGTTGTATCATTTTTGTTTACCTCCCTGTAGAGTTCTGAGTTTTGTATCAAAGGATTTTGTATATGATCGTATTTGGGAGATGGATATTGTATCTTTATTTTCAGTTGTACAGTGATTGGATTTTAGTTTTACAGTAGTTTTCTTTATAGCTATGATATCTGTTTAGCTGTAGTACTTCTTTTGCAGGTTGGACGCTTCACCTATGCGGAGTTTTGTATAGGCGGCGGATCTGTTGGCGAACCCGGGTCGCAGTTTCGACCCCGGGGCGTGACAAAACAAGCCGCAAAGGTAATAAAAGAAAGCTTTTGTTGGTTTTGTATTTGTGGGATGGTGGGTTAGGGGTAGGGGCGATGGTTGCGGTTAACTTTTAGTTGTATGCAATGAGAGTTTAAGACATTGCTTATATTTTGTTCTTTATTTTTTAACTTTCACTATTTTTTATTTAGTAGGATTTCAAATTTTGATTATTCATGAAAAACTTCTCATAAATAGTTGTGTCATTAGTGAAATCCCATTATATCTTAAACCTTTTATAGATTTTCATAAATTGCTACTAAGTTTTTTGACAAGTTGCAAAAGGTTTGTCCCTTTTTATGAATAGAAAGAATATCAAATTCTGCTCCTATATATTTAAAATGCACGCTAGCCTTCTTAATAGTCTCTTTAATATGAATGAATTCTAACAATAATTGTTTTTTTATATTCTTCAGAAAATATTGTATAACATTACTCATTATACTATCTGTTTGTTTAGGTAATTTTTTTGGATTATCTCTACCCGATTCTGAGAAAATGGCACATAGTAAACGTTGGATGGATCTAGTTAATGATCGATTAAGTGAACCATATGAAAATGGAGTTCAATTTTTTTTGAATTATGTTTTTAAATGTACATGACATAACAATAAAATTCGATGCCCTTATGTTAGATGTAATAATACATATTCAGCAACTCGTGAGCTAGTTGAGATGCATTTGAAAGTTTATGGAATAGTTCAGAGTTACACTTTCTGGTATCACCATGGTGAAAGATCTGGTGAGTCTCAATCGGATTCAGATTCAGATGATGATAACGAGGGAATAGAAGAAGATGATAGTGCTGATGAAATGCATGAAATCTTAAGGGATTTATATCCCGAATTGAATAGAAATTTTGAGAACAATACTACTATAATTGATGAAGATTTTGAAGACGAATCAAATGACGAAGCAAAGTCTTTCTATTAATTACTCAAAGGGTCTAATCAACCATTATATAATGGTTTGAAATGCACAAAATTATCTTTGCTAATCAAATTGTTTCATATTAAGAGCCTTGGAGGATGGAGTAATGCGTCATTTACTATGTTACTTCAATTATTAAAAGAAGATATTCTACCAAGTGGAACAACATTTCTAGATTCATATTATGAGGCAAAAAAAAACTATTCATGATCTTGGACTTTCTTACTAAAAAATTGATGCATGCATTAACAATTGTATGTTATATTGGAAAAAGAATGAAGAATCTGATTCATGCAAAATTTGTGGGACTTCTAGATGGAAGCATGACAAATGTAGTGGGGAAATTGAACATAAAGTAAATGGTAAAAATTTACCACTGAAGTCATTACGTTATTTTCCATTAAAATCTAGACTTGAAAGGTTATTTATGTCAACAAAAACAGCTTCTTCTATGAGATGGCATTTTGATAAAAGAGTAGATGATGGAGTGATGCGGCACCCGGCTGATTCAATGGCATGAAAGTCTTTTGATGAACTACATGAACCATTTGCATTAGAGCCTCGTAATGTCAGACTTGGTCTTGCTAGCGATGCCTTTCAACCATTTGGAGATTCGAGAAAACCATATAGCATTTGGCCAGTAATCCTAATTCCCTACAATCTGCCTCCATGGATATGTATGAAGCAATCTAATTTCATTTTGTCAATGCTTATTTCAGGGACTGAGAGTCCCGGGGATGCAATTGATATCTATATCCAACCATTGATTGAAGAGTTGAAGGAACTATGGGAAGTAGGTGTTGAAACATTTGATGCATCAATACGACAAAATTTTCAATTACGTGAAGCTTTGTTGTGGACAATTAATGATTTTCCTGCTTACGGAAACCTGTCTGGATGGAGTACAAAGGGAAAACTAGCATGTCCTTGTTGCAATAAGAATACTTTTTCTATTAGGTTAACTAATGGTTGCAAGCAATGTTATATGGGCCATTGACGATATTTGCCTAATAAGCACAAGTGGCGATATGATAAATATTCTTTTGATGGAACCAAGGAGCGAGGTTGTGCACCAAAGTTATTTAGCGGTGATGAAATCTTGGAACAAGTGCAAGATCTTGAAGGGATCATTTTAACAAAAGCTCCTAATAAAAGGGTAAAAATATCACATAGCATTCGAGGTGATAATTGGAACAAGAAAAGTATATTCTTTGAACTTCCATATTGGAAAACCCTTTTGTTGCGTCATAATTTAGATGTAATGCACATTGAGAAGAATATATATGATAATGTACAAGGGACAATTATGAATACCAAGGGAAATGTTACGGCTTTTTGGTATTGGCATATTTCGTGAGTCAAGTCAGTGAGTTGAGTCGGAGTCTTAAAGGGATCAAATTGTCAATCAGCAATCAAAGACTTAGAGAAGATTCAACAAGAGCTCAAGTTGACACTCAGTGTCTTGAGTCTTGAAGATTGAAGTTGAAGAATTGTGGATCAGTTACATCAATCTCAAGAAGAAAGTATTCAAGAGGATCAGGTATGTTTAACTAAATAATTGTGGTGATCCGAATACTTTCTTATAGTGTAGAAACACTTGGATGAACTTTTAATTGCATAATAATCAAAAACTGGTGTTCGGACTTGTTCAGGATCCGGATCAGAGCCAATGATCCGGATCCCGAAGGTTGTTGCTTCATACAAGACTTCGATCCGGATCCATGCAATTTCCGATCCGGATCCCGAATGTTAAGTTTTCTGATTTGTATGAACGATCCGGATCGGGCAATGCGATCCGGATCCCGAACCATGGTATTTCTGGAATCGTCTATCTCGTTACGACGATCCGGATCGCAGTAAATCCGATCCGGATCGCCGTCCTGAAAATTTCCAGATAAGGTATGTTTTTGATTCTTATCTCTTTCCAAAGGTTTCTAAACAATAAATAGACATTTAGGGTTTCTCAAAAACGTGGGTTCTCTACCGATCAATTTATAAAACTCTTGTGAGCAACCCTAGAGGCTAGGTTTTCATTGTTCTTCTTAATAGCCTCTTTTAGGTCAATTCGATGGTTCTTTCAAGAACATATCTTTTGTCGAATTGATCTAATCTTTGCTTAGAGATTTCTCCCATGGTTCTTCATTGATAATCTAAGCAAAGGATCACCATCGAAGTCAATATTCTTATCGACTGAGTTTGCGTCGTGGATTCGACGTGGCATCGTGGATTCGGTGTGCTAAAGGCGTTTCGTGGATTCGAAACGTGTGCTCGTGGATTCGAGTGGCGTTCGTGGATTCGAACGTGTGCAGTGGGCATGCAAAATCGGTGGAGTGCGAGGTCCAAGAAATTGAAGGAGGGGTTAAATCCGTGGAGACGGTAATCACCTTGTTATTCTTCTTTTCTTAGGGATTGTTATTGCGTGGATATCCAACCGGTCAGCGCGAGGTCCGAAGAAGCTGAAGGAGGGGTTGAGTCCGTGGAGTCGGTAATCACCTTGTTATTCTTCTATTCTTAGTGGATTGTTATTGCGTGTTGGTCCCGTGGTTTTTCTCCTGGATTGGAGTTTCCACGTATATCTCGGTGTGCTGTTTTTATTTTCCGCATTGGTTTTTATTTTGCACTGAGATTGAGTTTTTAAGTATTACACCTATTCACCCCCCCTCTAGTTGTTTGATAGTATCTATTTAGATCCTTTGGGATTAATAACCTACAATTGGTATCAGAGCGGGTTTTAGGTTTATCTATCATGATGGGTGAAAGTGGTAATATTTATAGACCTCCTCTTTTTGATGGGACTAATTATGCTTATTGGAAAGTGCGGATGAGAGCTTTTCTCATCTCAATTGATGAGCGTGCTTGGCAAACCGTGGAACACGGTTGGGTGCATCCTGTTGAGGAAGTAGGAAATTCTACTACCCCAAAACCTCGCTCTAGATGGTCCAAAGAGGAATTTGAAAGATCTTCTTACAATGGGAAAGGTATGAACGCTTTATTTAATTCTCTTTCCTCGACTGAGTTCACACGAATTTCCGCGTGTGAAACCGCGAAGGAAATTTGGGATATTCTCAAAATTACACATGAGGGTACTAATCTTGTAAAAATTCAAAAGCTCCAGATGCTTACTAGTCAATTTGACTCTATTCATATGGAAGAGCATGAATTGTTTACAGATTATTACACTAGACTTCAAGATGTAATAAATACATGTGCTAATTTAGGAGAAAAGATCCCGGAGTCGAAAATTGTAAGAAAGATACTTCGGACTCTTCCGGAACGGTTCAGGGCAAAGGTTACCACCATTGAAACCGTTAGTCATCCGGATGAGATGAGTGTAGAGGAATTAGTAGGTGCTTTGCAAACTTATGAAATGACTTTTCCTACTAATCAACTTTCTTCCAAGTCTTCTTCTAAGCTTACAGGTATTGCATTCAAATCCACAAAGGAAGAAGATAGCGAATCAAGTTCCGACGATGAAATCTCTTTTGCCGATTTTGAAGAACAATTGGCGCGGATCGTAAAGAAATTTCGTCGGAAATTTTGGAAGAATCGAACCGATGGATCTTCATCCACGAAACCTTCTAAAGGATCATCGGGTTCTAAATCCTCTAACCTCAAAAGCTTTGCAAAACCCTCTAAAGAAAAAGAGAAAGATGATTTCGAAGGGGAAATCCAATGCTATCGATGCAAAGGCTACGACCATTTTTCAATGGATTGTCCTTCTAAGAAATCATATAAAAAGAAGGCTTTGCAAGCGAAAACTTGGGACGATTCTACCTCTAATGAATCGACCTCAAGTAAAGAGGAAAAAGCCGTTGCCTTACACGCCTCTCAAATTCCCTCCTCTAATGTTTGTTTATCATCTTTAGTCACTGACTCTACTCCTTTGATTTTGTATGAAACATCAACAACCGGCGGAGAGTCATCAAGTGAGGGGGAGTCGGACGAAGAAGAACTCGTTGAGGCATATCAACAACTTCTTACGGAATCAAAGAAGATGGCCAAACATATTAAGAAGTTGAGGAAGCAACGACTTGAAGGTCAAGACGAGAATTAAGCTTTAAAGATAAAACTTCAAGATCTCGAGGAGGAACAAGGGCGTTTATTTGATAACAATAAAATCCTCCAAGAAAAGCTAAACCAATCGGAGACAAACGCTGAATCATATATGGACAAGATTGGTTTTCTAGAAAAACAGTTTGAGGAGATTCATGTCACCAACCAAGTATTGACCAAGCAAGTTCATGAACTCAAATCCGACATACAAAGGCTTTCAACTGTTTCCAAGAAATTTGATTGTATATTCGGATTAGGTCAAACAAGCAAGGTTGGTTTGGGATTTAAAAAGGATCAAACAGTGCATGCTTCAAGTTCCACATTCAAATTGAAAGGAAGAACGTGTCACTTATGTGGACTTGAAGGACATTTGGTGAAGAATTGCCCGAAAAAGAGAAAGAAGAGTCCTTCGGCAACTTCATCTACGGAGCGAACTCAACGGAATCAAAAGACACATCAAGTCAAAGGAGTTCACTCAACCCACCAAAGGTCCGAGCCACAATATCAATCATACAAGTGGATCACTACGAGGCAAAGACCTAAGGTGGACCAACAGTCAAAGCGGACAACCCCCGGCCACAACGAATCAAGACAACCCAAAATCCAGCGATTTTGGATTCGGAAAGGTGATATCTTTCTGTGTCTTAAGTTCTAATTAGCTTATGACTGTATGTAATGCTTTGATTGGTTTTCCCTTCATATTTTTCTGAATCTCTGCATTACATGTTTTCAATGCTCTTCGTTTTTATGTTTTGTTATTTAAACAAAAGGTTTTTAATGAACAAGTGCATTGAATGAAAAGGGTTTTCACTTTCAATCACTCCAATTTAATTTTATTTGGATTATCAACTTTACTCCATAATCATAATCTTGAAGATACTTCATTATAGGAGTTTTTGATATTATAAGCATCAAATTTTAGAAATCATGTGTGATCTTTAGATGCTTAATCTATCTCGGTTGTGTGAATTCATTGTGATAAACATGAGACAACCGATAGACTAAAATTTGGGATTTAATTCTTTCACGTAAGAGATTGCATTCTTACAAGGGTAAAGAAATGAATTGTAAAAGATGTGGAAAGAGTTACATCCGAAAGGAGTGTGAAAACTACCACCACATGTTGGAAAGAGCTGCCACCCCGGTCGTCCGGTCTGTGTGTGAAGCTACCACATGTTTTGATGCTTGAAAAATATTTCTTGAAATTTTTAGTTGAAGCATTTGGAGATTTATATGCAAAGCTCTTATATTTTGAACAATCTCCTGGTTGGTATAAGGTGGGATAGTTGAAAGATGCTCAAAGAGCCACCCTTAGGTATTTTAGTGCTTATCTCAAATTTGAAAGGGTAAGAAATCAAATTGATGTCATTTGGAAATCTCTGTAAGTCATCTTTGTACATCCGTTACATCTTGATAGACTTTGGATCTCAAGATTATTTTTGATGACTTGTGTTTGATGAATATAACATGAAGAACTGTTTATAATGTTTTATCTTTGTTTTTCATGATTTAGGAGTAAATCTTTTTAATCTTGTGAAATTAATTGGATTGAATGACATCTTGTTAATTCATTGGTTAAAGCACTTAAATTGTTTTCTTGATGGAATACAAATCGGTATTTGAAAAGATTCTAAAATTTGGATTTGTTTCAAGGAATTATTTCTTTTTTGCCTTCTGGTACCGGTACGCAATCTGCATTTTTGTTATATACCAGAACTGAGCTTTTATCTCTCTTTCTCTTTGAACTGATGTTGTTAGTGATTTCCTTTTGTCTAGTATGTTCACTGTTTGACAATTTGTGACAAAAAGGGGGAGAAGAGAAATGACGGAGATGAGATCATCAAGAGAAACGAAACGAAAATGGAAAAATGGGGGAGAACGGAAAATGATGATCGTACCACAAAGGGGGAGAACATAGATGCTCAAGAACATGGAGAACATGTTAGAGATGCTCAAGATAGGGGGAGACAAAGAAAAAATTGAAAGAGCAGAAAAACAAAAGAACCAAAAGGAAGACGGATCAAATGTAGGATTTTAATTTCTAACAACTAACGTTTGATTTTGTTTGGAGTTTTGTTTTGCAGGAATTACATCACTTTAAGACTCCAAATCCTAAGTCATAGAGTATGTTCTAGGACTGTTTGGTTCTAATGTAATTTTGTATTTATTGGATCTTTCACGCAAAGAAAATCAATGTTTTGGTGATGACATTGAATTTCGATTTTTTGGTTTAAGATGAGTGACTTGAGCGCTTTTATGTATTTTTGGGTTTTGTCACGAAATTGCCAAAGGGGGAGATTGTTACGGCTTTTTGGTATTGGCATATTTCGTGAGTCAAGTCAGTGAGTTGAGTCGGAGTCTTCAAGGGATCAAATTGTCAATCAGCAATCAAAGACTTAGAGAAGATTCAACAAGAGCTCAAGTTGACACTCAGTGTCTTGAGTCTTGAAGATTGAAGTTGAAGAATTGTGGATCAGTTACATCAATCTCAAGAAGAAAGTATTCAAGAGGATCAGGTATGTTTAACTAAATAATTGTGGTGATCCGAATACTTTCTTATAGTGTAGAAACACTTGGATGAACTTTTAATTGCATAATAATCAAAAACTGGTGTTCGGACTTGTTCAGGATCCGGATCAGAGCCAACGATCCGGATCCCGAAGGTTGTTGCTTCATACAAGACTTCGATCCGGATCCATGCAATTTCCGATCCGGATCCCGAATGTTAAGTTTTCTGATTTGTATGAACGATCCGGATCGGGCAATGCGATCCGGATCCCGAACCATGGTATTTCTGGAATCGTCTATCTCGTTACGACGATCCGGATCGCAGTAAATCCGATCCGGATCGCCGTCCTGAAAATTTCCAGATAAGGTATGTTTTTGATTCTTATCTCTTTCCAAAGGTTTCTAAACTATAAATAGACATTTAGGGTTTCTCAAAAACGTGGGTTCTCTACCGATCAATTTATAAAACTCTTGTGAGCAACCCTAGAGGCTAGGTTTTCATTGTTCTTCTTAATAGCCTCTTTTAGGTCAATTCGATGGTTCTTTCAAGAACATATCTTTTGTCGAATTGATCTAATCTTTGCTTAGAGATTTCTCCCATGGTTCTTCATTGATAATCTAAGCAAAGGATCACCATCGAAGTCAATATTCTTATCGACTGAGTTTGCGTCGTGGATTTGACGTGGCATCGTGGATTCGGTGTGCTAAAGGCGTTTCGTGGATTCGAAACGTGTGCTCGTGGATTCGAGTGGCGTTCGTGGATTCGAACGTGTGCAGTGGGCGTGCAAAATCGGTGGAGCGCGAGGTCCAAGAAATTGAAGGAGGGGTTAAATCCGTGGAGACGGTAATCACCTTGTTATTCTTCTTTTCTTAGGGATTGTTATTGCGTGGATATCCAACCGGTCAGCGCGAGGTCCGAAGAAGCTGAAGGAGGGGTTGAGTCCGTGGAGTCGGTAATCACCTTGTTATTCTTCTATTCTTAGTGGATTGTTATTGCGTGTTGGTCCCGTGGTTTTTCTCCTGGATTGGAGTTTCCACGTATATCTCGGTGTGCTGTTTTTATTTTCCGCATTGGTTTTTATTTTGCACTGAGATTGAGTTTTTAAGTATTATACCTATTCACCCCCCCTCTAGTTGTTTGATAGTACCTATTTAGATCCTTTGGGATTAATAACCTACAGGAAAAACTAAGGACACAGTGAAATCTCGTCTCGATTTGCAAGCAATGAATATAAGACCAGAATTACATCCGATCCAAAAAGGGGATAAGTTTGTTCTTCCTGCTGCCTCCTACATGTTATCGCCAAATGAGAAGCACACATTTTGCCTTTTTCTTAAGCAATTAAGAGTTCCAGATGGCTTCTCCTCAAATATATCTCATTGTGTAAATCTTAAAGAACATAAGATTTCTGGATTGAAAAGTCATGATTGCCATATTATCCTGCAACGCCTACTTCCTCTTGCTCTACGTGGTTTACTTCCTAAAGAAGTTTATGAACCACTTTTTGAGTTATCTTTATTTTTTACTGTGCTAGGTTCTAAGACCCTAGAAGCTCAAATTTCAATAACTCTTTGTAAATTAGAGAGAATTTTTCCTCCTTCATTTTTTGATGTTATGATACATTTACCAATTCATCTAGCAAATGAAGTTAAGATTGGAGGACCAAGCCAATATAGGTCAATGTACTCTATAGAGCGGTACTTGTATACTCTAAAAAGGTTTATACACAATAGAGCTTGTCCAGAAGGTTCAATTGCAGAAAGCCACATTGCAAATGAATGTATGACCTTTTGTTCAAGATATCTTCATGGCATTGAGACAAAATTTAATCGTCATGAGCGGAATTATGATGGTCGAGATAGCACATCTGATGAAGGTTTATCTATTTTTTCTCAACTTGGAAAAGCGCTAGGAGCTGGTACTATATATGATATGGATGCGAACGAGTTCGAGCAAGCACAACTTTACATTTTAAAAAATTGCCTTGAAGTTCAACCATTTCTAGAGTATGATTTCATTGTTCACTGACATTACCCTTTTTCTTTTTCTTTTTTTTTTTAATATCTTATATACATACTAAGTTCATTTATCTTGTTATGCAGAGAGTACTCACAAACTCATAATAGTAGAGGATTAGAATTATGTGATAAAAACTTTATTGAGTGGTTTAAGATCAAGGTAAGCTTACTTTTAATTAATAATTTTGTCAATCAATATTTGTAATATATATAGGATGAAGTATGTTTAATTTACTATTCACTTTGTAGGTAGCACATCTATATAAGCAAGACAAAAGCTCGATCATGGAACACATGCTTTCTTTGTCACGTGGTCCTACTAAATATGTCACATGCTATAATGGTTACCTAATAAATGGATATAGATTTCAGGTAAAAGATCGCGACAAAGCCTTAAAAACACAAAATTGTGGGGTGGTTGTAGTTGGTGACACTGGTGCCACAACTGAAAAACGAGATTACTACGGGGTTTTGACGGAGGTCATTGAATTACAATATGTTGGAGGTCATCGAGTAGTGTTGTTTCGATGTGATTGGTATAATGTATATGATAGAGAAAAAGGAATCAAGACAGATGAATATGGGATTGTTAGTGTTAATTGCCAAAGATTATTGAAAACAAATGAGCCATTTGTATTAACTAATCAAGCATCACAAGTGTTTTACGCTAATAAAGGATGGCATGTAGTGCAGAAAACTCAACCTCGTGACTTATATGAGATGCCACTACAAATGGAAGAAGATTCTAAAGATGTTCAAGATGAAATAGATGCATATCAAGAATATGAATCATTCGCTCCTATTAATAATTTATCCACTTCATTAAATATGGACAATGAAACCAGCTGGAATAGGAAAGATATCGAGCCGATGATGGTTGATGCCGTCTCCACACGAAAGAAGAGAAAACGAAGATCATAAAAGACTGAATACATAGTTGTTGATTATGAAGATATGATGGTTTTGTATATGACAATTTTTTATTTATATGTAATTATATTTATTTTTATTTATGAGTTTAAATTATTTTTAGATAGATTGTTCACTATTATATTAAAATAATTTTCTAAATTTTCTTATAATATGTACAGGATGCAACCGCAAAAATCACGAAACGGGAATGATTCCACTTCTAGAGGAGACAAGCTTATGTTTATACTGTTGGGTCACTTCTATAATAAGGATCTAAATAGGGGAAAAAACACCTAGAGGGGGTAAACACTCAAAAATCTTTGCGTAATAAAAACCCAATGCGGAAATGAAAATAACACGCAATATTTTTACGTGGAAAACTCCAAAACCAGGAGTAAAAAACCACGGGACCGATAACACGGTGAAATCAACTAAGATTATAACACGTACAAAGGTGATATAACGCACTCACAGACGACTCATCCTTTTTCCATACGCTCCGAGTTGATCTTCTCCGCTCGCTCCGCAACGCGCCTCGAATCCACGATTTGCGTCCAACGCCGAATCCACGGCGTCCAACGTCGAGTCCACGACGTCTGACCGAATCCACGGTCTTCACCCAGTAGTACGTCTCGAATCCACGAACGTACCTCACTCCGAATCCACGAGAGCGGTAGCACCTTGAATCCACAAGGCCACGCGAGTCCACGCGCCGATTTGGGAAAATCGTTGTTTTTGGGTGGTGATAATCCGCCGAATACTTAGATCAAAGATAGATCGGAAATACCATCTAAGTATTCATTAATTTGATTCTACTCAAATTCTGAGTATGAAAACCTAGAATCAAATTAATTAATATAAATGAAGAAACATAGAATTAATCTAGTTATTTCCTTTCTTCTCTATATGTGGATTAATAAGTTTATCTCTGTTAATTTTTCTCATTCATTTCCCAGAGATAAAACTTATTTCGGATTCTGTTGGATTCCCCCTAAAAAATGAATCGTAGTGTTTATTTATAGGTTAGAAACCATTGGAAGAGGATAAGAATAAAAAACTAACCTTATCTGGAAATTTTCAGGACGACGGTCCGGACTGGAATACTGCGGTCCGGACTGTCGTAGCTAAACAGACTATTTCCAGAAAAACACACGTTCGGGGTCCGGACTGAAGATCCACGGTCCGGACTGTTCATGCAGTTTCTGCAAACTCCACGTTCGGGGTCCGGACTGAAGATCCATGGTCCGGACTGTTCATGCAGTTTCCGCAAAATCCACGTTCGAGGTCCGGACTGAACCGATGTGTTCCGGACTGGATTTGCGCATGAACTACCCTATGTTCGGGGTCCGGACTATAGATACCTGTTCCGGATCCTGAACATATAATATGTCCAGTTTTTTCTTTTTATGCGATTAAAAATCCATCCAAGTGTTTCTACATTATAAGAATTATTCGGATCACCAAAATTATTTAGTTAAACGTACCTGATCCTTTTGAATTCTTCTTACTTGAGATTGAGGTATATGATCCAAACTTCTTCATCTTCAATCTTCAAGACTTAACCATTTTCACGAAATACGCCAAAACAAATTCCTTAACATATACCACCAGGTGCATTAGGTAAGGGGCGCGCACAATTTGGTTTAAGATCTTACTATACCTTACGACCATCGATATCATAAAGTGTAGGGACTACTACTGCACCATCACTTATACTCCTATTGTGCAATCAAACGATATCTCTCTACCTCAAAATTTTGAACCTATGGAAGAAACACAAATTGGAGAAGAATCAAGGGAAGCTGGTGTAACTTCCCTCATTTTGTTTTTACACATTTAATTTTTATGCATTTATGTTTATATGTTTATTTAATCTTTATATATTTATCTTTATGAGTTTATGTATACTATATTATCGATTATTTTATCTTTACACCTTTATGTATAAGGACTATTACTAATGCATATATATATATATATATATATATATATATATATATATATATATATATATATATATATATATATATATATATATATATATATATATATATATATATTGTCACGCCCCGAGTGTAAACCAGAACCCGGGCCCGTCCACAGATCCGCCGTGGACACAGAATTTCCCGTGTACACGAAGCGCTGGTAACCTGCTCAGATATAAAAGATATCATAAAAGAGCATAAAACAGAGCAAAACTACAACTAATACATCTCAGATAAAGCTGGAAAGTGAAAGTACAAAAGTAAACTCTCAAATATACATGTGTCTCTCCCAGCTCACCAATCAAAATACAACCAGCTGGCCGAAGCCAGACCCAAAAGAAATGAAAAGTACAAGTATCTGAGTGTATAGGGGGTACATCAAACAGCTAAACTGGCGACCAGGTAGACCGCTATCTAATCCGCGATCCTCTTACCTCGATCCGCCGAGGAGGGTACCACAACTCCCGCAGATGACTCTCCAAAACAAAGGGGAAAAGAAAAGGGAAAACAGTGGGGGGTGAGAACTACTATAAAAACAGTAGCCTCCCCTAGTGGGTAGACCTCAAACTCAGATATGCCCACTAGGACTACCAGAGGCGAAAGTAAAACAAATGTGGTAAGCTGTAAATATAACTACTGATGAAGAAGCTACCACTATATGCCTCTAAAGTGCCAAGCTAAAAGAATAGCTAAATGTATGCATCAGAATATAAATGCCTGCCTGACTAGACCCAATCTATACACCAGTAAGCACTGGTACTGCCTGCTATGCCTGCCAAATCGGGTATGCCAGCCTATGCATAACACCGATAGGGGATAGGAGTCTCAAGGACTCAAAGTCTGTATATCGCACACTCCGGAGTGGCACTCGAGGGGAGCGACCCACACGAGTAAAATGCCTAAGTAATAAGTATCAGAGTAGAATAAGTCAGCAGGACTGGATCATGACACTGATCTAAGTGGAAAAGAACCATCCACTAAAAGAAGCCCAAATCCTCTCTCCCGATCTGATGCAATAACAACTGTCCGGTCAACCGCCCAAAATCCGCGGTTGCCGCAATACCCTGCCATCACAGCCTGTCTGTCCCAAATCCCAAATGTCTGACTACACTATCCCAGCCCCTGCTTGAACCCGAGCGTACTATCCCCTAAGTCTAGATAACTGGAGAAAGAAATAAAAACATGGTTTCTCCTAAGTCAGTTCCAGCATGATAGTGTAGCAGAAAAAGGTGGCCTAACTAGATGACCATACAAGCATGCAAAAGTCCTCATGATAATGAATCCAATACAAGTTCTGTTGTTCAAGTAAATATTAAAACATGCTATTCCAGGATACTAGTACTCACATATGTCACTAGATACCAACACAAACGATGCCTGTCTATGCCACATGCATAATATTCACAATGTACTAATAAGCATACCTATAAGCATGATTCTACATTTCCTGATGATAAATTTATCCAAAGGCGAGTACTAAAATAACAATCATAAACTCATACAAGCAATTTATCCGCATATGCATTTTAGTCCTACTAGCATGCTAATTTGTCCAAATATGCCTTTAAGCCTTTCATACATGCATTACTCCAATAAGCCTAGTGGGGAGCCCAAATTAAGAGGTTCACAACGATCACCCACCTCGAGCGCTAAATCCTGGTCCCAAAAGTGAAGTCCACGCCCGGTCTAAACAATCACCACAACACTGCACAACATACCCCAAAAGAACATACACAATTAAATATACAATGCTCCTAGATATACTGTCCAAATCGCAACAGTCCAGAGTTGCCCTATTTTCACCTGCGGAAAAGGCTCGGAAAATTCTGAGAAAAATACTGTCACGATCGTTGCGACGAACCGGTCGAAACGAGTACCTGCACGTTCAAATCTGAGTTTCCTACACTGAGATATAAATTCTGCAAGGGAACCACCCCAAAGAATTCTGCACAGAAATCTGTAGCACCTAACACTAATAATAATGGATTGTTCACCTTCGGGAAATAATCAAAAAAATCCCAGAAAATTCGAGAGTATTCCTTGCGCTGTGTAGATGCAAAACGCCTATTGGCACGCCTCAATCCGATGCCTATGCGCGAAGATATCCACAAAATACACAAGTGTTGTCCCAAAAATCACACAGAAAAAGGGGTCACAAAGGTGCCTCGGTAACCATGCCAAAAACCCAAAACAGGTGAGTGCTAACATATGAAAAATGAAGCCCTACCTCTCAGGAACCCATCGGCGCAAGAATCGTTAAAATCGGTAGTTGGGGTAGGCCAGGGGAGTCTGCACACCGAAATGTGACGAAGAAAATCACCGGAGAAGGAACGTCGTGATGCCCCGTAAAATCGGAAACCTCGGGATGCGTGCTACCAAAAATCCTAGAAATCCACCACGGGGTCTGGGACATCAAGGGGAAGAGGTTCACAAAGAGGCTCTCCCTCCAATTCCCTCTCTAAAACTCGAAAAAAGCAGAGAAGAGGGGTGGAGAGGTGCTTAAATAGGCTAAAAGAAACAATTACTAAAATGACCCCTGTGTCCCGGGTTTCGGGCGCGCACAGTGCGGCCCACAGCCCGGCCCGCCAAGATTCGGGTGCGCACAGTGCGGCCCATGGCCCGGCCCGCCCGCACACCGGATCCCGTTCGGATCCTGCCGCCGTCCGACCCGCTCCGGGGCCCGCCACGTGTCCATGGAACAGGCGACAGCGGTGCAAGTCCAGCGGGTGGACGCCACGTGTCCCCCGCTCGGGTCAACGCGGTGGGTGGCGCTAGCGGGCGCCACGTGGCGCTGCCCACCTGCCCCACCTGCCCGCCTGTACGGCACCTGCCCCCGCGCCTGCTCCCGTGCGTTGCGTGGACCCCGCGTCTATAGGGCAGCCAACCCGGGGCCGCCACGTGGCGCGCCACGGTCCACCGCTCCCCAGCGCGCCCCCGTGGACCGAGCGCGCGTGGGCCGGCCAATCTAGCGCTGCCGTGTGGACCCCCGCCGGTCCACGCCTCCCGCGGTGCACCCCGGCCTTTCCGAAGCTGCTCTATGGACCATGCCGCGTGCGCCGACCAACCAGAGGCCGCCACGTGGCACCCCCGCCGGTCCACGGCTCCTCCATGCACCAAAAATCCACTAAAACTTTCGGGAGTCTGTTTTTGGGCATCCGGACTGATAAATAAACAAGCAAATAGCCGTTTTCAAGCGTTTTTCCGCGCTGAATCCAAATCCAACCTCCGTTTGGCCCAAAGCCCTCTCTAAAATTCGGCAAAAGCAGCCGAAAGCCAAACTAGCTCTAAATACCTCACTGGGTCCATCTGTGGCATCCCTTTGATGCACTGTGGCCCTGATACACCAATAATAGGTGTTTCACAATGTGGATTCACGAGAAAAACTGCATGGAGACCTGGATCACTACATCCTCCCCCACAAAAAAAAGTTTCGTCCCCGAAACAAAACCATACCTCAAGAATGAGCCTCAAACAAGTAGGGGTAGGCGTCCATCATCGCTGACTCCAGCTCCCAAGTAGCCTCGCGCTCGCTATCGCTGCTCCAGAGGATCTTCACGTAAGGGATGGCCCGGCTGCGCAACTCCCTAACCTCACGGTCCAAAACCCGCAATGGCCGCTCGACATAACTCAAGTCCTCAGTGATCTCCAGTGGGGCGAAATCAATGATGTGCGACGGGTCATAAACATACCTCCTCAGAGTGGATACATGAAACACATCGTGAACACCAGCAAGTCTGGGAGGAAGTGCAAGCCTGTAGGCAACTGGCCCTAAGCGCTCCAATACCTCGAAAGGTCCAATATAACGAGGGCTCAGTTTCCCACGAATCCCAAATCTCTGAATCCCCTTCGAAGGCGAGACTTTCAAAAAAACATGATCGCCCACCTGAAACTCTAAGTCTCGTCGTCGGGTATCAGCATAACTCCTCTGTCGACTCTGGGCGGTCTCAAGATGTCATCGTACCAATCTGACCTTTTCCTCTGCCTCTGACAGTAGATCAGGACCCAAAGTCCTCTTCTCACCCACGTCACTCCAATACAGGGGTGACCGACACTTGCGTCCATACAACGCTTCAAACGGAGCCATCTGAATGCTCGCTTGATAGCTGTTGTTGTACGCAAACTCAACTAATCCCAAGTGTCGGTACCACCATCCTTCAAAGTCCAGGACGCACGCTCTCAACATATCCTCGAGGGTCTGAATAGTGCGCTCTGACTGTCCATCGGTCTTTGGGTGGAATGCTGTACTAAATCGGAGCTGCGTCCCCAAGGCTGTCTGTAAACTCCTCCAGAAATGCGAGACAAACCTCGGGTCCCTATCTGATACAATGGAGACGGGTACACCGTGCAACCTGACCACCTCAGCTAAGTACAACTGTGCCAGTCGCTCCAAAGGCCAAGTCATCTGAACCGGTAAAAAGTGAGCGGACTTGGTGAGTCTATCCACGACTACCCAGATCGCATCCGCTCCAGTCTGTGCTCTCGGCAGCCCTGTGACAAAGTCCATAGTGATATGATCCCATTTCCATTCAGGGATTGGGAGACTCTGCAACTTGCCAGCAGGTACACGATGCTCAGCCTTTACTTGCTGACAACTTAAGCAATGTGCCACAAATCTCCCAATGTCTCTCTTTATACCACTCCACCAAAACTGTGCCTTGAGTTCCTTATACATCTTAGTCCCACCAAGATGGATGGTATAAGGTGTACAATGGGCCTCCCGCAAGATCTGCTCTCGAATCTCTAAGTCCATAGGCACGCAAGCTCGGTCCCTGTACCGCAGTACTCCCGAAGCATCAACTGAAAAATCCCCCGCCTGACCGCTCGAAATCTACTCTCTGATCCTGGTCAAATGGGGGTCCTCACTCTGTTTCTCTCGAATCCTGTCCAACAGAGTGGGCTGCACGACTAAAGACATAAGTCTAGCAGAGGCCCCAGGGGACACAACCTCGAGCTCTAACCGCCTCATCTGCTCAAGTAATGGCGCCTGGTCGGTAATCATCAAAGATAGGCTCTGTACTGCTCTCCTGCTCAGGGCATCAGCAACCACGTTGGCCTTGCCAGGATGGTAGAGTATGTCCACATCGTAGTCCTTTAACAATTCTAACCATCTGCGCTGCCTCAAGTTGAGCTCCTTCTGTGTAAACAGGTATTTCAAGCTCTTGTGGTCGGTGTAAATCTCGCAGTGCTCCCCATACAGGTAATGGCGCCACAACTTCAGTGCGAAAATCACCGCATCTAGCTCCAAGTCATGGGTAGGGTAATTCTTTTCATAATTCTTAAGTTGCCGTGAAGCATAAGCGATTACCCTACCCTCCTGCATCAGCACGCAACCAAGTCCACTGTGCGATGCGTCACTATAAATCACGTATCCTTTCCCCATAACAGGGAGGGAAAGGATAGGAGCCGACATCAGTCTGTTCTTCAAATCCTCAAAGCTCCTCTGGCAATCCTCACTCCAGATGAACTTAACTCCTTTACGCGTCAGGCGAGTGAGGGGTGTGGAGAGTTTCGCAAAACCTTCCACAAACTTACGGTAATACCCGGCCAAGCCCATAAAACTGCGAACCTCTGATACCGTCGTCGGTCGGGGCAAATCCCGGACTGCCTCAATCTTCGCCGGGTCTACTGCCACTCCTTCGGCTGAAATCACATGGCCTAAAAAGACAACCTCCCGAAGCCAAAATTCGCACTTAGATAACTTGGCATACAACTTCCTCTCTCTGAGAAGTTGCAGCACGATCCTCAAGTGCTCCTCGTGCTCCACATCACTCTGGGAATAAACCAGGATATCATCGATGAATACAACGACGAACCGATCCAGGTAGGGTCGAAAGATCCTGTTCATCAAATCCATAAAAGCGGCAGGGGCATTAGTCAATCCAAAAGGCATGACGGTGAACTCATAATGCCCGTACCATGTCCTGAATACCGTCTTTGGGATGTCCTCGGCCTTCACCTTTAATTGGTGGTAACCTGACTGTAAATCAATCTTGGAGAAGACACAAGACCCTTGCAGCTGATCAAATAAATCATCAATGCGCGGCAAAGGGTACTTGTTCTTGATGGTCACTTTATTCAACTCTCGGTAATCTACACACAGTCGAAGTGAACCATCCTTCTTCTTCACAAATAGCACCGGCGCTCCCCAAGGCGATACAATTGGTCTCACAAAACCTTTGTCCATTAAGTCCTGAAGTTGCGCCTTTAACTCTCGCAGCTCAGCCGGTGCCATTCGGTAAGGAGCCTTAGAGATTGGCGCAGTTCCTGGGACTACGTCAATCAAAAACTCGATCTCCCTATCCGGCGGCATGCTAGTCAGCTCTGGTTGAAACACATCCGGGAACTCGTGGACAATAGGGATATCCGCGAGTCCCGGTGCCGCCGTAGGCTCCTTAACCACACAAGCCAAAAAGGCCACGCATCCACTGCGCATCATCTGCCTCGCACGAGAAGTCGAAACTACTGAGGCGAAGAAAGCACTCTGACACCCTCTATACACAAACACCTCCTGGCCTGGCTCGGTAAAAGTAACAGTCCTCGCGGCACAATCTATAGTCGCACAATAGCGAGCCAGCCAATCCATCCCCAGTACTACGTCAAAGTCTCGCAGCTGACCCAGGACCATCAGGTCCGCTGGCATAATCCACAACTCAACCTGTACTGGGCAAGACCAACAACATTCCTCTACATGCAAAGTATGATCCGGAATCTGTACCTCTAATGCATGTGGCAGCCAACCTAACTCTAATCCATGAGATAATGCAAATGCTCTACTAATAAAAGAATGTGATGCACTGGTATCAAATAAAGTGCGAGCTCTACTGCCAGAAAGTAAAATGATACCTGCCACCACGTGGTCGGCTGCCAAGGAGTCCTCAACCTGGGCGGCATAGACCCGCCCGCTCTGTGCCGGTGGTCGGTAGTCTGCAGGGTAGGAGGAAGGAGCCCTGCTCGCTGGAGCATAGGGCCGCTGCTGGGGCGCAGAAGGGACAGATGCCGAGGAAGGAGCCGTCGATGGCGCAAAAGGGCAAGTAGCTCGGACGTGGCCAGACTGTCCACACCGATAACAGCGGCCAAACCTCAAGTCACAAGTATCAGACGGGTGCTGACCCCTGCAGAAAATGCACCTAACAGTAGACTGGGGCTGCCTCGCCTGCTGCTGCTGCTGCCTCTGCCGCTGAGGCCCCTGCTGCCGCGACTGTGACCTCTGCTGCTGCGAGTGCTGCTGCTGTCGCTGGTGCTGCTGCTGCTGGTACTGTGGGGGCCTCCTGGGATCCACCAGGCCCTCGCCGCTCCGAACGCCCACGGCCCGTGAACTGAGGCGGTGGCGGTCGAGGCGGCCTCCAGGAACTGGCCTGTCCCCCGTCGTCCTGCGCTGGTCGCTTCCTATCAGAGCTCTGAGCGACCAAGCCTCCACGTCTGGCGACAACGTGGTATCCCCTCTCAACCCACTACGCATGCTCCGCTGCCTCCGCCAAAGTCTGTAGCCTCTGGGCATGCACCAAGGTATAGATCTCTGGGCGCAGACCCGTCTCAAAGAGCTCCACCTGGTGCGGTCCATCCCTGGCGACATAAGGTATGCAGTTGAGCAACTGCGTGAACTCCTGGAAGTAAGCCCATGCTGTCCGGTCACCCTGCTGAAGATTCTTCAAATCATCTTCTAACTTTTTCTTCACACTCGAGGAGAAGTAGGTATCTAGAATCATCCGTCTGAACTCTGATCAAGGTAGCTGTCGGGTAATCTAGAACTCCAAAGGCTCAACCCGACGCCACTAAGCATCTGCATCCCCATCTAAGCAATGTACTGCCATATGTACCCTAAACCTCGGGTCAATGAAGAAGTCCCGAAACAACTTCTCCATTGCTGCCAGCCAAGTCCCGATCTCCCAAGGCTGAGTGCTCCGCCCTAAGAACCTAGGCGGTCCCCGCTGACAAAACTGGGTGAGTTTGTCAGCAATCTCCTGCTCCTCAGCTGGGGTCAATGGCCAGATCACTCCCTGAGCCCCACTGCTCGACGATGGTGACGTAGGGACTGGTGGAATAGCCGGCGGTAAAACTGGTGGTACGGGGGCCTCAACAGTAGTAGGGGGAGGTGCCCCTGCCTGGGCGAGCAACTGCTCAATCCTCTGCTCCTGCCGGCGGTGACTCTCCGCCAACTGGGCCACCATGGCCCTCAACTCGCAAATCTCTGAAGGCCCGGACTGCTCCGGCTCCTCCGGGGGTATAGGAGTACCCCGGGTAGGGATCTGCCGCCTAGGAGGCATCCTGCCACACAAGAAACCACGGATCAGTAAACAAAACCACACTCGACCCAATCTAGCGAAAGTCAAAGACATCCCCCTCTTTCTGTAACTTTATGTTGTCTGCAGCCAACATAATAGTTTACCAGAAATAGGGTATGTCAATCCCTCTTCACTCTGTGGAAGAGTAAAATAAACAAATTGCCGACTTTCGCATAATGTCGCGTCACTCACGCCCTGCCTTCCTAGGGTCTGCCAAAGCCTAGGGTTTCCTAAGTCCCAACTGACCTATCCCTAAGCTCTGATACCAACCTAATCTGTCACGCCCCAGGTGTAAACCAGAACCCGGGCCCGTCCACAGATCCGTCGTGCACACAGAATTTCTCGTGTATACGAAGCGCTGGTAACCTGCTCAGATATAAAAGATATCATAAAAGAGCATAAAACAGAGCTAAACTACAACTAATACATCTCAGATAAAGCTGGAAAGTGAAAGTACAAAAGTAAACTCTCAAATATACATGTGTCTCTCCCAGCTCACCAATCAAAATACAACCAGCTGGCCGAAGCCAGACCCAAAAGAAATGAAAAGTACAAGTATCTGAGTGTATAGGGGGTACATCAAACAGCTAAACTGGCGACCAGGTAGACCGCTATCTAATCCGCGATCCTCTTACCTCGATCCTCCGAGGAGGGTCCCGTAACTCCCGCAGATGACTCTGCAAAACAAAGGGAAAAAGAAAAGGGAAAACAGTGGGGGGTGAGAACTACTATAAAAACAGTAGCCTCCCCTAGTGGGTAGACCTCAAACTCAGACATGCCCACTAGGACTACCAGAGGCGAAAATAAAACAAAGGTGGTAAGCTGTAAATATAACTACTGATGAAGAAGCTACCACTATATGCCTCTAAAGTGCCAAGCTAAAAGAATAGCTAAATGTATGCATCAAAATATAAATGCATGCCTGACTAGACCCAATCTATACACCAGTAAGCACTGGTACTGCCTGCTATACCTGCCAAATCGGGTATGCCAGCCTATGCATAACACCGATAGGGGATATGAGTCTCAAGGACTCAAAGTCTGTATATCGCACACTCCGGAGTGGCACTCGAGGGGAGCGACCCACACGAGTAAAATGCCTGAGTAATAAGTATCAGAGTAGAATAAGTCAGCAGGACTGGATCATGACACTGATCTAAGTGGAAAAGAACCATCCACTAAAAGAAGCCCAAATCCTCTCCCCCGATCTGATGCAATAACAACTGTCCGGTCAACCGCCCAAAATCCGCGGTTGCCGCAATACCCTGCCATCACAGCCTGTCTGTCCCAAATCCCAAATGTCTGACTACACTATCCCAGCCCCTGCTCGAACCCGAGCGTACTATCCCCTAAGTCTAGATAATTGGAGAAAGAAATAAAAATATGGTTTCTCCTAAGTCAGTTCCAGCATGATAGTGTAGCAGAAAAAGGTGGCCTAACTAGGTGACCATGCAAGCATGCAAAAGTCCTCATGATAATGAATCCAATACAAGTTTTGTTGTTCAAGTAAATATTAAAACATGCTATTCCAGGATACTAGTACTCACATATGTCACTAGATACCAACACAAACGATGCCTGCCTATGCCACATGCATAATATTCACAATGTACTAATAAGCATACCTATAAGCATGATTCTACATTTCCTGATGATAAATTCATCCAAAGGCGAGTACTAAAATAACAATCATAAACTCATACAAGCAATTTATCCGCATATGCATTTTAGTCCTACTAGCATGCTAATTTGTCCAAATATGCCTTTAAGCCTTTCATACATGCATTACTCCAATAAGCCTAGTAGGTAGCCCAAATTAAGAGGTTCACAACGATCACCCACCTCGAGCGCTAAATCCTGGTCCCAAAAGTGAAGTTCACGCCCGGTCTAAACAATCACCACAACACTGCACAACATACCCCAAAAGAACATACACAATTAAATATACAATGCTCCTACATATACTGTCCAAATCACAACAGTCCAGAGTTGCCCTGTTTTCACCTGCGGAAAAGGCTCAAAAAATTCCAAGAAAAATACTGTCACGATCGTCGCGACGAACCGGTCGAAACGAGTACCAGCACGTTCAAATCCGAGTTTCCTACACTGAGATATAAATTCTGCAAGGGAACCACCCCAAAGAATTCTGCACAGAAATCTGTAGCACCTAACACTGATAATAATGGATTGTTCACCTTCGGGAAATAATCAAAAAAATCCCAAAAAATTCGAGGGTATTCCTTGTGCTGTGTAGATGCAAAACGCCTATTGGCACGCCTCAATCCGATGCCTGTGCGCGAAGATATCCACAAAATACACAAGTGTTGTCCCAAAAATCACACAGAAAAAGGGGTCACAAAGGTGCCTCGGTAACCATGCCAAAAACCCAAAACAGGTGAGCGCTAACCATATGAAAAATGAAGCCCTATCTCTCAGGAACCCATCGGCGCAAGAATCGTCGAAATCGGTGGTCGGGGTAGGCCAGGGGAGTCTGCACACCGAAATATAACGAAGAAAATCACCGGAGAAGGAATGTCGCGACGCCCCGTAAAATCGGAAACCTCGGGATGCGTGCCACCAAAAATCCTGGAAATCCACCACGGGGTCTGGGACATCAAGGGGAAGAAGTTCACAAAAGGGCTCTCCCTCCAATTCCCTCTCTAAAACTCGGAAAAAGCAGAGAAGAGGGGTGGAGAGGTGCTTAAATAGGCTAAAAGAAACAATTACTAAAATGACCTCTGTGTCCCGGGTTTCGGGCGCGCACAGTGCGGCCCACGGCCCGGCCCGCCAAGATTCGGGCGCGCACAGTCCGGCCCAAGGCACGGCCCGCCCGCACACCGGATCCCGTTCGGATCTTGCCGCCGTCCGACCCGCTCCGGGTCTCGCCACGTGTCCATGGAACAGGCGACAGCGGTGCAAGCCCAGCGGGTGGACGCCACGTGTCCCCCGCTCGGGTCAACGCTGTGGGTGGCGCCCGCGAATCAGCGGGCGCCACGTGGCGCTGCCCACCTGCCCCACCTGCCCGCCTGTACGGTACCTGCTCCCGCGCCTGCTCCCGTGCCCTGTGTGGACCCCGTGTCCGTAGGCCAGCCAACCCGGGGCCACCACGTGGCGCGCCCCGGTCCACCGCTCCCCTGCGCGCCCCCGTGGACCGAGCGCGCGTGGGCCAGCCAATCCGGCGCTGCCACGTGGACCCCCGCCGGCCCACGCCTCCCGCGGTGCACCCCGGCCTTTCCCAAGCTGCTCCGTGGACCATGCCGCGTGCGCCGACCAACCAGAGGCCACCACGTGGCACCCCCGCCGGTCCACGGCTCCTCCATGCACCAAAAATCCACTAAAACTTCCGGGAGTCCGTTTTTAGGCATCTGGACTCAGAAATAAACAAACAAATAGCCGTTTTCAAGCGTTTTTTCATGCTGAATCCAAATCCAATCTCCGTTTGGCCCAAAGCCCTCTCTAAAATTCGGCAAAAGCAGCCGAACGCCAAACTAGCTCTAAATACCTTACTGGGTCCATCTGTGGCATCCCTTTGATGCACTGTGGCCCCGATACACCAATAATAGGTGTTTCACACTGTGGATTCACGGGAAAAACTGCACGGAGACCTGGATGAAGGTGCGAGGAAAAAACAAATGTAAGGAAGTTGCAAAGTTGAAGAGTGGAACCAAATTGAACGTGAAGTTCTACAATAAGCGCGTTGTTGGAAAGAATCATCGGGTATTTTCGAGGCACTTAGGAAGAATCGTGCGCGATCGTAATATTTGTCCACTTCGTGTGCACTCATGGAAGGAGATTAGGGATGAAGAAAAGAAGCATATGTGGGCTGCGGTGACGGTAAACTATTTAGCTTGATATCAATTTCAGTTGTTATATGAATAAAATTTTTAATTTGGAGCTTTTATTTTGGTTGATTGAAATTTAGTATTGAATTAGTTGTAAGCTAATATAGCATATAATTTTGGATTTACAAGAAGTTTTATAACCTTATATACATTTGATTTGAACTTGAAGTATAAATTTGAGAATAAAGAAATGGAGGAGTTTCGTGAAGATATCTTAACTCATTTGAAAGATTTGTGGAACAAATGGAGGGGTGATTTGCATCGCAAATATATAAAACCATGCAGTACTATACAATAAACTCTAAGAAATATTCCCGAAGATATAGATCGAGATGATTAGGAGTGGCTAGTTAAGGAACATTTCTCAAGTAAAAAGTTTATGGTACGCTTCCTCTTCTTTTTTTGCCATTAGATGAATTGAAGTATAAGCTATTTATTCTAAAAGAAACTTTTCTTACACATTTTGCTAATATTTTGAATTTTTTTCTTCTATATATATAAATATAGACAGCAAGCAAACGAAACTCCATTAATAGGAACAAGTTAACTATGCCTCATCGTACAGGTAGTAAGCCAATTCGACAAATTATTTGAAAGAAGGTAATGGAAAGTTAATATCATACTTTTTTAAAATTCTAGTTTTTGTGTTGATCATAAATATTATTTGGGTTTGATTTCTGTACAAAATGGAGGCAAAGTCGGTCAACCACCAAGCTTAGCAACTATATTTTTTGAGACTCGAAAAAAGGGTGACAAGTTAGTAGATGAAGACACTATAAAACAAGGGTTAATTGCATATATGTCCCTGCAAATATGTCGAATTGCAAATATATCCCTGCAAAATTTAACTTTTCATATTTATCCCTTCAAAAATCCAAAGTTCTTCAAATATGCCCCTCTGGTTAATCCCCGTTTGGAATCTGTTTATTTTTTAACAGATTCGATGTGAAATGACTTTTTTGCCCCCTTACAAATATATCCCTCCAAAAGCAATACCATTATACTTGTTACAAAAATGCCCCTCTCCAAAAATCATAAAATTCTATCATCAAAATAATTCTTTCTTTTTTTTTTTTTTTTTTTTGAGGTATAATATGGAAAGGGTAAATATGTAAATTCAATTTTTAATCTAACCAAGGTTAAGCATTTAACCTAGGGTTAAATCAACTTTTTTAACAGAGATGGACGGTAGGGGCATATTTGAATAACGGTGGATTTTTGAAGGGATAAATATGAAAAGTTGAATTTTGCAGGGATATATTTGCAATTCGACATATTTGCAGGGACATGTATGCAATTAACCCATAAAAGAATATGTATGTGGAACATATATTTATATTTTGTTTTAATTTTTGTTACTTTTAATGCATTATCAACTTACTATTGTTTACCTTATTTTTTGAAGGATAAAATTATTGATGCTACTCAATCGGGACCCTCCTTATCTAATATAGAGTTAGTTGAAGAATATTTTGGGCCACAACGTCATAACCATATTACTTGCTATGGTGGTGGCTAAAAGCCTAATGATATGAAGACTATTGGAACTAGAGCTGAGCTTCAAGCTAAGCTTCGTGAAACTCAAAAAGAAAATGATTCGCTTAAGAATCGTATGGATGAAATGGAAGCCGAAGTAAGAATGATTAAGGAAATGCTTCAACGTCAACATTCCAATAGTCCACCTTCATTTGAAGAGTAAACAATATAATCTTATTTAGATTTGTATCGTTTTTGCATGTTTATATATATTGGCACACAAAAGTTACTTTTAAATTCTATGAGTTGTTTGTTTGCTTTGTTGTTCAAAATCTATTTGTATTACTTAATTACTTTCATATTGTTTTAACTTTCATTCTTTTCCTCTTTTGTAGGTAATTCATGGTGATTTTGAGGACAAGAAAGAAAATGAATTGCAATATGCCTTTTTTTGCTTTAATCCTCTTTTTTTTTAAAAAAAAATGATGGTAGTAGTCATTTTGTTTTTTGGTGAATGTTAACTATATATGTAATGGTGTGATGAAAACTTTAATGTATTAGGTGAATGGCAGTAGGCACTTTGTTTTTTGGTGAATGTTAACTATATAAGTAATGGTGTGATGAAAACTTTAATGTGTTAGGTCAATGGTTTGGAAAAAAGTTTGAATGTTGTGGATGCTAATTACTTTTATTGTTAATGAAGTATTGTTATAAATTTGTTCATAAATTGTGAATTTGTCATAAGTTTATATATATATATATATATATATATATATATATATATATATATATATTATTGTGTATACAATGTATTTATATTGCTAAAAGTAATAATTGGATGTAATATTTGTATTATTAACGACGAAAAAAATGGTCGTTATTATATTATCTTTTTTTTTACTTACGAAATGTTATTAACGACGAAAAATATGGTCGTTATTATATTATCTTTTTTACTTACGAAATACTATTAACGACGAAAAATATGGTCGTTAGCTATACTAGCGACTAAACTTTTGGTCGTTATTAATACTATGAATAGGACAATTATAACTTTTATAATCTATATTACGACGGTCGAATTGGTCGTTATTGTAAAATGGAGTGGTTACTAAAGAAAATAAATAACGATGACAAATTATGTGGTCATTATTAGTTTATAACTGTAGTGTCTCGACTTTTTAGGGTAGATCTTCTGCGCTTGCGAGTATTCTTTTCTGTGTTAGAGCTCGGAAAACGGAGAATGACAAAGCGATCGGATCTGAAATTTGACTTACGGATCTCCCGGAATGAGGCTTTCAATGTTAGCGGGTCCGGGTGGTTAGGTTCGGAATTTCTCGGGACCCGTTAAGTGTTGTTGGTGCATCGGGATCCGTGCTAGCAGTTACGGGACATTTCAGAGGATCGGCACACTTATCGAGGAAGTCATGGAAAAATCCCTTTTATTTTTAAATATCGGATTTTGGGATTTTCGTATGAACAAAGATAAATAAATAAATAAATAAAATATTAATAAAAAGATATTAATATCCCAAATACGCATAACCCTAATTTTGAGAAAAAGATCGTTCCTCTTTCTTTTTCCTCGTTGCACGTGCCGAAGACCGAGACCGGAAGCGTCGCCGATACCGAGGAGCGGATCCAGAAACACCACCGTCCGCGGAGATCGGGATCGCGTCGTCTTCTCCATTAGAGCTAGGTTAGCACCCCTTTCGTCTTCGCTTTGTGAATCTTGAACTTTGGTTATCGTTACTTTAATTTCTTTGCGTTCTTGAATGTCGTTGGTTTTGTTCGTTGGCTTTCGTTCGTCGTTTTGATCATGGGTTCGTTCGATGGTTTCGTTCGTTGGTTTTGTTCGTTGGCTTTCGTTCGTGGGGTTGGTCGTTGTTTTCCTTCCCCTGGCGGTTTTGGTTGGCAGTCTTGGCTAGGCGGAGTCGTTTGATGGTGTGCAAGCCCGCGCCGCCGTTGCCCATGTGGCATGGCCGCCGCCGCCATGCCTTGTCGCTTGACAGCTCGCAGCCGCGCCGTAGCCGCTCGTGTGCTCAGCCCGCGTCGCCGCCGCGTGCGGAGTTAGCCCGCGTCGACACCGCAGCCGCGCGCGCCCAGCCAGGCCGCACCGCCACGCGCGCGCTGCCAGGCCTCACCGCCGCGCGCGTCGCGGCCCTCGCAGGCGCGCACGCCAGCTTGCACAGCCGCCGCCCGCGTTGCCCTAGCGCCGCCACCCGTGTGTGCCCTAGCGCAGCCGCCCGCGTTTGGCCTAGCGCCGCCGCCGGCGTGTGCCCTAGCGCAGCCGCCCGCATTTGCCCTAGCGCCGCCGCCAACATGTGCCCTAGCCGCGAGCGCAGCCGCCGCCGGCGCGTGCCCTAACGCGCGCCGCCCGCTTCGTGCCTAGCCGCCGCGAAGCTTCCGTTCGCGCGCCGCCCGCTTCGTGCCTAGCCACCGCGCAGCTTCTGTGCGCGCGCCGCCCGCTTTGTGCCTAGCCGCCGCGCGCGCTCGTGCTGCCGGCGCCGCGCGCGCCCCTGCAGCCCGCGTCGCGCTCCCTCGCTGCCTGCGTCGCTTGGGCAGCCTGCGTTGCCGCTCGCGCAGTTTTGCTTGTCGGAGCAGTCCGCTTGTCGGTGCAGTCCGCTTGTCGGTGCAGTCCGCTTGTCACAGTTGTTTTCATTTTTCGTCAGATGTTTCTCCGCTTGGTTGATTTTCGTCGCGGACTTCGTCAAGGCAACGGTTGGCGCCTGGTTTCCATCAATTGCCTCGTCGACAGTCGGATCGCGTCAGAGGTACGGTTTTGCAACCGTAGGGATTTTTTTTGGACACGGAGTTTTTCGTCAGTTTATTGTTTTGGGTTTTACTGGGCACCGTTTTCATGTCCGGTCTTTTGTTTCACCACCGGGATTTTATCTGTTATTTTCGATACACCTGTAGAATCCCCTTTTTCGGTAAATTTAGGTTTTTGCACGATTTTCCTATCTTTTGACGTTAAGGGTATTGCTAGAATGTTTGTACCTTCCGGGTGACCGGTTGTGGCGGTATGAGGTCCGGTGGACTGTTTGTCCTTATCCCAACAATGGTAAAATTGTTCGGAGAATTACTTTGATTAGGTTTTGATCGGTGCGACAATCGGGACACCGGAGGCGGTTTCTGTTTTGGGATAGAAGGGATTTTTGGTACAGTAGTCCGGACCGCTAAATTTTGCCAGTTTGTGGGGGGTAAAATGTTGATTGGTGTTTTGGATATTTTATTAGGCCGCAGGTGGTGTTGTTTGCTTTGGAGGGTCGTGGGCGCGGACGTTTATCTTCGTTTCAGGTGGGTACCTTCTTCTTGCATTTTGGTTGTGATCTCATATGTAATATGTAAGAGTAAAGTAGATGTGCTAATGAATTTTGACTAACCCCTTTTTGTATGAGTATCCCTATTATCACACATTGACTTCGGTCACTATGCTCATGGTTGCTTACACGCACACCAGCGGTTTGGCCACCGCAATGGTGTACTTTTCCGGAAAGGTGGTACGTTGACCCGTGTACCTCACAAGGTGACATAGTGGGGACCCCTCGCGGTTACTTGTTGTGCTGCACAAGTGCAGTGGAGGGGTTGGAGGTAACAAGGTGCGAGCAAGGTGTTTTCTTCTGCATGCACTGTTTCAGCAAGGTGTTTTCTTTTGCATGCACTGTTTCGAGTTACAGGGGGTTACTGTTGATCCATGCGGGAGAGTGTGGATGCTCTGGTTTTCGGTTTGATTTATTTCCAGTATTTATAGCATTCTGCACATCTTACTTTTACCTCTTACTCTTTGTGTTGCTGACTTCCCACACTGTGACAGGTACGGTTAGAGGTGGGATCCGGAACGACAGTGAGGCTGCGACTAGAGGAAGTTAGCCTCGTTTGGGGCTGGTGACCTCTCCGTTATTTCGTTTGATTATTTCGGTTAGTTAGCTTTGTGCGTGTGGTTTTTATTTGTGGACGATGTGGATGTTGGAAATTTCATGATGAACGGTTTCCTTTATTTTTCTCTTAGTTCGGCCATTTTCAAATAAAGAAAAGGTTTGCGAAAATGATTTTGAAAAGAATATGTGTCGTGTGGGGGCACCGTCTTATAAACCCGTGGATTTATCATTTCAAAATGTTGATGGCCTCGTTAGTTATTGATTATGATTATCCTCTTCCTCTACTCGACTGTTTTGACTGGTGTGGTTAAAGTGTGAATTGTGTTTGCGACGCCGTGCATATACAAAGGAGACTCTGTCCGTTTGTGGGGTGAATTTGTATGTGTGGCGGGTCTGGGCACGTACCGGAGGGTGGGACTGTTTCAAAAAAAAAAAAAAAACTTACACGTTTTCCGCCTATTTAAACCCCCGGGGCGTGACAGATTAAGATGGTATCAGAGAAAAATGACTTTAACCACGGTAGTCGGTGTCCAACATCCACAGAGTGCAATGCCACTAGCAACTAACCAATGAGATAATCAAGTAATAGGTGCGTAGAGCGCGAGTGTTGGGGGTGGGGGGTGGGGGGGGGGGGGGGGGGGGGGGGAATAGAGTCCCTGGTTGATTTTAGGTCATGGAACTAGATCGGTTAGGTCTAGGGTTGACTTCGTTTCTATGTATGCAGAGTTAATGGCCCTGTTGTCACGCCCCGGGGTCGAACTGCGACCCGGGCTCGCCAACAGATCCGCCGTCTGTGCGCAAACTGCCGCACAGACGAGGCGTCTACCCTGCAAAAGATCTATAGCTAAGCATGTATCAGAGCAGAAAAAGAACTACTAGCTACAGAAAGTAAAACACTGAACATCTGAATATAAACAAAATCCTCAATACAAGTCTCTCAACTAAAAAGTAAATACATTCTCACAGATCTTTCAGAATGTCTAGTACAAAAGCGGAAACATAAAATACACCGGGTACATCTACCTCAGACTCTCAATGCTGGTAAGGAGCTAATCGGCGGCGTCCTCAACTCGACCCGCTGTCTCCGCGCGAACCAAGCCGGAAAGCTGCCTCAAACCTGTCACCGCAGCGGGTGTGAGATCTACTACAAAAGGCAGATCTCAGTGGGTACCGTCCCAAAATCCACGGTATGCCCACCAAGTCTACTGGAGGCAAAACAGATAGGTATGCAGATAGATAGATAGATAGATAGATAGATAAATAATGGTAAGCTGAAAGAAAACTACAGCTAATGTGTCTCAAACATAAAGCTCAAAAGGAAACTCTATCATAAACATGCTATGCATACTCTCGCTACTACTAAAATGCCTCAGTATCAATGCTCAAAGGAAAAACCATCTAAGAACATAATGTGTGACCACCCGCTCATAACACCCAATCCCAAAGACTGCCACATAGGGTCCAGTCAGGCCTGCGCCTGTCGACTAGGAACGCACCTGCCCACTACCACACATCCCCATGAGGACGGGATTTACGTGGGCCGTCCTGTCCGACTATCTCAGTCTCAATCAAGTAACCACCTGGTAACTCGGCCAGGGGCATCAACCACCTGGTAACTCGGCCAGGGGCAAATAACCACCTGGTAACTCGGCCATGGGCAAGTAACCACCTGGTAACTCGGCCAGGGGCATCAACACATCTACGCATCCGGAGTGTGACCCGAGGGGAGCGACCCCTACGAGCTCAAGTATCACATCAGTCTCAACTGTCTCAATAAATGGCACATGCAGTCTATGGTCCACGATCAAACAGATCGGCAACTCAATGCTCAGAAGTACAACTCAGTCGGAAAAGACTCCTCGACTCAACAAGAAAAGCCCAAATCCTCACATGATCTGTCGGAGAACCCTCAACGACTCAAACTGATAATGCATAACTCATGGCTAAGTCGGGAAACCTCCACGACTCGATCTGCCAGAACCCCAAACTCTCAAGCTAAGTCGGAGGTCCACCTCAACGACTAAATCGGAAAAACACAATCTAGAGCAATCACCCAATCCCCACAAGGAAGCTCATCTCACATGACACTAGAGCTCAACACACATGCTCTAAAAATCCACTCGCCCCCCCGGCACGAGTATACAAGTACCCTGAACCTAAGCCATACCTTTGGCAACTCATAATTTAAAAACCATCTTTGAAAACCTTGATTTTTCCTTAAAACGGGTTTCTCGATTTTTAAAACGGTTCAGGTGCAATTATGATGCAAACAAAGCATGAAACCTAGTGTCATATAATATCAGGAGTCTACTAAAAATAATCCGAGGTTCCAATAAATTATACAGAAAATTCCAGGCAACTATTAGATTAAAAACAGTGAAAAAAATAGCAAGATAAACATGATCAACTTGCGTTCAATAGCATTAAAGGGCATTCCAGAAATTTTGAAGAAATTCCAACCCACCTGGATCGCTTTCCGCAGGCAATGCTGAAGTCGGGGAAGCGTCGAACCCCCAAACTGAAGAAAATCCAAAAATCGCGCCGCGTGCGCGCACTTTGCCACGAACATCGGAAAAATCCTAGGAAATTCAAGTAAATTCACCCGAGTCCTCTACAGAAAACCGCACACTCTCTGGCTCACCCCACGGCCAACTCACATGCAAACCAAGGCTCCAGCACCATCTGCTTCCAAAGCAACCAACAGCATGTAGAGTTATGAATCCCAAAGGATCTAAATAGGTACTATCAAACAACTAGAGGGGGGGTGAATAGGTGTAATACTTATAAAACCAAATCTCAGTGCAAAATAAAAATCAATGCGGAAAATAAAAACAGCACACCGAGATATACGTGGAAACTCCAATCCAGGAGAAAAACCACGGGACCAACACGCAATAACAATCCAATAAGAATAGAAGAATAACAAGGTGATTACCGACTCCACGGACTCAAACCCCTCCTTCAGCTTCTTCGGACCTTGCGCTGACCGGTTGGATATCCGCGCAATAACAATCCCTAAGAAAAGAAGAATAACAAGGTGATTACCGTCTCCACGGATTTAACCCCTCCTTCAATTTCTTGGACCTCGCGCTCCACCGTTTGCACGTCCACTGCACACGTTCGAATCCACGAACGCCACTCGAATCCACGAGCACACGTTTCGAATCCACGAAACGCCTTTAGCACACCGAATCCACGATGCCACGCCGAATCCACGACGCAAACTCAGTCGATAAGAATATTGACTTCGATGGTGATCCTTTGCTTAGATTATCAATGAAGAACCATGGGAGAAATCTCTAAGCAAAGATTAGATCAATTCGACAAAAGATATGTTCTTGAAAGAACCATCGAATTGACCTAAAAGAGGCTATAAAGAAGAACGATAAAAACCTAGCCTCTAGGGTTGCTCTCAAGTGTTTTATAAAATAATCGACCGTGCTCCGCCATTTTTGAGAAACCCTAAACGTCTATTTATAGTTTAGAAACCTTTGGAAAGAGATAAGAATCAAAAACATACCTTATCTGGAAATTTTCAGGACGGCGATCCGGATCGGATTTACTGAGATCCGGATCGTCGTAACGAGATTGACGATTCCAGAAAACCAAGGGTTCGGGATCCGGATCGCATTGCCCGATCCGGATCGTTCATATAAATCAGAAAACTTAACATTCGGGATCCGGATCGAAAATTGCATGGATCCGGATCGAAGTCTTGTATGAAGCAACAACCTTCGGGATCCGGATCGTTGGCTCTGATCCGGATCCTGAACATGTCCGAACACCAGTTTTTGATTATTATGACAATAAAAGTTCATCCAAGTGTTTCTACACTATAAGAAAGTATTCGGATCACCACAATTATTTAGTTAAACATACCTGATCCTCTTGAATACTTTCTTCTTGAGATTGATGTAACTGATCCACAATTCTTCAACTTCAATCTTCCAGACTCAAGACACTGAGTGTCAACTTGAGCTCTTGTTGAATCTTCTCTAAGTCTTTGAATGCTGATTGACAATTTGATCCCTTTAAGACTCCGACTCAACTTACTGACTTGACTCACGAAATATGCCAATACCAAAATGCCGTAACACAGCACACATAAAAACTCCAACCATCCACTTAAACCCAACAGCACACACCATAAACCACCACACCAACAAAAATTCCCAAAAGGCTCCCAGTATAGCACAAATTATTACACTCACTAATTCATTCACCAAAAATCCCCAACACACTTAAAAAATACTAGGTCACATAATCATCAATTACTTATGTCCAACCACACATACACCCAAGACCATAGTACACTCCCTGCTCACATAACACATTACACACTAGATTCACAAATCAATTAAGTCCAAGACTATCATCTTATAGGTAACCCACAATACACTCTCATAGAACTCATCAATCCCTCAGCAGTTACTGGGTGCACCAAGTCCCCTTGTTATACACCTCAATTCAAAAAACCACAACAAATAAAACACATAAACTCTTAAGCTGTCACAACACACCTCACACAAGTCCACATAATATCTGCACACTAATAAATAAAGCTCACTTACACAAAACTCACTGAACACAACAAGACTCCTCTGCACACTCACCCCAGCACATACCACACACCCTCAGCACAACACAACCACTGAAAGCTCCAAAAACCCGACAGCACACCGCCAACTACACAGGTAGAAACTGCACGATCCGGCTCCGCACGGCACCCCTCCGAAATATGACACAAAGTGGCCATCCTGTGAGAGAAAAGGAAAGAAACCGCATCAAAAACGGCCCACAAAGAGCTCTCGCGTCACTCGGCAACCCCCAGTCGTTGCCGCGCGCGCGCGCCGGCCACTTGCAGCAGCCGCACCCCGCACGCGCTGCCGACGCTGGCCGCGCGGCGCCCTAGCTGAGCGGCGCCCAACCTGCAGCGCGGAGCCCCGCCCTGCAGCGCGGCGTCCGGCCTGCTGCACGGCGCCCGCAGCAGCTGCGCGCGGCGCCCCTGGCGCCCGCGCAGCGGCTACGGTCTGCTGCGCGCGCGCCCTCTTGGCGCCCGCGCAGCACCCAGGGGCAGCTGCGCGCGGCGCCCCTGGCACCCGCGCAGCGCCCTGGCGCTGCCGCGCGGTGCCCCTTGGCGCCCGCGCAGTGCCCAGGCGCTGCCGCGCGGCGCCCCTTGGCGCCCGCGCAGCGCCCAGGGCCCTGGTGCTGCCGCGCGACGCCCCTTGGCGCCCCCGCAGCGCCCAGGTGCATCCGCGCGCGGCGCCCCTTGGCGCCCGCGTAGCGCCCAGGGGCAGCCGCGCGCGGCGCCCCTTGGCGCCCGCGCAGTGCCCAGGGGCTACCGCGCGGCGCCCCTTGGCGCCCGCGCAGCGCCCAGGGGCTACCGCGCGGCGCCCATAGGCCAGCCGCGCGGCGCCCAAGCACGCCCGCCAGCAGCACGCCACCACGCTGCGCTGCACCCGAGCGGCCACCTCCTCGCCGCAGCCACCTCACCCACAGGGCAAGCAGCCCAAGCCCTCACACACACAAAAAAAAACCACAAAACTGCACTTACCTTGTTGGAGGCCCGGCGCGCGCGTTCCGCTCGTCGCGCTCTCCGCTCGGCCCCGCAGCTTCAAGGAGGAAGTCCAACATCCAAACCACCCTCAACACTTCATTTCTCATCCCTCTTCTTCTTCCTTCATCTTCCTTCTCTTCTTTCTTCCATTCTTTCTTTTCCTCTGTTGCATTGGTTTTCCTCTGTTTTAAGCAGGGGAAGAAGGTGGTGACGTGGCCACTTAATTAGTGGATGCTAATTAAGTGGATGGCAGCTGGGTGAGGATTAAATAAACAACAACTCAAAATATACAAACCCACATAAAAACAAATTCCACATAATCCCCTTTCTTTCATCACAGGCTAAAACAAAAATCAACTAATTAATTAATTTAATTTAATAATCCATAAAAGCCCCCCGCCAACTCACTTTTTGCCCTCGGGGCCTCCGCACCAGTCCGGAACCTCCCGAACTCCGCTGTAATCTGAAAATACACACGTCCACAGCTTTTTCTCCTCAAAAAGTTCCACCGTTGAGTCGGGGTGCTCAATCCAATAACCGGCTCCAAAATTGTCAGTTCCGACTCACTTTTCGCCTTCGGGTCCACCGCGTCAGTCCGGGACCTCCCGAACTCCGCTGTAATCATAAAATATACCTGTTCCAAGTGTACCCGAATTTCCTGCACTCCACTGTGAAATCGGTATTTTCCCAAATCCAGTCCTCAATCGGCGCACAATGCCCGGAAAAACCCCGAATCAAGCTGGGGTTTCCGCGTTGCTCCGAATCAACCCGACCTCAGCTGTAAACACATAAGCAACATGCCCGAGGAAATTCCTCCGCACCACGCCATCTTGCGAGGTCGGCGCGCCATCCGAAAGCCCGGTATTCTACACTCTCCCCTCCTTAAAAGGGTTTCATCCTCGAAACCAGAATAAATACATAACTCAGGAGGGTGACTCATACAAATGGGGATAGGGGATCCCTAACTCATCATCAGGCTCTCAGGTGGCCGTTCTCACTCAACAAACGCCCCGGGACCTTGTCCAAAGGTATAATCCGACTACAAAACTCTTCTGCCTCACCAGCAAAAATTGCATCGGCCGCTCCTAAAAGCTTCCATCCTCGTCCAACTTCATGAAGCGCAAACCAAATCATGCAAGGGATCAAAAACACTTCTTCCAGGCAGATAAACTCGCAGACCAAACTCCCCGCGTAAGCTCAAATCTACAATCCTTACGGAAAAAAGGCTTCCACCACTCAAGATCTCCAAGGGCATAACTCCCTCGTTGCTCCATTGCAACCAATATTCAAGTTCCACAGATACAACTCTTGTATCCATCCACAGGGGAAGAAGTTCCACATCGGGAAATAATGCTCAACCCTTAGCTCTCAATTCTAAGTTCCAAAGGGGCACCCACTGATCGATCATCTTATTCCAAGGTACACTACCCGCCTAAACAAGGCGTCCATGACCATAGAGTCACCACCGGGATAATGATATACCCAGTCAATCATATAACTCCAATAACTCCGCCCACCGGCGTTGCCTCAAACCAAACTCTTCCTGAGTATCCAAGTACTTCAGGTTCGAGGATCCATAAATAACTCAATTCCCTCTCTTATCACTGACAAACATCCACATCCATGCTGGTATCCTCTTCAGCTTATCTCTTCATAGCTATACTAGCCCTGTTTAGTCCAAAAGCTTCTGACCTCTGTCACTAACATAAGTCTAGGCCCAACCCGAACAACATCACTCTTCGTTGGGTCTACTGTCACCCTTGCAGCTGAAATCACATGGCCTATCCAAAGAACCTTTCGAAGTTAAAAGGCATACTCTCTCAACTTGACATCCAACTTCTTCTCTCTAGGAAGTTGTAGCTCCAACCTCAAGTGTCCCTCATGCTCTACGTCACCTCGGAAATAAATCTGCATATCCACGACGGGTACTACTGCTAACCCGTCCACACACAGCTGGGACACACAAATTCTCAATACAGAAGGCGGCAGGGCATTGGTCCATCTATTTGATCGCGCTGCTGTGTACCCACAGTGTGGCACTGGGTCATACAGACCTCTCGATCCATCCGATCCCGCAACTGCGCTATCAGCTCACTGTCTCACGGGTGATACTCTAAGAGGTGCTATCGAAGTTGGCGCAGTTCCAAAACTACGTCAGTCACCAACTCAAACTCAATCTCATTAAACGGCGGCTTCAATATCAACTTAGGTAGACTCATACCCGGGATCACACGGGTGATAAGGATATACTTTAGTCCCGGTGCCGCCGTAGGCACCTTCTCTACAGTCGCTAACAAGGCAATACGCCCACGACTCATCCTCCGTCGTGGTCTAGCCCTTTCCATAAACACACTCTTCCTGACCAGGTCCACGAAGGGTCAATGACCAATCTCGACATCCCCTGGTAGCCTAACACTGGGATAACCAGTCTCAATTCATGCTCAATCAACCTCTCTGAACTGCTGTAGGACTTATACTCAGTGGTCAAATCCAAGGTCCTATCTGCACTGGGCAGGTCTGGCAACACTCATACATAAGAAGAACATCGCCCCTTCCTGAGGTCACACTATGGCGACGAATGCGACCCACCGCAAAAGACACAGTCATGCTGACACTACTGCTGGTGCCTCAACTGTCGAGACCCTCCTGGTCTCTGTCTCCTCAGAGACTCATGATCCTGAGACTGGAATCATGGCAACTTCGATCCACTCAACTATCCCACAATCCAACGATGCTGGACGTCTCTCCCTGGAGCTGGTCCCTCGCTCCTCGTCCCTCCTGGACGTGATCACTGATCCTCGGTCAATCCATCGAGTACGAACAATCGCAGCATCTAAAGTCGGCACTCGCCGATAATGCACAAGAGATAGATATCCCGATGCAATCCCCTCTCAAACATAATCCACTTTCTGGGCCTCATCCCGGGCGACATGGGGTACTCTGCTCAGCAATCTTAGAAACTCACTCCAAGTCATCACTGCGCTCCCGGTGATCCAGCCGGACGAACTCGACGCCACCAACTCTCGGCGTCCCTATCCAAAAGTGCATAGCCAAGTGCACCAGATACTTCTCCTGGATGAATAAATCTTCAAATAACTTTTCCATAGTAGCAATCCAGTCCTCGGCCTCCCAAGGCTCCAACTCGATCCCGAAATCTAAAGGGGATGGAACTGGATGATGTATACAACTGTTCGGCAACCACGCTGCTCCTGCACTACTCACCGTGCAATCTGGGTCGAAGTCGACGATGTCGCGGCTGGAGATGCTCCTGGCGATACCCTGGGAGATGTTCTTTGCTCAGACATGTGCATCACGCGCTCCATGTTCTCTTCCTGGCGCCGCATCGCCTCAAACGTCGGGGATACATGGGCCTGTAACTCTCAGACCTCACTCTGCTCAATCCATTTAGCCTCCCGTTGTTCGACTCCTCATCCAAGGTCAAACACGCCCTCGCCGCTGCACGGCATCTCGGAAGCATCAAAACCACTACAACAGAACAAACATTAGGACCAAGAACTCTCTCGACCCAATCAAGCAAAAGTCTAGAACATGTTACCCATACTAAAGTATTATGTCGTCTGCAGCCAACATAATCATCTTTAGAGAAATAACATGTAAGATCACTCACCCCAAACCTTTGGGGGAGGTACAACTCAATCAGAACTCTCGCTAAGGTCACGTCTCTCACGACGGTCATCCTACTGTCCAACCAATAGCCTAGGATCTCTAAGTCCTCAACGACCTATATTCCTAGGCTCTGATACCACCTAAATCTGTCACGCCCCGGGGTCGAACTGCGACCCGGGCTCGCCAACAGATCCGCCGTCTGTGCGGAAACTGCCGCACAGACGAGGCATCTACCCTGCAAAAGATCTATAGCTAAGCATGTATCAGAGCTGAAAAAGAACTACTAGCTACAGAAAGTAAAACACTGAACATCTGAATATAAACAAAATCCTCAATACAAGTCTCTCAACTAAAAAGTAAATACATTCTCACAGATCTTTCAGAATGTCCAGAACAAAAGCGGAAACATAAAATATACCGGGTACATCTACCTCAAACTCTCAATGCTGGTAAGGAGCTAATCGGCCGCGTCCTCACCTCGACCCGCTGTCTCCGCGCGAACCAAGCCGGAACAACTGCCTCAAACCTGTCACCGCAGCGGGTGTGAGATCTACTGCAAAAGGCAGATCTCAGTGGGTACCGTCCCAAAATCCACGGTATGCCCACCAAGTCTACTGGAGGCAAAACAGATAGGTATGCAGATAGATAGATAGATAGATAGATAATGGTAAGCTGAAAGAAAACAACAGCTAATGTGTCTCAAACATAAAGCTCAGAAGGAAACTCTATCATAAACATGCTATGCATACTCTCGCTACTGCTAAAATGCCTCAGTATCAATGCTCAAAGGAAAAACCATCTAAGAACATAATGTGTGACCACCCGCTCATAACACCCAATCCCAAAGACTGCCACATAGGGTCCAGTCAGGCCTGCGCCTGTCGACTAGGAACGCACCTGCCCACTACCACACATCCCCATGAGGACGGGATTTACGTGGGCCGTCCTGTCCGACTATCTCAGTCTCAATCAAGTAACTACCTGGTAACTCGGCCAGGGGCATCAACCACCTGGTAACTCAGCCAGGGGCAAGTAACCACCTGGTAACTCGGCCAGGGACAAGTAACCACCTGGTAACTCGGCCAGGGGCATCAACACATCTACGCATCCGGAGCGTGACCCGAGGGGAGCGACCCCTACGAGCTCAAGTATCACATCAGTCTCAACTGTCTCAATAAACGGCACATGCAGGCTATGGTCCACGATCATGCAGATCGGCAACTCAATGCTCAGAAGTACAACTCAGACGGAAAAGACTCCTCGACTCAACAAGAAAAGCCCAAATCCTCACGTGATCTGTCGGAGAACCCTCAACGACTCAATCTGATAATGCATAACTCATGGCTAAGTCGGGAAACCTCCACGACTCGATCTGCCAGAACCCCAAACTCTCAAGCTAAGTAGGAGGTCCACCTCAACGACTAAATCGGAAAAACACAATCTAGAGCAATCACCCAATCCCCACAAGGAAGCTCATCTCACATGACACTAGAGCTCAACACACATGCTCTAAAAATCCACTCGGCCCCCCGGCACGAGTATTCAAGTACCTTGAACCTAAGCCATACCTTTGGCAACTCATAATTTAAAAACCATCTTTGAAAACCTTGATTTTTCCTTAAAACGGGTTTCTCGATTTTTAAAACGGTTCAGGTGCAATTATGATGCAAACAAAGCATGAAACCTAGTGTTATATAATATCAGGAGTCTACTAAAAATAATCCGGGGTTCCAATAAATTATACAGAAAATTCCAGGCAACTATCAGATTAAAAACAGTGAAAAAAATAGCAAGATAAACATGATCAACTTGCGTTCAATAGCATTAAAGGGCATTCCAGAAATTTTGAAGAAATTCCAACCCACCTGGATCGCTTTTCGCGGGCAATGCTGAAGTCGGGGAAGCGTCGAACCTCCAAACTGAAGAAAATCCAAAAATCGCGCCGCGCGCGCGCACTTTGCCGCGAACATCGAAAAAATCCTAGGAAATTCAACTAAATTCACCCGAGTCCTCTACAAAAAACCGCGCACTCTCTGGCTCACCCCACGGCCAACTCACATGCAAACCAAGGCTCCAGCACCATCTGCTTCCAAAGCGACCAACAGCACACATAAAAACTCCAACCATCCACTTAAACCCAACAGCCCCTGGCGCCCGCGCAGCGCCCCGTGGCGCCCGCGCAGTGCCCAGGCGCTGCCGCGCGGCGCCCCTTGGCGCCCGCGCAGTGCCCAGGTCCCTGGCGCTGCCGCGCGACACCCCTTGGCGCCCGCGCAGTGCCCAGGGGCTGCCGCGCTGTCACGCCCCCGGGGGTTTTTGAGTCTATCAAGCGGAAAAATTGCGTGTATTATTTTTTTTTCTTAACAAGGTAACTTAAACCTCATCCCCGGTGCGTGCCAGACCGCCACATACACAAATTCTCTCTGCCCACGGACATAGTCTCCTTTGTATATGCACGGCGTCTCATTTACAACATCATACATCAACCATCATCCATACAATAGACATACATCGTCAAACAGTTTACAGTAATTTAACTAACGTTATAAAAGCGGCGTCACCATTTGGAAAGGATAAAACCAGCGGTTGCAAAACCCGTGCCCACACGGCACTTCGTTTTGACAAAACGTTTTCGAAATCATTTGGTTCATCATGAAAACGTGCCGCATATGAAAACATCACTAAAAGCATCAAAGTATAAATGTCCACCTCATCCACAGCGCTAAGTAATACATGTCCACGACTAATACTATCCATAAGCAAATGAACTAAATTAAGCATAAGGAAGATGAGATAAAAACCCAAGTATCCTGACTACGGTCCTCGCGACGCAGTCTCACCGCCCTCCCGGCTAACGCACCTCGTAACACCTGTCACGGAGTGGGTAAAGTCAGTGACAAACAAAGTAGATGTCTAATATCAATAAGGAATAAGAAGCAAACCGAATACACCGGAACCTTTCGCTAAAACCCTGCAGATAATTAAGCTGGGCACCAACCCCAGATTTATCAATTAAGTTGGGCACCAACCCCAGAGTACCTGTCGGGGAGACTAAAGTCTCCCCTCGTGCGCAAATACCTTTTTGATGCATTTAACCTCTTCACGGTGCTGGTGTGCTATTTTCAGCGGGCGCGAAGAGGTCCTCACGGCTCCCACCCCTTTGTGAGGAACACGGGTCAAAAGATAGACCACTTCTCCGGAAAAGTACACCCATGCGGAGGCCAATCCGCCTGTGTACGTGCAGCATCCGAAACGGATTTGCCGAGATCGGCGTGTAGTGAGCACCGCGACCGTAGCCTCTTCAATTGTTAGATAAAATACAATTATGCAAAAGGTTAAACTGTCCATCTACTTTGTTAGACAAATTAAGAACATTTTAATGACGATAGATGCACTTACTGCACTTGTTGCACTTATCGCAACCGTACCCACCTAGTTGAAGAGAAATCGGAACACCTGAATCCTTCGCGCACCCCCGCTGCGCTCCTGGACCTAAAGAAAGTCCGTAAGGATAACTATAGTCAAAAACGTGTACTAACATCCCAAAACAAAAGACCCAATTTACTCTTTTTGACGGAAAAGTCCAACACCGTCCGGGTTGACGAAACCGGAAATCCCGCGCCGCCGTCGTTGTCCGCCGGAGCCCCGCGCGGTTCGGAACCGCGCGGCGTGTCTCCGCGGACGACGCCCACGCGGCGCGGTGCCTCGCGCGGGTGCTGCCCGTGCGGCGGTCGCGCGGCGCCCGCGCGGTGCCCGCGCGGTTGCGGGTCCGCGTGGGTGCCGCCCGCGCGGTAGCCGCGCGGCGCCCGCGCGGTTGCGGGTCCGCGTGGGTGCCGCCCGCTCGGTAGCCGCGCGGCGCCCTTGCGGTGCCCGCGCGGTTGCGGGTCCGCGTGGGTGCCGCCCACGCGGTAGCCGCGTGGCGCCCATGCGGTGCCCGCGCGGTTGCGGGTCCGCGTGCGCGATAGCCGCGCGGCGCCCATGCGGTGCCCGCGCGGTTGTGGGTCCGCGTGGGTGCCGCACGTGCGGTAGCCGCGCGGCGCCCATGCGGTGCCCTCGCGGTTGCGGGTCCGCATGGGTGCCATCCGTGCGGTAGCCGCGCGGCGCCCGCGCGGGTATGGCCCGCGGGGAGCCCGCGCGGGTATGGCCCGCGCGGAGCCCGCGCGGTGCCCGTGCGGTCCCGTCGCCGCTTGCGGCGGCGGTGGCCGTCCGCGACTCTCCTCCGCGCGATGCCCTAGCGGCACCGCGCGCCTCCGCCGTCCGTTCCGTGCCCTACCATGGCGACGATGACGGCGACGGTGACGGATTCGACGGAGACACCCAAAAACTCAAACAAAAAGGACGACGGAAAAATCCCAAATAATTTGTAACAATTATTTTACTAACCGAAGATCGACGGGAAGGTTGTCCGGTCGCGTTCTTCCCTTCGGTTCGATGTCCGGGAAGATCGGGCTCCTTCTCTTTCTCCTTTCCCTTTCTTCCGGCTAGGGTTCCGTCTTTTCCTTTTTCTCTCCTCACCGATTAGGGTTTTTATTTTTCTTTTCTTTTCTTTCCGATAGTCGGGATCCCTTATATAGCTCGTACTATATCTTTAATTAATTTCCTCTTTAATTCGTACGTAAGAGAATTCTATTTTCCGTCATCGGATAATTAATTAACTAATTAATTATCCCCTACGAGATAACCCACCTTATCTCTAACGGGTGCAAGATATTTTGCACGGATTCCGATGCATGACTTAATCACCGTATCACTAGGAATTCCGTTCCGGGAGATCCCGATATCGGATTTCAGATCCGATCGCACTGTCGGCTTTTTTTTTTCCGCGCTCTATCGCAGAAAAATACCAGCACCACATAATGGCCAACTTTTAAGAATTGAATGATTTTATTTCACTTTAAGGCTTAAATGACTATATGTGGGTCAAAAATACCCCTAAGGGCCGGATCACTACACCACTCACACTTTATAAAAAGTTTCGTCCCGAAACTTAAGTACAAACCCCACTAATCAGTTCGGGAAAATATTCTCTCATCTTCGATTCCAGTTCCCAAGTCGCCTCGCGCTCTTCGTGGTTGCTCCACTGGACGTTTACATAGGGGATTGTTCGTTTGCGCAACTTCTTATCCTCTCTTGCCAAAATCCGCACCGGCGTCTCCTCGACGCTTAGATCCTCTCGCAATTCGATGGTGGAGGCATCCAAGGCATGAGAGGGATCAGCTAGGTACTTCCGGAGCATTGAGACATGGAACACGTTATGGACTCGTTCGAGGTTCGGCGGCAGGGCCAATCGGTACGCCACCGGTCCTACGCGTTCTAGAATCTCGAACGGTCCTACGTACCTCAGGCTTAACTTTCCCTTTATGCCGAAGCGTCGTTTCCCCTTGGAGGGCGAAACTCGGAGTAACGCATGCTCACCCACCATGAACTCTAAGTCTCGGCGTCTGTTGTCCGCGTAGCTTTTCTGTCTGCTCTGGGCGGTCAGTAGCCTTTGTTTAATCAATCGCACCTTTGCTTCGGTCTCCTCCACCAAATCTGGGCCCAGAAACTTACGCTCACCCAAGTCGTCCCAGCATATTGGAGACCGACAGCGGCGCCCATACAAGGCTTCGTATGGTGCCATCTGAATGCTGGCCTGGTAACTGTTATTGTAGGCAAATTCCACTAGGGGCAAACACCGTGCCCACCCTTCGCCCAAGTCCAAAACGCATGCTCGAAGCATGTCCTCCACAATCTGTATCACCCACTCTGATTGTCCATCGGTCTGGGGGTGAAAAGCCGTACTGAAGTGCAACTTGGTTCCCATTGCTCGCTGCAGGCTCTGCCAAAAGTTTGACACAAATTGCGTGTCCCTGTCCGACGTGATGGATGTCGGCACCCCATGCAACCTTACTATCTCGTTGATGTAGGTTTGTGCCAGTCGTTCCCACGTCCACGTCGTGTGTATGGGCAGAAAGTGGGCCGATTTCGTCAGACGGTCCACGATTACCCATATTGCATTATGTCCCTGTGACGATCTCGGGAACCTGGTCACAAAATCCATGGTAATCATGTCCCACTTCCATTCGGGCACCGGTAAGGGTTGCAATTTTCCTGCCGGACGCTGGTGCTCGGCCTTCACCCGTTGGCACACCAGGCAGTGTGCCACAAACCGAGTCACGTCTCCCTTCATTTTGGGCCACCAGAAGGTCTGTTTGACGTCCTTGTACATCTTCGTTCCCCCGGGATGCGCTGTATACGGAGCAGTATGCGCCTCCCGCAGGATTTCCTCTTTGAGTTCCGGTAGATCCGGCACGCAGATTCGTCCCCGAAATCGTATCGTGCCGTCGGAGTTTACTGTGAAATCACCTTCTTGGTCGGCAGTTACTCTACTTCGCACCAGCTGGAGTTGGTCATCAGTCGACTGCCCCTCGAGAATTCTGTCAAGCAAGGTAGGTCTGACCACCAGTGTCAGAAGTTGTGCGACTGTACCCGCCGGTACTACTTCTAGTCTTAATCGCGAAAATTCCGCAATCAGACTATCTTGCTGGGTGATGGCACCTACCCCTGCCTTTTCGGCCTGCCCCTTGCGGCTCAGGGCGTCGGCCACCACGTTTGCCTTTCCCGGGTGGTAGTGGATCGTTAAATCGTAATCCTTCAGTAGCTCGAGCCACCGTCTTTGTCGCAAATTTAACTCCTTTTGGGTGAAGAGGTACATAAGACTTTTATGATCTGAGTACACATTGGAGTGGGCCCCATACAGGTAGTGTCTCCAAAGCTTGAGGACGAACACAACCGCTGCGAGTTCCAAATCGTGCACGGGGTAGTTCCGCTCATATTCCTTGAGCTGCCTTGACGCATAGGCTATAACCTTTCCCCGTTGCATGAGTACTCCACCCAGTCCGTTTCGCGACGCATCGCAATACACTTCATAATCCTCCCCTGGTTCTGGCAGGGCGAGAATCGGGGCTCGCGTCAATCTATCCTTGAGCTCCTCGAAGCTCCTCTGACATTTGTCCGTCCAGATGAACTTTTCTCCCTTTTTAGTCAAACGGTTTAAGGGGGTGGCTATCTTGGAGAAACCCTCCACGAAGCGCCGGTAGTACCCGGCTAACCCCAGGAAGCTTCGAATCTCCGTCACCGTCGTCGGTTGGGACCAGTCCGTCACCGAATCTATCTTCTTCGGATCGACTGCGACTCCAGCCGCCGAGATTACGTGCCCCAAGAAGCCGACCTCACGGAGCCAAAACTCACACTTTTTGAGTTTGGCATAGAGTTTCTGTTCCCATAGGGTCTGGAGGACTGTGCGCAGATGTTCTTCGTGTTCCTCGTCTGTACGGGAGTAGATGAGGATATCGTCGATGAAGACCACCACGAATAAGTCCAGGAAGGGTTTGAATACCCTGTTCATCATGTCCATGAACACCGCTGGGGCATTTGTGAGCCCGAACGGCATTACTGTAAATTCGTAATGGCCGTAGCGAGTTCGGAAAGCCGTTTTGGGGATGTCCTCCCCCTTAACCTGGACCCGATGATAGCCCGACTGCAGGTCAATCTTTGAAAACACCGTCGCCCCCTGTAGTTGGTCGAAGAGGTCGTCGATCCTTGGCAGGGGGTACTTGTTCTTAACGGTGACCTCATTTATCTCCCGGTAGTCGATGCACAACCGGAGACTTCCGTCCTTCTTCCTCACAAATAGGACGGGCGCGCCCCAGGGTGACGCGCTAGGTCTGATGAAGCCCTTATCCAAAAGGTCCTCCAACTGTGCCTTGAGTTCCTTCAAAACTCTTCTGGCATTGATCTGTCCAGATGTACTTTTCTCCTTTACGGATCAGGCGAGCCAGGGGCGTGGCTGTAGAGTACCGGGTCTTTGGATAGCGCGCCGACCACACAGATGACTTGGAGCAGAGAGTTGCCTTGAGCATGTTGCATTTGAGTTTACAGTTGATGCCGGGTTAATTCGGATCAACGCAGAAGCTCCAGCTCGATTCGGGGTTTTTTCGGGCTTTGTAGGTCGATTGAGGATGAGATTGGAAATTTCCGACTTCACTGTGGAGTGCCGGAAATTCAAGAACACTTGGAACAGGTGAACTTTCAGATTACAGCGCGGTTCGGGAGGTTCCGGACTGACGCGGAGGAGCCGGAGGCAGAAAGTGAGTCGGAACTGGCAATTTTGGAGCCGGTAATTGATTTGAGCACCCCGACTCAACGGATGAGCTTTTTGAAGAGAAAAAGCTGTGGACACGTGTACTTTCAATTTACAGCGAGGTTCGGGAGGTTCCGGACTGACGCGGAGGATCCGGAGGCAAAAAGTGAGTCGGAACTGGCAATTTTGGAGCCGGTAATTGATTTGAACACCCCGACTCAACGGATGAGCTTTTTGAAGAGAAAAAACTGTGGACACGTGTACTTTCGATTTACAGCGAGGTTCGGGAGGTTCCGGACTGACGCGGAGGACCCGGAGGCAAAAAGTGAGTCGGAACTGGCAATTTTGGAGCCGGTATTTGATTTGAGCACCCCGACTCAACGGATGAGCTTTTTGAAGAGAAAAAGCGGTGAGCGCGTGTACTTTTGATTTACAGCGGAGTTCGGGAGGTTCCGGGCAGCGGCGGAGAGCCCGAAGGCAAAAAGTGAGTTGGAGTTGGATTTTAGGAATTAGTTAATTAATTAATTAACTTAATTAAAGCTTTTGCCTTATAAAAGGCTCCACCTGCACCTCTGTAGCAGAGAAAGGAAAAGGAATAAAGAAAGAAAGGAAAGGAAAAGAGAGGAAGAAGAAGAAGAAGAAGGAAAAGGAGTTTTGAGCTGATTTTTGGTCTTGGACTCGCCGTTGGAGGCCGCGTGGAGCTCGTGGGCGTGCGGCGAGCGTCGTCGAGGTAAGCAATTTCTGATTTTTGAGGTTTTCTCGGGTTTTGAGAGCTTTTGGATTTTTAATTGGTTGTTTAAAAAGCTAAAAATGGATTTTGGGGATTTTTCGGATTTATTGGGGATGTTATAAATCTTTTTGGATTTTTCGTCGCCGGCGGCCGCGCGCGCGCGCAACGGCGCACGCGCGGCGCCAGGGTGCAGCTGTTGGCAGCACCCTGCGGCGATGTGCCGCTGGGCGCGGCGCCGCGTGCAGCAAGGTGCTGCACGCGGAGCTGCCAGGCCACGCGCAGGCACGCGCGGCAGGGCCGCGCGCAGGTGCGCGCGGCACCGCCTGGCCGCGCGCAGGCACGCGCGGCAGGGCCGCGCGCGGGCCTGCGCGGGCGCGCAGCGGGCTGCACTCGGCGGGCTGCGCGCGGGCGCGCGCAGCGCCGCTGGGCGCCGCGCGCAGCGCCGCAGGGGCGCTGCGCGGCGCACTCCGACGCCGCGCAGCTGGCCCCTGCTCCTCGCGGCCGACCTCTTGGGCCGCGCTGCGCTGTTTTTCGCCGCTCGGCGTGCCCCGGGACTGCGGCGGCACCTTGGTTCGCGTGCCGGCGCCGCTTTTACGGTCGGCCGCTGTTTTCGCCGGCGGAGCAGTTTTCGCGCGCTGTTTTCGCGCAGATTTCGCGCGGTTTTCGAGCAGATTTTGCGAGCGGTTTTCGCAGTTTTCGCGCGCTGTTTTGCGCAGATTTCGCGCGGTTTTCGAGCAGATTTTGCGAGTTGTTTTCGCAGTTTTCGCGCGCTGTTTTCGGGCAGGTTTTCGCGCAGTTTTGCGCAGGTTTTCGCGCAGGTTTTCGGTGTTTTTCGCAAGCAGGTTGCGAGCGGTTTTCGCAATTTTCGCGCATGGTTTCCGCGCAGTTTTGCGCAGTTTTCGCGAGGTTTTCGCGAGCTGTTTTCGCAAGCTGTTTTGAGCAGTTTTTACGCCGACGGAGCTATTTTCGCCGTCGGGCGCTGGTTTTCGCCGACGGAGCTGTTTTTCGCCGTCGGGCGCTGATTTTCGCCGACGGAGGCTGTTTTTCGCCGTCGGATGCTCGGTTTTGACTGTGTTGATTGATTTTGCGATTTCTTCGCTTCTGGCAGCTTGCGGTGTGGTTTTTAGCTTCCGCCGGGGGCGGTTGTTGGTTTTTCCGTCGCGTGGACCCGCCGGCTTGTTTCGGGACATCCGCGGAGCGCGCGGTCGTGTGGTTGGACGCAGCGTGCTCCGTTTCGCATGCGGACCTCGTGGAGGCAAGGTAAGTCCCGCTGAGCCCAATTGCAAGTGTCGACAAGCAATTGGTGGCATTCATAGGTGGGTTGGTTTTCTCTCCAAGTCTACGGACTTCCTTCTAATTCTATTGTGATAGGATTGCATGCTAGTTTAAGTGTTTTCCTGGAACTTAACTAGCACCCCAGTCATTTGTGCATGTGTTTGACCAGACCAATAGAGAACCTTAATCTGGGCTAGGTTCTTTTATGCTTTAGACATCCCACACAGTGCATATCCTTCTGGACATAGTGTTCCTCGCCCGGATAGTGGGCTGAGTGGTCAGAGTGTTGTGGGACGGGTGTTGCACTCGAGCCCGGGGGGGGGTGAGTGGGGTCTGGTGGCTGGGTTAGGCCAGTGTTAGTGTTTTGGGGAACCGTTTCAGGTAAACGGTGGTCCCGGGGTTTTTCCTTTCCGCTGTTCTTCTCGTCACCACCATGTTGTGATCGTGGTGCACGTGTGTTAGCAGGACCTTGAACCCAGAACCTTTTTGGACGAATGCATGATTTTGGTCAAACAATGTTTCTTCCAAGCCTCGCAAAGTCGCCTGAGTCTGTTCTTGTTTGATAGGACGAGGGCATTAGCTCTTCGAGGTTTGGGCATAAAACTTGTTTTCAAGGGGTTTTTCTAAAAGGACTAAAAATCATTAAAAGATGGATTTCTCTCAGATTGAATGGTTTTCTGAAATAAATGACATGGTTTCTTATAAACTTATCCACCCGAGCGGATTTGAGTGATCTGGGTTCTAAGGGCTGCTTTCTTTCTTGGGGACGTAGGTGTTAGTCTCCTGGGGTTTCGGACCCTTCGCAGATCTGGCTGTGGAGCATCTCCGGCCGTGAGTTGTGTGTTGAGTTCTGTAGGGTGTTGTTGTGGGAGCCGTCGGGAGAGACGGTGGTCCCAGTTGTGTAGTACTTGCGTGGAGTGGGTCAGTGTTGTGAGATTGAGTCGTGGAGGGTTCTCCGACTGAGTTGTGCTTTGAGCATCGAGATACCGATCTGTTTGATCGAGGACTATAGCCTGCAGGAGCCACTTGTGAGACAGTGTTACTGTTGAGATACTTGAGTTCGGTGGGGTCGCACCCCTCGAGCTACGCCCCGGGTGCGTTGATGATTCCGAGCCTGATGAGGCTGCGATGATGATACCGAGCCTGACGAGGCTGCGATGATGCGCCTAGTTCATATACTAGAGGTCGCTTGATACCCCTGGCCGAGCTACCATGGGGTCACTGTGTGAGATATCGAGTTTGTCCGGTTGGACACCCTGGTTGATACACCAGGGGGCGCAGGCTTGACTTGACTGGACCCTGCGGGGCAGTCGATGAGATTTGGGATACACTGAGAGAGTGTTGGCATAGCATGTGTCATAGTAGAGCGTCTTGGGCTTAGTACTTGTGACATATTGTCAGCAGTGAGTGGCTGCATACCATCATCCATAGTCTCTTCCTTTTGAGCATAGTAGATAGAGGCATGATAGCTGTAGATTCTTTTCCAGCTTATTTACATTATCACAGTCTTTTCTTTTATCTTATGCCTCTAGTAGACTTAGTGGGCGGACCGTGGTTCTTGGAGACGGTACCCACTGAGAACTACTGTAGGATGTAGTTCTCACACCCTGTGTCGGTGACAGGTTGCTGAGGCTTTCTTCCGTTCCTGCTGGGCTTGACTGGACGGACCGAGGACAGGGAGTCGCGTGATAGTTCCCTACCAGCATTGTTACTTTAGAGAGAGGTAGATGTACCATCCCGGATTGTGGGTGTTGGTTATGTTTCCTGTTAGCTATCTCCCATTTGGATTTGTAGATGTTGTATAGGTGGACTTCTATTTGTATCATCTGATTTTGGGAGATAGGCTATGTGTTGTTGCAACTTTGTAGTTGTGAAATTTTATAGTACAGCTTTTTATCCGCTCTGATATCTGTGTAGCTGTAGTTTTGTCTTTTGCAGGCTAGACGCTTCGTCTGTACGGCAGTTTCCGTACAGATGGCGGATCTGTTAGCGAGCCCGGGTCGCAGTTTCGACCCCGGGGCGTGACAGTGGCTATCTTGGAGAAGCCCTCCACAAGGCGTCTGTAATACCCTGCCAGACTCAGGAAGCTTCGAATCCCAGTCACCGTCGTCGGCCTGGGCCAGTCAGTTACCGAATCTATCTTCTTCGGGTCGACCGCAATCCCAGCAGCCGACACAATATGCCCCAGAAAGCCCACCTTGCGGAGCCAAAACTCACACTTTATAAGTTTTGGCATACCCTTCCTAGTCCCGAAGGGTCTGGGGAGTTACCCGCGGGTGTTCCCACAACACTTGTCTATGCGAGAGTAGACCGGAACGTCAACTAGAGGACTATCACCGACTGGTCTAAGATGGGCTTGAGCATCCCATTCCTCATGCCCAAGAGCACCACTGGTGTGTTAACGAGTCTAAACGGTATAATCGTAAACTCATCTTGACCATTCCGAGCCCGCAGGTCCGTTTTCAGTATGTCATTACTCCGGTCTCTAGGCTGGCGATAGCCGGACCGCAGATCAACCTTTGGGAATGCCGTTTCTCCTTATAGTTGGTCACATAGGTCGTCTATCCGAGGTAGAGGAGTACGTGTCCTTCTCGTGTCAAGACCCATACGGTACTCGTGGACGCTACTCGACTGCCTTCTACCAAGCTCCTTGCCCGCAACAAGGAAAAGCGAGCAGAAGGTGTTCCTACAAGCTAAGTTTACAAGTTCCGGTAAGTCCGGTTCCCGGAGACTCGCTTGGAGCTTCAAGCAGTCAACTACCGCTTAAAGATTGCCACAACTGTCGGCCCCAAGCGCTACACCAATAACCTTCACGGAAACCTCATCAGTTCTTAGAGACTAAGAACCCGCCTCACCCTCGCTGGGCAGGCAGGAATACAGCCGCCTGCCTCGAGGGGTAGCCGGAGGTTCCGACCGAACTTATTCCTACGATGGGAATTTCTCCTAATAACTAAGGTAGGGCGAAAACATGAAGCGAGGTGGAAGGGTGGAATGCTGCTACGGATGATCTCCCCGTCTCCGAGGGTAGTCGAAACGATAGTGCCCCGGTTTGCCGTATCGAAAACAGTGGTCTTGCTTCTGGGGACATCCGGTCACTTGGTGTATTCCATCGCAAATGATGCAAGACTTGTCCACCGGCCATTGTCCTCCCATCGGCGCATTCTTGGTTCCTTATTGCCGTCTCAGGTATTTAGGAGGCCGGCTCCTCTTGGTATGCTTGTTTCCAAAATTTAGCCGAGTTCACTCTTTATCCCCGCAGTGACCTGAGCTCTCCCATCGGGCGCTCCACCGCAGTGGCTCCATCGACTACCTCTTGGAATTTGCCAAGTTCGCCGTCGCCCTATCCCATTCGGTTTGCTGGATAGGGGCTTTCCCCGCGGCATCGGTGGACATTCTAGGGGTAGGCGCCACCACGGTCTCTCTCAAGGGGTCTCCAACAGTGGCCCCTGGCAGAAGTCCCGCTATTACTGGTGTTGGTGCTACTGAAGGTGTTGTTGCCTGAACCGACGATGCCCCGGTTACCGTGGTCGGAGGAGGGGCGACCATAGTCTCGCTGTCCGCCACCGGCGGTCCCGGTCACTAGCGCGGCTGGTCCGGGCAGAGGAGCCTGGGTGACCTCCACTGGTGTAGTCGATAGTTGCGTCAACGGACGCACTTGTTCCATAAGGTTGCTAACTGCCCGGCCATCTCTCGTAGTTGTTGCCGGAGGAGCTGATACTCCGCCGCTGTTGGCACCGTACTTTCTGCCCCTGTGTTCTCCGTTGCTGACCCATTTCAGGCCGTTATGCTGCTGTATACAAAGAAACCGCATTAACCCTAAGGTTCCTGGCCTAATACTTGACCTACAAAAACACTAAGGCTATGACCCTTGTTCCCCGTACTCTCACGTACTACCGCACCTACACCTTGGTTATCTCATGTCCAATTTGCTTGTGGTACCCTACACTGTGGATGTGGATCACGTCTACTATGGTTATGGTTGTTTTTCTCTGATACCATTTAATCTGTCACGCCCCCGGGGGTTTTTGAGTCTATCAAGCGGAAAAATTGCGTGTATTATTTTTTTTTCTTAACAAGGTAACTTAAACCTCATCCCCGGTGCATGCCAGACCGCCACATACACAAATTCTCTCTTCCCACGGACAGAGTCTCCTTTGTATATGCACGGCGTCTCATTTACAACATCATACATCAACCATCATCCATACAATAGACATACATCGTCAAACAGTTTACAGTAATTTAACTAACGTTATAAAAGCGGCGTCACCGTTTGGAAAGGATAAAACCAGCGGTTGCAAAACCCGTGCCCACACGGCACTTCGTTTTGACAAAACGTTTTCGAAATCATTTGGTTCATCATGAAAACGTGCCGCATATGAAAACATCACTAAAAGCATCAAAGTATAAATGTCCACCTCATCCACAGCGCTAAGTAATACATGTCCACGACTAATACGATCCACAAGCAAATGAACTAAATTAAGCATAAGGAAGATGAGATAAAAACCCAAGTATCCTGACTACGGTCCTCGCGACGCAGTCTCACCGCCCTCCCGGCTAACGCACCTCGTAACACCTGTCACGGAGTGGGTAAAGTCAATGACAAACAAAGTAGATGTCTAATATCAATAAGGAATAAGAAGCAAACCGAATACACCGGAACCTTTCGCTAAAACCCTGCAGATAATTAAGCTGGGCACCAACCCCAGATTTATCAATTAAGTTGGGCACCAACCCCAGAGTACCTGTCGGGGAGACTAAAGTCTCCCCTCGTGCGCAAACACCTTTTTGATGCATTTAACCTCTTCACGGTGCTGGTGTGCTATTTTCAGCGGGCGCGAAGAGGTCCTCACGGCTCCCACCCCTTTGTGAGGAACACGGGTCAAAAGATAGACCACTTCTACGGAAAAGTACACCCATGCGGAGGCCAATCCGCCTGTGTACGTGCAGCATCCGAAACGGATTTGCCGAGATCGGCGTGTAGTGAGCACCGCGACCGTAGCCGCTTCAATTGTTAGATAAAATACAATTATGCGAAAGGTTAAACTGTCCATCTACTTTGTTAGACAAATTAAGAACATTTTAATGACGATAGATGCACTTACTGCACTTGTTGCACTTATCGCAACCGTACCCACCTAGTTGAAGAGAAATCGGAACACCTGAATCCTTCGCGCACCCCCGCTGCGCTCCTGGACCTAAAGAAAGTCCCTAAGGATAACTATAGTCAAAAACGTGTACTAACATCCCAAAACAAAAGACCCAATTTACTCTTTTTGACGGAAAAGTCCAACACCGTCCGGGTTGACGAAACCAGAAATCTAGCGCCGCCGTCGTCGTCCGTCGGAGCCCCGCGCGGTTTGGAACCGCGCGGCGTGTCTCCGCGGACGACGCCCACGCGGCGCGGTGCCTCGCGCGGGTGCTGCCCGTGCGGCGGTCGCGCGGTGCCTGCGCGGTTGCGGGTCCGCGTGGGTGCCGCCCGCGAGGTAGCCGCGCGGCGCCCGCGCGGTGCCCGCGCGGTTGCGGGTCCGCGTGGGTGTCGCCCGCTCGGTAGCCGCGCGGCGCCCTTGCGGTGCCCGCGCGGTTGCGGGTCCGCGTGGGTGCCGCCCGCGCGGTAGCCGCGCGGCACCCATGCGGTGCCCGCGCGGTTGCGGGTCCGCGTGGGTGCCGCCCGCGCGGTAGCCGCGCGGCGCCCATGCGGTGCCCGCGCGGTTGCGGGTCCGCGTGGGTGCCGCCCGCGCGGTAGCCGCGCGGCGCCCATGCGGTGCCCGCGCGGTTGCGGGTCCGCATGGGTGCCGTCCGTGCGGTAGCGGCGCGGCGCCCGCGCGGTCCCGTCGCCGCTTGCGGCGGCGGTGGCCGTCCGCGACTCTCCTCCGCGCGATGCCCTAGCGGCACCGCGCGCCTCCGCCGTCCGTTCCGTGCCCTAGCATGGCGACGATGACGGCGACGGCGACGGATTCGACGGAGACACCCAAAAACTCAAACAAAAAGGACGACGGAAAAATCCCAAAAAATTTGTAATAATTATTTTACTAACCGAAGATCGACGGGAAGGTTGTCCGGTCGCGTTCTTGCCTTCGGTTCGATGTCCGGGAAGATCGGGCTCCTTCTCTTTCTCCTTTCCCTTTCTTCCGGCTAGGGTTCCGTCTTTTCCTTTTTCTCTCCTCACCGATTAGGGTTTTTATTTTTCTTTTCTTTTCTTTCCGATAGTCGGGATCCCTTATATAGCTCGTACTATATCTTTAATTAATTTCCTCTTTAATTCGTACGTAAGAGAATTCTATTTTCCGTCATCGGATAATTAATTAACTAATTAATTATCCCCTACGAGATAACCCACCTTATCTCTAACGGGTGCAAGATATTTTGCACGGATTCCGATGCATGACTTAATCACCGTATCACTAGGAATTCCGTTCCGGGAGATCCCGATATCGGATTTCAGATCCGATTGCACCGTTGGCTTTCTTTTTCCGCGCTCTATCGCAGAAAAATACCAGAACCACACAATGGCCAACTTTTAAGAATTGAATAATTTTATTTCACTTAAAGGCTTAAATGACTATATGTGGGTCAAAAATACCCCTAAGGGCCGGATCACTACACGCGCGGCGCCCATGGGCCAGCCGCGCGGCGCCTAAGCACGCCCGCCAGCAGCACGCCACCACGCTGCGCTGCGCCCGAGCGGCCACCTCCTCGCCGCAGCCACCTCACCAACAGGGCAAGCAGCCCAAGCCCTCACACACAAAAAAAAAACCACAAAACTGCACTTACCTTGTTGGAGGCCCGGCGCGCGCTTTCCGCTCGTCGCGCTCTCCGCTCGGCCCCGCAGCTTCAAGGAGGAAGTCCTACATCCAAACCACCCTCAACACTTCATTTCTCATCCATCTTCTTCTTCCTTCATCTTCCTTCTCTTCTTTCTTCCATTCTTTCTTTTTCTCTGTTGCATTGATTTTCCTCTGTTTTAAGCAGGGGAAGAAGGCGGTGACGTGGCCACTTAATTAGTGGATGCTAATTAAGTGGATTGCAGCTGGGTGAGGATTAAATAAACGACAACTCAAAATATCCAAACCCACTTAAAAACAAATTCCACATAATCCCCTTTCTTTCATCACAGGCTAAAACAAAAATCAACTAATTAATTAATTTAATTTAATAATCCATAAAAGCCCCCCGCCAACTCACTTTTTGCCCTCGGGGCCTCCGCACCAGTCCAGAACCTCCCGAACTCCGCTGTAATCTGAAAATACACATGTCCACATCTTTTTCTTCTCAAAAAGCTCCACCGTTGAGTCGGGGTGCTCAATCCAATAACCGGCTCCAAAATTGTCAGTTCCGACTCACTTTTCGCCTTCGGGTCCACCGCGTCAGTCCGGGACCTCCCGAACTCCGCTGTAATCATAAAATATACCTGTTCCAAGTGTACCCGAATTTCCTGCACTCCACTGTGAAGTCGGTATTTTCCCAAATCCAGTCCTCAATCGGCGCACAATGCCCGGAAAAACCCCGAATCAAGCTGGGGTTTCCGCGTTGCTCCGAATCAACCCGACCTCAACTGTAAACACATAAGCAACATGCCCGAGGCAATTCCTCCGCACCACGCCATCTTGCGAGGTCGGCGCGCCATCCGAAAGCCCGGTATTCTACACCTGTCCTATGAAAAAGGTCCACGAAGCGATGCCTTTCAGGTAGTACCAACAGCAGGACTGCTCACCTTTCAAGCTGTGGTTGACATGGCCATTCTAGTGGAGCAAGATTTGGCCGACATCCGTGCTCGGCAGGAGGGCTATGAGCATCATCGGGACAAGAAACAACCGCAGTTTTATTCTGCGGATGGCCTTCGCCATGGGAGCCGACTACCCAAGCACCCAAGGACGCAGCAAGGAACCAGGAGCATACCGACGGGAGGACAGGGCGCCGCCATCGCCCCGCGGGAGGATTTACGCGACGGCTCAGCTGGAGACATGCTGCCCGGAGGACGTAGTAGCAAGTTTTAATCAACCCGTAGTTCTTTTTTTCGAGGTAGGGCCGTGTTTGACACCCTTCATAGTAACGGGTCCGTTCAGACCCTGGGCAACCCTTCGAGGCAGGAAGCTTTGTTTCTTCCTGCCCGGTAAGGTTGGGCAGGCCTTTATACCCCTGGAACTGGCGGAAATCCCGCTAGGGGATTCCGACGTAGTACTCGGGTTGGTTTGGCTTACTAAACACCAGGCGGTAATCGTTTGCGAGAAGCGCCAAGTGCATCCTCAGGAACCTGGCATCTCGGAACCCGTAGGTTTAGCATATAGGAGTACTTCATTCTTTTCTGCATTGCTGGCAAGAAGACTGGTGGAGGGAGAACGTATGGTATTCTTAGCTTCAATGGTTTTTGATCTCTCGGCCTTCAGCACAGCCAGCGGACACCCCGATTTTAAGGGATTTTCCATGCGTTTTTCCAACCGAACTCCCGAGGATGCCTCGAGCGAGAGATTGATTTCCTTATCAAGCTTCTTCACGGCACGCAACCTATCACAAAGGCACCGTACAGAATGGCTTTCGTGGAATTGAAGGAACTCAAGGCACGACTAGAAGACCTTCTGGATAAGGGGCAACCGTACTCTTCGTGCGGAAGAAGGATGGGAGTTTACGTCCGTGCATCGACTATCGGGAGATAAACAAGGTCACAGTGAAAAACAAGTATCCATTGACTCGGATTGACGACCTATTCGACCAACCACAAGGAGCAACGTGTTTTCTGATCACCAGAGCCTTAATTTTCTTTTATCCACGCAGAAGGAATTGAACGTACGGCAGAGACGTTGGTTGGAGTTGTTGAAGGACTACGATTTGTCTATTCACTACCACCCGGGAAAGGCAAACGTAGTGGCGGATGCCTTGAGCAGAAAGACTCTAACCGAGGGTTTGGCATTGGAAACGGTTACAAGTAAAAGGGTTTACTTGCGAAGTTTCAAAGGTTGGGATTGGAGGTTGTAACACCGGGTACAATTGTAAGACTTTTTACATTGGAGGTTAAACCGACCTTATTGGATCGCATCCGCGAGGGACAGAAAGCAGATATGGAGAAAGGCCAATGTTGTAGCCGAAGCCTTGAGCAGGAAGGGTCAGTCAGAGGAGTTATCGGTGAGCGCGATTACTCAGCAGGACAGGTTAATCGCAGACTTCTCATGATTGAGTTTGGAGAAATGTATCAGAGGGTGCTGTTACTCGACTTTTGTCCCTTGTAGTCAAGCCTACCTTGTTTGAGAAAATCCTGGAGGGTCAAATGACGGACGCTCAATTGCTGCTCGTGCGGGACAAGATATCCTCAGACCAAGAAGTAGACTTTTTAGTGGCCTAAGCTGAAGGAGAACGTAACGCAGTTCGTGGCACACGGTTAACAGGTAAAGGCCAAACATCAGCGCCCGGCGGGGGAAACTGCAACATTTACCAGTGCTAGAGTGGAAATGGGAGCGGATCACCACGGATTTCGTCACTGGTTTTCCGCGATCACAGCAAGGTTGCGACATGGACTCGAGATCGTTGGGCGCAAGTCTACATCAACGAGGTTGGGGGATTGCATGGGGTGCCGGCATCGATTACTTCAGATTGAGACACTCGATTTATGTGGAACTTTTGGCAGAGTTTGCAGCGGGCTTTGGGGACCAAACCACAGTTCAGCATGGCTTTCCACCCCCAGACCGACGGACAACCAGAACGGGTGATCCAGATTCTCGAGGACATGCTCCGAGTATGCATACTCGACTTGGGCGAGGGTTGGTCTCATTATCTTCCTCTGGTGGAGTAATCATGAAGAGCGTGAAGCGACTTAGGAATTGGAAATCGAAGATGAGAGAGTGTCTTCCAGACTTGTTTAGCGTAGGTCGAGGTCAAGTTTCGAGGACGAAACTTTTTTTAAGGGGTGTGTGGTGAAGTGTCTTGACTTTTTAGGGTAGATCTTCTGTGCTTGCGAGTATTCTTTTCTGTGTTAGAGTTCGGAAAACGGAGAATGACAAAGCGATCGGATCTGAAATCCGACTTACGGATCTCCCGAAAGGAGGATTTCAATGTTAGCGGGTCCGGGTGGTTAAGTTCGAAATTTCTCGGGACCCGTTAAGTGTTGTTGGTCCATCGGGATCCGTGCTAGCGGTTACGGGACGTTTCGGACGATCGGCACGCTTATTGAGAAAGTCATGGAAAAATCCCTTTTGTTTTTAAATATCGGATTTTGGGATTTTCGTACGAACAAAGATAAATAAATAAATAAATAAAATATTAATAAAAAGATATTAATATCCCAAATATGCATAACCCTAATTTTGAGAAAAAGATCGTTCCTCTTTCTTTTTCCTCGTTGCGCGTGCCGAAGATCGAGACCGAAAGCGTCGCCGATACCGAGGAGCGGATCCAGAAACACCACCGTCCGCGGAGATCGGGATCGCGTCGTCTTCTCCGTCAGAGCTAGGTTTGCACACCTTTCGTCTTCGCTTTGTGAATCTTGATCTTTGGTTATCGTTACTTTAATTTCTTTGCGTTCTTGAATGTCGTTGGTTTTGTTCATTGGCTTTCGTTCGTCGTTTTGATCGTGGATTCGTTCGATGGTTTCGTTCGTTGGTTTCGTTCGTTGGCTTTCGTTAGTCGTTTTGATCGTGGGTTCGTTCGATGGTTTCGTTCGTTGGTTTTGTTCGTTGGCTTTCGTTCGTGGGGTTGGTCGTTGTTTTCCATCGCCTGGTGGTTTTGGTTGGCGGTCTTGGCTAGGCGGAGTCGTTTGATGGTGTGCAAGCCCGCGCCGCCGTTGCCCATGTGGCATGGCCACCGCCGCCATGCCCTGTCGCTTGACAGCTCGCAGCCGCGCTGTCGCCGCTCGTGTGCTCAGCCCGCGCCGACACCGCAGCCGCGCGTGCGCAGCCGCGCGTGCGCAAATAGGCCGCAGCCACACGCGCGCTGCCAGGCAGCAGCCACGCGCTCGCTGGCCAGGCTGCACCGCCGCGCGCGCTGCCAGGCCGCAGCCGCGCGCCGCGCAGGCGAGCATGCCAGCTTGCACAGCCGGCGCCCGTGTTGCCCTAGCGCCACCACCCGCGTGTGCCCTAGCGCAGCCGCCCGCGTTTGCCCTAGCGGAGCCGCCCGCGTTTGCCCTAGCGCCGCCGCCCGCGTGTGCCCGAGCCGCGGGCGCCGCCAGCCTGCGTAGCCGCCGCCCGCGCGTGCCCAAACGCGCGCCGCCCACTTCGTGCCTAGCCGCCACTCAGCTTCTGTGCGCGCGTCGCCCGCTTCGTGCCTAGCCGCCACGCAGCTTCAGTGCGTGCGCCGCCCGCTTCGTGCCTAGCCGCCGCGCGCGCCCCTGCAGCAGCGCTACGCGCACCCGTGCGGCCAGCGCCGCGCGCTCCCCTGCACCCAGCGCCTCGTGCCCATGCTGCCGGCGCCGCGCGCGCCCCTGCTGCCACCGCCGCGCACCCCTGCAGCCCGCGTCACGCTCCCTCGCTGCCTACGTCGCTTGGGCAGCCTGCGTCGCCGCTCGCGCTGTTTTGCTTGTCGGAGCAGTCCGCTTGACGGTCAGTCTGCTTGACGGTGCAGTCCGCTTGTCGGTGCAGTCCGCTTATCGCAGTTGTTTTCGTTTTTCGTCAGATGTTTCTCCGCTTGGTTGTTTTTCGTCGCGGACTTCGTCAAGGCAACGGTTGGAGCCTGGTTTCCATCAATTGCCTCGTCGACACTCGGATCGCGTCAGAGGTACGATTTTGCAACCGTAGGAATTTTTTTTAGACACGGAGTTTTTCGTCGGTTTATTGTTTTGGGTTTTGCTGGGCACCGTTTTCATGTCCGGTCTTTTGTTTCACCACCGTGATTTTATCTGTTATTTTCGATACACCTGTAGAATCCCCTATTTCGGTAAATTCAGGTTTTTGCACGATTTTCCTATCTTTTGACGTTAAGGGTATTGCTAGAATGTTTGTACCTTCCGGGTGACCGGTTGTCGCGGTATGAGGTCCGGTGGACCGTCTGTCCTTATCCGAACAATGGTAAAATTGTTCGGAGAATTACTTTGATCAGGTTTTGATCGGTGCGAAAATCGGGACACCGGAGGCGATTTCTGTTTTGGGATAGAAGGGATTTTTGGTACAGTAGTCGGGACCACTAAATTTTGCCAGTTTGTGGGGGGTAAAATGTTGATTGGTGTTTTGGATATTTTATTAGGCCGCGTGTCACGCCCCGGGGGATTAATTTAGCGGAAACGGATTACAAAAGGTATGTATTTATTTTATTTTTTTTGAAAACCTTCTTCCCCGGCGCGTGCCCAGATCCGCCGCATATACAGGATCACTGTACAAACGGACAGAGTCTCCCCTGTATATGCACGGCGTCGCGGTTTGTACAATGTTCAATAAGAGTAAACATTCAATCACAACAATCCAAACGTACAACCATTCACAATGTGCTGAATAAACTCACGGCCGATTAGTTTGAAAGGATAAAACCCACAATTGTTGAAACGGCGCCCACCCGGCACCCATATTTTGAAAACCCTTTTTCGAAAGCAACATAAACTCAGGGGTTTGAAAAACGTGCCCACACGACACTTAGGTTTTGAAATCTATTTTCGCAAACCATAAATCCACAAGGTTTTGAAAACGGTGCCCACACGGCACCCGAGTTTTGAAATAGTAGTTTTCGCAATCTGTTCTTTTATTTGCTATTTTATTCTCCAAAGCGGCCCACAGAGATGTAAAGAAAACTAAACAATTCATTTGTCACCGTACCGACATCCACACCGACCCCACGAGGGTATCGAGAACCATCCACAGTCTACAAATAATAAATAGAATGCGAAAGTAGGAGGTAAAGTACTGTTCCGGTCTCCTGGGACCCAAAACCTCTAGCCGCGGCCTCACCGTCGCCTAACTCTCCCCCCTGTAGGACCCTGTCGCAAAGTGGGAAGTCAGCGACTAAACAAAAGTGATAATAGTAAAGCAGGTAAAGAAAACGTCCAACCGTAGTCTATCCGGAGCAACCACCCTCGCAAGGGAAAAGTAAAACCAAACACCTGTAAACCTGCAATACCCGATCCCGTCGGACAACTAAACCGACGGATCGCACCGCACCCAAGTCGGGCAACTAAACCGAATGGGTCGCACCGCTCCCACGTCGGACAACTAAACCGACGGGTCGCACCGCTCCCACGTCGGACAACTAAACCGACGGGTCGCACCGCTCACGCCTTGGCGCATCCAAGCCCCACAACTAAAGAGGCCCCACGCCGTCCAGTGGGTATACACGGGTCATGGACCACTTTTCCGGAAAAGCGCACCCTTCGCGGTGGCCAAACCGCGGGTGCGCGTGTTGCAGCCGAGCATAGTAACCGTGAACAATATATATATATGTGCATGTATGCGAACCATGTGAGACAATATATATATATCAATGTATGAGAACCGTATGAAATAACATATACATATCCGTGCATGAGAACCATATGAAACATATATATTCAATCATAAGAACCGTAAAGCCATAACGAATAATTGATGCCTCCCTACCATGTTTAACCCAAGTACACATAAGGTTGACCCCGTCCAACATGATAGAACTAAATGCTAAGACTTAAGAATAAAAACCCACCTCGAAGTAAGTCGAACGAAACACCTGGGACATCCCGCGCCCTTGAACGACAAACGGACCTGACAGGAAGTCCCTAGAGAGTACAAATCAATAATCATCCAATTTTCCCTGGAAAAACGTGTTTAATCCGACACCGCCGATGAATCGAGCACTTTGCCAATTCTCGGGTCAAAAAACGAAGATCTATTCAAAGGAAGTCAACGGATTCCGAACGAAAGGTTCGGAGATCAAGTGAACGCTGTCCCCAACAGCCCATCAAGCTACAATTACAATTAGACCCCCGGGCTTTGCCAAAACATCACTATTATTCATAAAAACTTACTAATTAATCCACAACTTTTAAACCGGGAATCTTTAAACCAAAATAATATATCAGCAAATAGATTTTGACGTGCCGGACCTCGTGCTCACAGTTTGAGAGCAAGCCGGCCAATGAAATACAAGTTGGCCCATTCTTAAAGTGCATTAAGGCTCACAATTGCATAATCAAATTTTCTATTAAGTCATATCTGTTACGGCATTTTGGTGTTGGCATATTTCGTGAGTCAAGTCAGTGAGTTGAGTCGGAGTCTTAAAGGGATCAAATTATCAATCAGCAATCAAAGACTTAGAGAAGATTCAACAAGAGCTCAAGTTGACACTCAGTATCTTGAGTCTTGAAGATTGAAGTTGAAGAATTGTGGATCAGTTACATCAATCTCAAGAAGAAAGTATTCAAGAGGATCAGGTATGTTTAACTAAATAATTGTGGTGATCCGAATACTTTCTTATAGTGTAGAAACACTTGGATGAATTTTTAATTGCATAAAAATCAAAAACTGGACATGGGGCATGTTCAGGATCCGGATCAGATGATCCAATCCGGATCCCGAAGGGTATTAGTTCATGTGCAAATCCAATCCGGATCCAAGCCTATTCTGATCCGGATCCCGAACATTGGATGTTGCTGAAATTCATGAACGATCCGGATCGGGAAGTTCAATCTGGATCCCGAACCCTTGGTTTTCTGGAATTGTCTATCACGCTACGACGATCCGGATCGCAGTAAATCCGATCCGGATCGCCGTCCGTAAAATTTTCAGATAAGGTAAGTTTTTGATTCTTATCTCTTTCCAAAGGTTTCTAAACTATAAATAGACATTTAGGGTTTCTCAAAAACGTGGGAGCTACGGCCGATCAATTTATAAAACTCTTGAGAGTAACCCTAGAGGCTAGGTTTTTATCGATCTTCTTTATAGCCTCTTTTAGGTCAATTCGATGGTTCTTTCAAGAACATATCTTTTGTCGAATTGATCTAATCTTTGCTTAGAGATTTCTTCTACGGTTCCTCAATGAGAATCTAAGCAAAGGATCACCATCGAAGTCAATATTCTTATCGACTGAGTTTGCGTCGTGGATTCGACGTGGCATCGTGGATTCGGTGTGCTAAAGGCGTTTCGTGGATTCGAAACGTGTGCTCGTGGATTCGAGTGGCGTTCATGGATTCGAACGTGTGCAGTGGACGTGCAAAATCGTTGGAGCGCGAGGTCCGAAGAAATTGAAGGAGGGGTTAAATCCGTGGAGACGGTAATCACCTTGTTATTCTTCTTTTCTTAGTGGATTGTTATTGCGTGGACATCCAACTGGTCAGCGCAAGGTCCGAAGAAGCTGAAGGAGGGGTTGAGTCCGTGGAGTCGGTAATCACCTTGTTATTCTTCTATTCTTAGTGGATTGTTATTGCGTGTTGGTCCCGTGGTTTTTCTCCTGGATTGGAGTTTCCACGTATATCTCGGTGTGCTATTTTTATTTTCCGCATTGATTTTTATTTTGCACTGAGATTGGTTTTATAAGTATTACACCTATTCACCCCCCCTCTAGTTGTTTGATAGTACCTATTTAGATCCTTGTGGATCCTATAAAAACCAACAATATCCAGTTTTAGTGTGAGCATCATGCTCAGGGGTATCCAAAAGTATAGAGGCTCACCTCTGGACCTCTGCAGATCCACCCCATAAGCAGCCATGGCACGCGATCCCAACTCGTACATATAAGGAGCTTAACTTGGGGCTCTCACTATTCCACAAGTTCCAGACCCTAACCAAAGTGAGCACAAGTTATAAGACATCAAGAAGACGAGGAGGCTCACCTACGGGAGGTCGTAGCACAGCTGGTGATGTTGCTGGAGCAAGAAGATCCCAACTCGGACCTTGATGGAGCTCAAGTTGGCCGATGTCACCTTCCACTCGGTCAATCTTCAAACAAAGGTGAGCACCACCTTTCTGGGACTTCCAGGAGTGGAGTAAGCCTCAGCCCATCAAGCTTGGTAGCCCCCTGTGCTTCTCGACCCGAGGAAGAAGAAGGAGAGCTCGGATTAGCCCATTAATGGCGGTTCGGGAACGGGGCTGCATGGGTTGCATGCAAGTGGACCAAAAGCAAGCCCAAGGTGTCAGAAGACTTACCAAGCTTGGCCGGCGCCGGAGGAGCGACGGCGGCGATGGGGCGGCGTTGCTCGGCCAACCTCAAGAACCCGCAGGCTAGGGTTTGCTCCCCCGCACTCCATGCTATACCAAACCCTCCCAAACTCCGTGGGACGTCCTCTGGGAACCAGCAGAAGGTTCAGGTCATCTTGGTTCCAACGCCGGAGCTCCGGAGGCCACGCGCGCCGAACCAGTCCAAGAACTAGGGTTCCGGCGACCCATATGCAACCGCCGGCCATCCGGCGGTCCGGGGGCCTCGGGGCTTCACCTGGGTCACCCAAATAATGTCAGAAGCCGGCTGCTAGGGTCCAAGTCACCAAGAACCCAACCAAAGTTGAGACCCTACCTCGCCGGACTCGAGGGAGAAGGAGTTGGTGGCCCGGCGGCGCGCGGTGGAGCTGGGTACCAGTGCTTCTCAGGTCGCGATCCCAGAGACGAGAAGGGACTCCAGATGCAACTTGGAAGGTTCCTAAGCCTTCTTGATCGTTCCTCCTCAACAAAGCTCAAAAGCAAGGTTGCTTTTGCTTCTCCTTGCCTTTCCCGGCGAGGGGACGCGGCGGCCGGCGGCGCTACGGGTATAGCCGTCGGCGCATGGGCAGGGGAAGCCAAGAAGCTTTCTCTGGTTGCGGCTGGGTAGGTAGCGTTCCCGAGCTAGGGCTCTACGGGTCTTCCTATGTATACCAATGCAATGAAACGCATCTAGCCCCCTCTACTCACAATAATTAGAGCCAAGTCCTTCACAGTGTTTCTAATTCGCAATCAGGTCCCTATTCAAGAGTTTGCACAAGAAACGAAACATAAAATATAGGGGTCACTAAGTAATTTTCCGTATTTTTGCTGTTTTTCCCCTTTTTCGAGGTATTCGAGTCGCCAAACGAAAAAACGGACTTCTCCACGACGTCCGGCTCGACGAAACCTATAAAGTAGTGATCTTGGTTTGACGCATTCGAACCCCTATAATTTTTAAAATACAACAATTACGATAACATGAATAATTTTGCACGCTTTACGATGCTTCCGGCTCGTCAAACGGAAATTTGGACAACGCCACTGCGCTCAGAACGACGACGCCATTCAAATCGACTACCTGGATCGTCAGATTCAGACTCCAGACAGTCGATTGGCCGACGTTTGGCTAGCGAGGGAATTAAATCAGGGGGAGTACTATTCATTTCACTATTCACTTAAGTCGCGGGTCCCACTATTCCCTTGCTAAGTTCAGGACGATCCGACCGTCGGATCGACAAACGGTCTATACCATTTTCACTCGGTTCGATGAGACGGTCGCACTGGAGACCTCAGATTTTTGAGATCAGACTCGGATCGGAAAGACGAAATTTGTGCTTCAGAAACTGTGCCATCCGCACACCGGTACACACCACTAAGATAAATTTTGTTTCCTCACACACATTCACACCTGAAAAACACACTTTATACCAGCCCAAATTTCCCGAGTACTATACCGCGGGTGGTGTTGTTTGCTTTGGAGGGTCACGGGCGCGGACGTTTATCTTTGTTTCAGGTGGGTACCTTCTTCTTGCATTTTGGTTGTGATCTTATATGTAATATGTAAGAGTAAAGTAGATGTGCTAATGAATTTTGACTAACCCCTTTTTGTATGAGTATCCCTATTATCACACATGTTACGGAATTTGAGTTGGCGTAGTTTCGTGAAAGGTTCAAGTCTTGAAGATTGAAGGTGAAGAAAGTTGGATCATTTAACTCAATCTCAAGAAAGAAGAATTCAAAAGGATCAGGTATGTTTAACTAAAGTTTATTGGTGATCCGAATACTTCTTGTAGTGTAGAAACACCTGGAAGAACTTTTAATTGCATAAAAATCAAAAACTGGTGTTCGGACATGTTCAGGATCCGGATCAGAGCCAGCGATCCGGATCCCGAAGGTTGTTGTTTCATACATTACTTCAATCCGGATCGCAGCATCTCACGATCCGGATCTCGAACGTTGAGTTTTCTGAATTGTATGAACGATCCGGATCAGGCATTCCGATCCGGATCCCGAACGAATGTTTTTCTGGAAACCGTCTTTCTTGCTACTGCAATCCGGATCGCCCAAATCCGATCCGGATCGCCGTCCGTTAAAATTCTAGAAATGTTAGGTTTTTGATTCTTATCTCCTTCCAAATGTTTCTAACCTATAAATAGACCCTATGACTCTTTTTCTAGGGTTAAGCGAACAAGCAAAGAAGCCGATAATCCAAAAAGCCGTCATCTTTTATACGGCCTAAGATCCTGTAACACCCCCGGAATTTGGATTAGTCCTCTATATAAATGATATAATAGGACTAAATCTCTAACCCGGCTATAGCATTTTGGATGGTAGCAAGATCCAAGAGGAACATGAGAGTTAAGCGTGCTAGAGCTAGAGTAGTTCTAGGATGGGTGACCCCCTGGGAAGTGGGGCGTCACAGTTGGTATCAGAGCCATTCACCAGCCGGAAATGTGAGATGAGTCTCGGCTGAGCCAGGGTTATATAGCGGGTAGAGCGAGGCTCCCCGGCTAATGACCGTTGTGAGTGGAGTGTAGCTCCTCACAAGGTCGGCTAAGGCTAGCGAGACGAGTCTCACATCGCCTGGTGCTTGTGAGTGTGCTTGAGCCTGACGTGGACGTCAGGGCTTAAAGGGGGGAAGAATGTAACACCCCCGGAATTTGGATTAGTCCTCTATATAAATGATATAATAGGACTAAATCTCTAACCCGGCTATAGCATTTTGGATGGTAGCAAGATCCAAGAGGAACATGAGAGTTAAGCGTGCTAGAGCTAGAGTAGTTCTAGGATGGGTGACCCCCTGGGAAGTGGGGCGTCACAGATCCACATATAGAGAAGAAAGGAAATCATTAGATAATACTCTATGTTTCTTCATCTATATTGATTAGTTTGATTCTAGGTTTTCATACTCACATCTGGAGTTGAATCAAACTAATGAATACTTAGATGGTATTTCCGATCTATCTTTGATCTAAGTATTCGGCGGATCATCACCACCCAAAACAACGATTTACCCCAAAATCGGCGCGTGGATTCGCGTGTCCTTGTGGATTCAAGGTTCAACCGCTCTCGTGGATTCGGAGCGAGGCACGTTCGTGGATTCGAAGGGTGCTACTGGGTGAAGACCGTGGATTCGGTCGGACGTCGTGGATTCGACGTTGGACGCCGTGGATTCGGCGTTGGGCGCAGATCGTGGATTCGAGAAGCGTCGTGGAGCGAGCGGAGAAGATCCTCTAGGAGCGTATGGAAAAGGTTGAGTCGTAAGTGTGTACGGTAAATCACCTTGTACGTGTTTTAATTCTAGTGGATTTCGCCGTGTTATCGGTCCCGTGGTTTTTTACTCCGGTGATGGAGTTTTCCACGTAAAAATCTTGCGTGTTATTTTTATTTCCGCATTGGGTTTTTATCGCAACGATTTTTGAGTGTTTATACGTTTACACCTATTCACCCCCCTCTAGGTGTTTCTTCCCCTATTTAGATCTATATTACATATAACCCAACAAGTGGTATCAGAGAGGGAATAGGGTTGTAAACAATGGTTGAAGGTGGAAACATCAATCGACCCCCTTTCTTTGATGGAACAAATTATGCGTACTGGAAAGTACGAATGAAAGCCTTTTTAATTTCCATCGACGAAAGGGTGTGGCAATCAATTGAATTAGGATGGTCTAATCCAACTGAAATTATCTCTGATGTTCGCACCTTAGAACCTAGGTCGAAATGGACCAAGGAAGAGTTAGATTCATCTTCTTACAATGGCAAGGGAATTAATGCTATTTTTAATGCCTTATCTCAAACTGAATTCTCTCGCGTCTCGGCATGTGAGACTGCGAAAGAAATCTGGGATGTTCTTCAGGTTACACGTGAGGGAACTAACCTCGTGAAGATTCAGAAACTGCAAATGCTTACGAGCAAGTTTGACTCTATCTTGATGGCAGAAAATGAATCTTTCACGGACTACTATACACGATTGCAAGACATCGTAAACTCATGTGCTAACCTGGGAGAGAAGATTCCAGAATTTAAGGTTGTAAGAAAGATCTTAAGAACTCTTCCTGAACGATTTCGCCCAAAGGTTACAGCCATTGAAACTATTAAACACCCGGACGAAATGCGTGTAGAAGAATTAGTTGGTTCATTACAAACATATGAAATGACATTTACTACTAACAATTCTTCTGGAAAAGCATCCTCTTCTAAGTCTTCAGGTTATGCGTTGAAAACAACTAAGGAAGAAGACGCGGATACATCCTCCTCAGACGATGACGAGAACCTTTCTCTGGAGGAATTTGAGAAGCAGCTCGCTCTCTTGACAAGGAAGTTTCGCCGCAACTTTCGAAGGGGTAATTCAAGTAAATCTCCATCCTTCGGAAAGTCGAACAAAGGCAAGGGTACTTCAAGTTACAAGTCAAGAAAGCAAGAGAACTTCTCAAAGGATAAGAAAAGTTCAGAGGGACAACTACAATGCTTCAAATGTCGAGGCTACGGCCACATTGCAACGGAGTGTCCCAACAGGTATCCGGCAAAGAAGAAGGCGATGCAAGTCGTCACTTGGGATGACAACTCAACGTCAAATGAGTCGTCTTCAAGTGATGAAGAAAAGAGCACCACGGCATTCCACGCGTCCATATCTTCACCCTTCATGTGCTTTATGGCAAGTACGTCCGAGTCATTGTCCAACTCCACTGTTGAAAAGATTGCAACGGACAACGAATCGGATGATTCGGAAGGTGAAGATTTTGCTCTAGCCTACCACAGACTTTTGAGGGATTCAAAGAAAGTGGCTAAGCAAAACAAGGGGTTGAGAGGGAGATTGCAGGATCTCGAAGAAGAAGTAAAAAGGGTAACTTCTCTCTCGACCGATCTTGAAGTGGAAAGGGATAATCTGATAAAAGCAAATGTTTCCCTTCAAGAGTCCAATGAGCAACTCGAGAAGAATTATATAGATATGGTGAACAAAGCGAATTATTTCTTGAAGCTCTACGGCGAGGCCCGACGGGAAAAATTGGAAATGACAGAGACCATTTTCCAACTCAAGGATGACTTACAGCAATTTTCTTCTAGAAGGAGTAAGTTGGATAAACTTCTTGGTCTTGGTCAAACAAACAAGTTCGGCCTCGGATACAATCGAACTGAAGACAATTTTAGTTCGGTTGGGACAGTTTTCGTGCCCCAGTCGGTATCTCCTCCTCCGACACCGGAACTAACGACAAGCAATGACAACAAGCCTACTTCATCCTCCTCGGGATCGTCAAGTACTAAGGTATGTTTTCGTTGTAATTTTGCAGGGCACATTGAAAGAAATTGCAAGATTGGAGCTCAAGGATCAAATCAACCACATCTTGCAACTGCTACCAATAAGTTCACTCCCCGGAATTCAAAGAAGGATTTTTCAAAAGAAAAGAACATTGGTAGTACTTCAAACAAGACGATGACAAAAGAAAAAGATCAATCATACAAGACGTCTTCATCAAGGAAAATTTCTCAACCATTGCCAACATACTCCAAAACTCAAAAGGTTTGGGTATGCAAAGGTGAAATCCTTCCTTGTCTTTAATCGTTCTACGATTAAATGTTGTGTAGTTTATGTAGACTATTTTTCTTTCTTTTGGCCAACTCGTCAACCATATTTGGGAGGTAAATGGTATATTTTCTTGATGATTGATGATTTCTCTCGATATTCTTGGGTAGCATTTTTAAAAGAGAAAGCTGATACTTTTGATTCTTTTCACGAGATTTGCCTTCGTATTATGATTGAAAAGAATGAAAAGATCATTCGTGTTAGAAGTGATAGAGGTGGAGAATTCGTTAACTCTAAATTCATTGACTTTTGCACTTCAAACGGTATTAAGCATGAATTCTCTGCACCCTATACACCTCAACAGAATGGTGTTGTCGAGCGCAAAAAACAGGGTTGTTCAAGAGATGGCACGTGTTATGCTTCACAGCCGGAATTTACCGCTACATTTTTGGGCTGAAGCTGTGAACACTGCAATCTATGTAATTAATCGAGTTTATTTGCGCCCGGGAACGTTAAATACACCATATGAACTATGGTGTGGTAGAAAACCCAACATCAAATATTTTCGCATCTTCGGGAGTCGGTGTTACATTTTACGTGACCGTGAAAATCTTGGAAAGTTTGACTCTCGAAGTGACGAAGGGATATTCTTGGGGTATTCTACAAATAGTAGAGCATATCGAGTATTTAACTTGGAATCTAAGACGATCGTAGAATCTATAAATGTTAAAGTAGATGAAGCTTTTCACTTTGGATCTGGAAAATCTACCCTCGATATCTCTCTAGATGATGATTCACCTGCCATTGCATCTTCTCATAATAATACTTCCAATATTAATGATGCATCTAATGGTTCTTCAAGTTTATCTGATGTGCAGGAATCATCTCATATACCTCCGAGTACTCCGTTTCAACAAACGCTACGAATCTCCAAGGATCATCCGGAATCGAATATTATTGGAGATCCACAAGAAGGAGTTAGAACTCGGAGGCAGTTGGTTTGTGGATTCGCTTGCTACGTATCTTTAATCGAACCAAAGAACATAGATGAAGCTCTTCAGGATGACTACTGGATTAAAGCAATGCAGGAAGAGCTCCATCAATTTGAGCGAAACAAAGTCTGGGAATTAACGAAGCCTCCAAAGCAACATAATGTGATAGGTACCAAATGGATTTTCAAGAACAAGAAAAATGAGGATGGTACTATCATCAGGAACAAGGCACGATTAGTTGCTCAAGGCTACTCTCAAGTAGAAGGTATAGACTTTGATGAAACATTCGCCCCTGTAGCTAGACTCGAGTCCATTCGTATACTATTTGCTATTGCTTGTCATTTTAAAATCAAATTATTTCAGCGCAAGGTCCGAAGAAGCTGAAGGAGGGGTTGAGTCCGTGGAGTCGATAATCACCTTGTTATTCTTCTATTCTTAGTGGATTGTTATTGCGTGTTGGTCCCGTGGTTTTTCTCCTGGATTGGAGTTTCCACGTATATCTCGGTGTGCTATTTTTATTTTCCGCATTGGTTTTTATTTTGCACTGAGATTGGTTTTATAAGTATTACACCTATTCACCCCCCCTCTAGTTGTTTGATAGTACCTATTTAGATCCTTGTGGATCCTATAAAAACCAACAATTGGTATCAGAGCAGGTTTTAGGTTTATCTATCATGTTGGGTGAAAGTGGTAATATTTATAGACCTCCTCTTTTTGATGGGACTAATTATGCTTATTGAAAAGTGCGGATGAGAGCTTTTCTCATCGCAATTGATGAGCGGGTATGGCAAACCGTGGAATACGGTTGGGTGCATCCTGTTGAGGAAGTAGGAAATTCTACTACCCCAAAACCTCGCTCTAGGTGGTCCAAAGAGGAACTCGAAAGATCTTCTTACAATGGGAAAGGTATGAACGCTCTTTTTAACTCTCTTTCCTCGACTGAGTTCACAAGAATTTCCGCGTGTTAAACCGCGAAGGAAATTTGGGATATTCTCAAAATTACACATGAGGGTACTAATCTTGTAAAAATTCAAAAGCTCCAGATGCTTACAAGTCAATTTGACTCTATTCATATGGAAGAGCATGAATTGTTTACAGATTATTACACTAGACTTCAAGATGTAATAAATACATGTGCTAATTTAGGAGAAAAGATCCCGGAGTCGAAAATTGTAAGAAAGATACTTCGGACTCTTCCGGAACGGTTTAGGGCAAAGGTTACCTCCATTGAAACCGTTAGTCATCCGGATGAGATGAGAGTAGAGGAATTAGTAGGTGCTTTGCAAACTTATGAAATGACTTTTCCTACTAATCAAGTTTCTTCCAAGTCTTCTTCTAAGCTTACAGGTATTGCATTCAAATCAACAAAGGAAGAAAATAGCGAATCAAGTTCCGACGACGAAATCTCTTTTGCCGATTTTGAAGAACAATTGGCGCGGATCACAAAGAAATTTCGTCGAAAATTTTGGAAGAATCGAACCGATGGATCTTCATCCACGAAACCTTCTAAAGGATCATCGGGTTCTAAATCCTCTAACCTCAAATGCTTTGCAAAACCTTCTAAAGAAAAAGAAAAAGATGATTTCGAAGGGGAAATCCAATGCTATAGATGCAAAGGCTACGGCCATTTTTCAACGGAATGTCCTTCTCCGAAATCATATAAAAAGAAGGCTTTGCAAGCGAAAACTTGGGACGATTCTACTTCTAATGAATCGACCTCAAGTAAAGAGGAAAAAGTCGTTGCCTTACATGCTTCTCAAATTCCCTCTTCTAATGTTTGTTTATCATCTTTAATCACTGACTCTATTCCTTTGATTTTGCATGAAACATCAACATCCGGCGGAGAGTCATCAAGTGAGGGGGAGTCGGACGAAGAAGAACTCGTTGAGGCATATCAACAACTTCTTGCGGAATCTAAGAAGATGGCCAAGCACATCAAGAAGTTGAGGAAGCAACGACTTGAGAATCAAGACGAGAATCATGCTTTAAAGATAAAACTTCATGATCTCGAGTAGGAACGAGAACGCTTATTGGATAATAATAAAATCCTCCAAGAAAAGCTAAACCAATCGGAGACAAACGCTAAATCACATATGGACAAGATTGGTTTTCTTGAAAAGCAGTTTGAGGAGATTCATATCACCAACCAAGCTTTGACCAAGCAAGTTCATGAACTTAAATCCGACATACAAAGGCTTTCAACTGGTTCTAAGAAACTTGATTGTATGTCCGGATTAGATCAATCAAGCAAGGTTGGTTTGGGATTTAAAAAGAACCAAACTGCGAAGGCTTCAAGTTCCACAACTAAATTGAAAGGAAGAACTTGTCACCTATGTGGACTTGAAGGACATTTGGTGAAGGATTGCCCGAAAAAGAGAAAGAAGAATTCTTCGGCAACTTCATCTACGGAGCGTGTTACGGAATTTGAGTTGGCGTAGTTTCGTGAAAGTCTCAAGTCTTGAAGATTGAAGGTGAAGAAAGTTGGATCAAACTCAATCTCAAGAAAGAAGAATTCAAAAGGATCAGGTATGCTTAACTAAAGATTTTGTGTGATCCGAATACTTCTTGTAGTGTAGAAACACTTGGAAGAATCTTTCATTGCATAAAAATCAAAAACTAGACTTGGGACATGTTCAGGATCCGGATCAGGTTGTTCGATCCGGATCCCGAAGGTAGTTCATTCATACACCAGTTCAATCCGGATCGTAGCCTCTCTTGATCCGGATCCCGAACACTGAGTTTACCATCTTCCTTGAACGATCCGGATCAAGCTTCGCAATTCGGATCCCGAACGTTGATGTTTGGTGAACTGTATGAACGATCCGGATCAAGCACTTCGATCCGGATCCCGAACCTTCGTTTTTCTGGAACTACCTGACTCGTTACGACGATCCGGATCACAGCTAATCCGATCCGGATCGCCGTCCGTAAAATTTCCAGAAATATTAGGTTTTTGATTCTTATCTCCTTCCTAGGGTTTCTAACCTATAAATAGACCCTATGACTCTTTTTCTAGGGTTAATCCATATAGCCGTCATTTTCATATATCATTTCATACGGCCCTAGATCCACATATAGAGAAGAAAGGAAATCATTAGAGAATACTCTATGTTTCTTCATCTATATTGATTAGTTTGATTCTAGGTATTCATACTCACATCTTGAGTTGAATCAAACTAATGAATACTTAGATGGTATTTCCGATATATCTTTGATCTAAGTATTCGGCGGATCATCACCACCAAAAACAACGATTTACCCCAAAAATCGGCGCGTGGATTCGCGTGTCCTTGTGGATTCAAGGTTCAACCGCTCTCGTGGATTCGGAGCGAGGCACATTCGTGGATTCGAAGGGTGCTATTGGGAGAAGACCATGGACTCGGTCGGACGTCGTGGATTCGACGTTGGACGCCGTGGATTCGGCGTTGGGCGCAGATCGTGGATTCGAGAAGCGTCGCGGAGCGAGCGGAGAAGATCCTCTAGGAGCGTATGGAAAAGGGTGAGTCGTAAGTGTGTACGGTAAATCACCTTGTACGTGTTTTAATTCTAGTGGATTTCTGCCGTGTTATCGGTCCCGTGGTTTTTTACTCCGGTGATGGAGTTTTCCACGTAAAAATCTTGCGAGTTATTTTTTATTTCCGCATTGGGTTTTTATCGCAACGATTTTTGAGTGTTTATACGTTTACACCTATTCACCCCCCTCTAGGTGTTTTTTCCCCTATTTGGATCCTTATTTCATATAACCCAACAAGTGGTATCAGAGAGGGAATAGGGTTGTAAACAATGGTTGAAGGTGGAAACATCAACCGACCCCCGTTCTTCGATGGAACAAATTATGCGTACTGGAAAGTGCGGATGAAAGCCTTTTTAGTTTCCATCGACGAACGGGTGTGGCAATCAATTGAATTAGGATGGTCTAATCCAACTGAATTTATTGGTGATGTCCACACCTTAAAACCTAGGTCGAAATGGACCAAGGAAGAGTTAGACTCATCTTCTTACAATGGCAAGGGAATTAATGCTTTTTTTAATGCCTTATCTCAAACTGAGTTCTCTCGCGTCTCAGCATGTGAGACTGCGAAAGAAATCTGGGATGTTCTTCAGGTTACACATGAGGGAACTAACCTCGTGAAGATTCAGAAACTGCAAATGCTTACGAGCAAGTTTGACTCTATCTTGATGGTAGAAAATGAATCTTTCACGGACTACTATACACGATTGCAAGACATCGTAAACTCATGTGCTAACCTGGGAGAGAAGATTCCAGAATTTAAGATTGTAAGAAAGATCTTAAGAACTCTTCCTGAACGATTTCGCCCAAAGGTTACTGCCATTGAAACTATTAAACACCCGGACGAAATACGTGTAGAAGAATTAGTTGCTTCATTACAAACTTACGAAATGACATTTACTACTAACAATTCTTCTGGAAAAGCATCCTCTTCTAAGTCTTCAGGTTATGCGTTGAAAACAACTAAGGAAGAAGACGCGGATACATCCTCCTCAGACGATGACGAGAACCTTTCAATGGAGGAATTTGAGAAGCAGCTCGCTCTCTTGACAAGGAAGTTTCGCCGCAACTTTCGAAGGGGTAATTCAAGTAAATCTCCATCCTTCGGAAAGTCGAACAAAGGCAAGGGTACTTCAAGTTACAAGTCAAGAAAGCAAGAGAACCTCTCAAAGGATAAGAAAAGTTCAGAGGGACAACTACAATGCTTCAAATGTCGAGGCTACGGCCACATTGCAACGGAGTGTCCCAACAAGTATCCGGCAAAGAAGAAGGCGATGCATGTCGTCACTTGGGATGACAACTCAACGTCAAATGAGTCGTCTTCGAGTGATGAAGAAAAGAGCTCCACGGCATTCCACGCGTCCATATCTTCACCCTTCATGTGCTTTATGGCAAGTACATCCGAGTCGTTGTCCAACTCCACTATTGAAAAGAATGCAACGGACAATGAATCGTATGATTCGGAAGGTGAAGATTTTGCTTTAGCCTATCACAGACCTTTACGGGATTCAAAGAAACCGGCTAAGCAAAACAAGGGGTTGAGAGGGAGATTGCAGGATCTCGAAGAAGAAGTAAAAAGGGTAACTTCTCTCTCGACCGATCTTGAAGTGGAAAGGGATAATTTGATAAGAGCAAATGTTTCCCTTCAAGAGTCCAATGAGCAACTCGAGAAGAATTATATAGATATGGTGAACAAAGCGACTACTTCTTGAAGCTCTACGGCGAGGCCCGACGGGAAAAATTGGAAATGACAGAGACCATTTGCCAACTCAAGGATGACTTACAGCAATTTTCTTCTGGAAGGAGTAAGTTGGATAAACTTCTTGGTCTTGGTCAAACAAACAAGTTCGGCCTCGGATACACTCAAACTGGAAACAGTCCAAGTTCGAGTGGGACAGTCTTTGTGCCTCAGTCGGTATCTCCTCCTCCGACACCGGAATTCATGACAACCAACGACAACAAGCCTACTTCATCCTCTTCAGAATCGTCAAGCACAAAGGTATGTTTTCGTTGTAATTTTGCAGGGCACATTGAAGAAATTGCAAGATTGGAGCTCAAAGATCAAATCAACCACATCTTGCAACTGCTACCAATAAGTTCACTCCCCGGAATTCAAAGAAGGATTTTCCTAAAGAAAAGGACATTGGTAGTACTTCAAACAAGACGATGACAAAAAGAAAAAGACCAATCATGCAAGACGTCTTCATCAAGGAAAACTTCTCAACCATTGCCAACATACTCCAAAACTCAAAAGGTTTGGGTATGCAAAGGTGAAACCCCTCCTTGTCTTTAATCGTTCTACGATTAAATGTTGTGTAGTTTATGTAGACTATTTTTCTTTCTTTTTGGCCGACCCGTCAACCATCTTGGGAGGTAAATGGTATATTTTTTTATTGGTTGATGATTTCTCTCGGTTTTCTTGGGTAGCATTTTTAAAAGAGAAAGCTGATACTTTTGATTCTTTTCACGAGATTTGCCTTCGTATTATGATTGAAAAGAATGAAAAGATCATTCGTATTAAAGTGATAGAGGTGGAGAATTCAATTAATTCAAAATTCACTGACTTTTGTACTTCAAAACGGTATTAAGCATGAATTCCTCTGCACCCTATACACCTCAACAGAATGGTGTGGTCGAGCGCAGAACAGGTTGTTCAAGAGATGGCGCGTGTGATGCTTCATAGCCGGAATTTACCGCTACATTTTTGGGCTGAAGCTGTGAACACCGCTGTCTATGTCATTAATCGTGTGTTCTTGCGCCCCGGGAACGTTAAATACACCATATGAACTATGGTGTGGTAGAAAACCCAACATCAAATATTTTCGCATCTTCGGGAGTCGGTGTTACATTTTAACGTGACCGTGAAAATCTTGGAAAGTTTGACTCACGAAGTGACGAAGGGATTTTCTTGGGGTATCTACTAATAGTAGAGCATATCGAGTATTAACTTGGAATCTAAGATGATCGTAGAATCTATAAATGTTAAAGTAGATGAAGCTTTTCACTTTGTATCTGAAAAATCTACCCTCGATATCTCTCTAGATGATGATTATCCTGCTATTGCATCTTCTCATAATAATACTCCCAATATTAATGATGCTTCTAATGGGTCTTCAAGTTTATCTTAATGTGCAGGAATCATCTCATATATCTCCGAGTACTCCGTTTCAACAAACGCTCAGAATTCTCCAAGGATCATCCGGAATCGAATATTATTGGAGATCCACAAGAAGGAGTTAGAACTCGGAGGCAGTTGGTTTGTGGATTCGCTTGCTACGTATCTTTAATCGAACCAAAGAACATAGATGAAGCTCTTCAGGATGACTACTGGATTAAAGCAATGCAGGAAGAGCTCCATCAATTTGAGCGAAACAAAGTCTGGGAATTAACGAGCCTCCAAAGCAACATAATGTGATAGGTACCAAAGGATTTTCAAGAACAAGAAAAATGAGGATGGTACGATCATCAGGAACAAGGCACGATTAGTTGCTCAAGGCTACTCTCAAGTAGAAGGTATAGAACTTTGATGAAACATTCGCCCCTGTGCTAGACTCGAGTCCATTCGTATACTATTGCTATTGCTTGTCATTTTAAAATCAAATTATTTCAAATGGACGTTAAGAGCGCGTTTCTAAATGGGTTTTTAAATGAGGAAGTTTATGTGGCTCAACCGAAAGGGTTTTGTAGACCATAACAACCTAACCATGTTTTTCGTTTGAAAAGGCTCTTTACGGTCTGAAACAAGCACCGCGAGCCATGGTACGAAAGGTTACAATGCACCTTTTGGAAAAGGGCTATACTCGAGGGGGAGCTGACTAGGACTCTCTTGTGAAGCATTAGTCAAAGCAATGTTTTATTGTAGCACAAATCTATGGCGATGACATTGTATTTGGCGCAACAAGAGATAATGATGCTTCGAAATTCGCGGAGACCATGGAAAGCTAATTTGAGATGTCCATGATGGGCGAATTGAACTTACTTCCTTGGATTGCAAATTAAACAAAATGATGAAGGTATTCACTTGAGTCAATCCAAGTATGCAATGGAGTTGGTTAAAAAAGTTTGATCTTGAAAATTGAAGGATTTTCCGACTCCAATGGGAACTAGCCACAAGGGACTTGGAAGTGAATCACATAGTGAGAATGTAGACGAGAAACATATCGAAGTATGATTGGAAGTCTACTTTACCTCACGGCTAGTCGCCCGGATATATCTTTAGTGTTGGATTTGCGCGAGATATCAATCAGCACCAAAGGAGGTTCACCTGAAAGCGGTGAAAAGGATCATCCGGTATATCAAAGGATCAATTAATTTCGGAATTTGGTATCCTATGGGAACAAGTTTGGATATTGTTGGATACTCAGATGCCGATTGGGCAGGATCAGTGGATGATCGGAAAAGCACGAGTGGTGCATGCTTCTATCTTGGCCATTGCCTTGTTGCATGGCACAGTAAAAAGCAGAATTGCATAGCACTCTCGACTGCCGAAGCGGAATACATTTCAGCTGGAAGTTGCTCAACTCAACTCATTTGATGAAAAGCGTATTGAGCGACTTCCGGATTTCAGCATCTTCGGTAACAATTCTTTGTGACAACACACAGTGCAATTAACATTTCTAAAAACCCTGTGTTGCACTCTAGAACAAAACATATTGAACTTAGATATCATTTTCTTAGAGAGCTAGTTGAATCAAATACTCTTCAACTTTCATATATTTCAACTGAGGATCAATTAGCTGACATTCTAACAAAACCTTTGGATCAAAAACGTTTTATTCATTTGCGAAAAGCAATTGAATGCTTTCCTTGAAATAAACTTCTTTTTGAAACCTTTGCTTAGGATAGGTTTTGTATTTGTTTTGTTTTGTTCATTATCTATGTTTGTACATAGGACATTAATTGAGCATAGATCATAATTGACTTTAATTGCATCTTTCGCACATTTAGAAATTTATTATGCTTTTGCCATCATAATATTTCACTGTTGCAATGATCATTTATGTTAATTAAATCATCTTCTAAGTGATCAAAGTCAATTTCTCTCTCTAATGATCTCTTGGTATAGTCATTATCTTATTTGACTGTTTAGTCGAGTATGAAATCGAGATCAATTTTGGTTGAATACTTTATATCTTAAATAATTGATAGCCAATTGAGGGGGAGTCAAAGAAATGTAAAATGCTCAAAAGATGTGGAAAGAGTTACATCCCAATGAGGAGTGTGAAAACTACCACCACATGGAGGAAAGAGCTACCACCTCGTCGTCGTCCGAGTATTGTGTGCAGCTACCACATGTATACCAAGCATGGTTGTTCAAATTTTGATTAAGTAAAATGCATGTTGAAATACTTGACTCTGTCAAATTTCAAGGTTGGTATAAGGTGGGTTTTTAAAGAAAGATGCTCAAAGAGCCACTCTCTTCAACAGATTGTCTAGATACATTATCTACTATATTTGGGATTTCAAACATCTATTGATCTTTGTATTTCATTTTTCTTTACTGAATTGATGATTTGATAAAGGCATTACTCATAAGATCAAGTTAGATGTAATTGAAGGTGTTCAACTTTAAGGGATTTAATTTTTGTAAATTTTGTTTCATTTTTGGATTTATTGATAGATTTGGCATAATCTAATTCTTGTTGTATGAAACGATGATTTTTTCAGTTTAAAGTTGA
>CM055065.1:13485012-13501428 GCA_029204045.2 Tillandsia leiboldiana
ATGGTTCCGGTGGTATTCGGTTGCTCCTATTCCCTTATTGATATTAGACATCTACTTTGTTTGTCACTGACATTACCCACTCCGTGACAGGTGTTACGAGGTGCGTTAGCCGGGAGGGCGGCGAGACTGCGTCGCGAGAGCCGTAGTCAGAACACTTGGTTTTTATTATCTCATTCCTCTTACGCTTAATTTAGTTAATTTGCTTGTGGGTCGTAATATTTGTGGACATGTATTACTTAGCGCTGTGGATGAGGTGTACTTTTATATTCGTTTCTTTTGGTGATGTTGTCTTATGCGGCACGTTTCATGATAAACCAAATGATTTCGAAAAAGGTTCTCGAAACGAAGTGCCGTGTGGGCACGGGTTTTGCAACCGCTGGCTTTATCCTTTCTAAACACTGATGCCGCTTTAATATTCCGCTTGATGATGTATGTCTATTGTATGGTTGATGGTTGGTGTTTGATGTATGTTGTTGTAAATGAGACGCCGTGCATATACAAAGGAGACTCTGTCCGCGGGCAGGGAGAATTTGTGTATGTGGCGGTCTGGCACGCACCGGGGATGAGGTTTAAAATACCTTGTTAAGAAAGAAAAAAAAAAGATACACGCAATTTTCCGCTTTGATAGACTCAAAATCTCCCGGGGGCGTGACAGATTAAATGGTATCAGAGAAAAACAACCATAACCATAGTAGACGTGATCCACATCCACAGTGTAGGGTACCACAAGCAAATTAGACATGAGATAACCTAGGTATAGGTGCGTAGTACGTGAGAGTACGGGGAAAAGGGGAACGTAATGTAGGTGTAATCGTAAGACAGGGTGTTAGGGTTATAACCTTAGGGTTAACGTGATTTCTTTGTCTATAGCGGACAATGGCCCGGACTAGATCGTCCACCGAGAATGCGGACGCGGACAGAGTGACCCCGACCACCGCAGAGAACCAGCTCCTCCGACAACAACTGCGGGAAATGGCCGGGCAATTAGCGACGCTGACGGAGCAGGTTCGTCACCTGACGCAGCGACAGGCAACTGCGCCAGCCGAGCGCGAACCAACCCCTCCGCCCGAAACCACCGCACCCACTACGGGACCGCAAGGGACGGGTGGTACGACGACGGAACAGCCCCCATCCCCAAGGGACGTACCCACTCCGACGACCACAGGGCCCGTGATGGGAGCGACAACAGGGGAGGCAGGAACGACCCCTACTCTCGGGGGGTCCGCCGCTGTAGGAGGGATCACGGAGCAACGAACGACGCGAGAAAGGGTCAGGACGAATTTGACTAGGTTCAAGAAGCATGACCCTCCCACTTTTGAGGGAGAGACGACCGATCCATGGGTCGTCGAGAAATGGGTAGATACCATGGAAAAACTCTTCGAGGACCTACTGATGGAGGAACACGAGCGGGTTCCACTAGCTGTCCACTTTCTCGAAGGGAATGCACGCATCTGGTGGAAGACAGTACGCCCGGACCCATCTACAAACGACCCGCTACCGACATGGTCGGCCTTTAGAGAGGAACTTTTTGGCACTTTCTTCTCCGATAGCGTCAAGCGGCAATTGGAAGACGACCTGAAGAACATTAGACAAGGGAACCGCTCGGTCATGGAATATCAAAGGGAGTTTGTAAGATTTGTGGTTTCTCTTTTTCCTCTTAGATTAGGAGCACCGGTCACACCTTAACCTGCTACCCCTGTTAGACTCTCTCTCTCGCTCTCTCTCTCTAGAATCCTTAAGTACTAGGCGAAGCCTCCCCCGGCCGATGTGCGCGGGCGAGCTTCGAAGCATAGGAGAACCCTGTGTACTCGGGGCCCGTTAAGGGCCATGCAAGGAATAAATAGGCTCCACCCTATGCCTTGCAGCCGAGAACCCAATGGGCCGATAGGTAGTTCAGGGCCGCTCCCCAGATAAGGATCAGCGGTCCCGTAGTAAAGGAATTTCCGGATGTATTTCCGGCAGAGCTCCCCGGAGCGCCGCCGGAACGAGAGGTCGACTTCCCTATTGAACTACTTCCCGGCACCAAACCCATCACCAAGGCACCGTACAGGATGGCCTTCGCGGAGTTGAAGGAACTCAAGGCACAGTTGGAGGACCTTTTGGATAAGGGCTTCATCAGACCTAGCGCGTCACCCTGGGGCGCGCCCGTCCTGTTTGTGAGAAAGAATGACGGAAGTCTCCGGTTGTGCATCGACTACCGGGAGATAAATAAGGTCACCGTTAAGAACAAGTACCCCCTGCCAAGGATCGACGACCTCTTCGACCAACTACAGGGGGCGACGGTGTTTTCAAAGATTGACCTGCAGTCGGGCTATCATCAGGTCCAGGTCAAGGGGGAGGACATCCCCAAAACGGCTTTTCGGACTCGCTACGGTCATTACGAATTTACAGTAATGCCGTTCGGGCTCACGAATGCCCCGGCAGTGTTCATGGACATGATGAATAGGGTATTCAAACCCTTCTTGGATTTATTCGTGGTGGTCTTCATCGACGATATCCTCATCTACTCCCGTACAGACGAGGAACATGAAGAACATCTGCGCACAGTCCTCCAGACCCTACGGGAACAGAAACTCTACGCCAAACTCAAAAAGTGTGAGTTTTGGCTCCGAGAGGTTGGCTTCTTGGGGCACGTAATCTCAGCGGCTGGAGTCGCAGTCGATCCGAAGAAGATAGATTCGGTGACAGACTGGTCCCAACCGACGACGGTGACGGAGATTCGAAGCTTCCTGGGATTAGCCGGGTACTACCGGCGCTTCGTGGAGGGTTTCTCCAAGATAGCCACCCCCCTTAAACCGTTTGACTAAAAAGGGGGAAAAGTTTATCTGGACGGACAAATGTCAGAGGAGCTTCGAGGAGCTCAAGGATAGGTCGACGCGAGCCTCGATTCTCGCCCTGCCAGAACCAGTGGAGGATTATGAAGTGTACTGCGATGCGTCGCGAAACGGACTGGGTGGAGTACTCATGCAACGGGGAAAGGTTATAGCCTATGCGTCAAGGCAGCTCAAGGAATACGAGCGAAACTACCCCGTGCACGATTTGGAACTCGCAGCGGTTGTGTTCGTCCTCAAGCTTTGGAGACACTACCTGTATGGGGCACACTCCAATGTGTACTCAGATCATAAAAGTCTTAAGTACCTTTTCACCCAAAAGGAGTTAAATTTGCGACAAAGACGGTGGCTCGAGCTACTGAAGGATTACGATTTAACGATCCACTACCACCCGGGAAAGGCAAACGTGGTGGCCGACGCCCTGAGCCGTAAGGGGCAGGCCGAGAAGGCAGGGGTGAGTGCCATCACCCAGCAAGATAGTCTGATTGCGGAGTTTTCGCGATTAAGACTAGAAGTAGTACCAGCGGGCACAGTCGAACAACTTCTGACACTGGTGGTCAGACCTACCTTGCTGGACAGAATTCTCGAAGGGCAATCGACTGATGACCAACTCCAGCTGGTGCGAAATAGAGTGACTGCCGACCAAGGAGGTGATTTCACAGCAAACTCCGACGGCACGATACGATTTCGGGGACGAATCTGTGTGCCGGATCTACCGGAACTCAAAGAGGAGATCCTGCGGGAGGCGCATACCGCTCCATATACAGCGCATCCCGGGGGAACGAAGATGTACAAGGACGTCAAACAGACCTTCTGGTGGCCCAAAATGAAGGGAGACGTGACTCGGTTTGTGGCACACTGCCTGGTGTGCCAACGAGTGAAGGCCGAGCACCAGCGTCCAGCAGGAAAAATTGCAACCCTTACCGGTGCCCGAGTGGAAATGGGACATGATTACCATGGATTTTGTGACCGGGTTCCCGAGATCGTCACAGGAACACGATGCAATATGGGTAATTGTGGACCGTCTGACGAAATTGGCCCACTTTCTGCCCATACACACGACATGGACACGGGAACGACTGGCACAAACCTACATCAACGAGATAGTAAGGTTGCATGGGGTGCCGACGTCCATCACGTCGGACAGGGACACGCAATTTGTGTCAAACTTTTGGCAGAACCTGCAGCGAGCAATGGGAACCAAGTTGCACTTCAGTACGGCTTTTCACCCGCAGACCGATGGACAATCAGAGCGGGTGATACAAATTATGGAGGACATGCTTCGGGCATGCGTTTTGGACCTGGGCGAAGGGTGGGCACGGTGTCTGCCCCTAGTGGAATTTGCCTACAATAACAGTTACCAGGCCAGCATTCAGACGGCACCATACGAGGCCCTGTACGGGCGCCGCTGTCGGTCTCCAATATGCTGGGACGACTTGGGTGAGCGTAAGTTTCTGGGACCAGATCTGGTGGAGGAGACCGAAGCAAAGGTGCGATTGATTAGACAAAGACTACTGACCGCCCAGAGCAGACAGAAAAGCTACGGGGACAACAAACGCCGAGACTTAGAGTTCATGGTGGGTGAACACGCGTTGCTCCGAGTTTCGCCCTCCAAGGGGAACCGACGCTTCGGCATAAAGGGAAAGTTAAGCCCATGGTACGTAGGACCGTTCGAGATCCTAGAATGCATAGGACCGGTGGTGTACCGATTAGCCCTGCCGCCGAATCTCGAACGAGTCCATAACGTATTCCATGTCTCCATGCTCCGGAGGTACCTAGCTGATCCCTCTCATGCCTTGGATGCCTCCACCATCGAGTTGCGAGAGTATTTAAGCGTCGAGGAGACACCGGTGCGGATTTTGGCAAGAGAGGATAAGAAGTTGCGCAATCGAACTATCCCCTATGTGAAGGTCCAGTGGAGCAACCACGAAGAGCGCGAGGCGACGTGGGAACTGGAATCGAAAATGAGAGAATGTTTTCCCGAATTGATTAGTGGGGTTTGTACTTAAGTTTCGGGACGAAACTTTTTATAAAGTGTGAGTGGTGTAGTGATCCGGCCTTTCGGGGTATTTTTGACTTACGTGTAGTCATTTAAGCCCTTAAGTAAAATAAAATTATTCAATTCTTAAAAGTTGGCCATTGTGGGGTGCTAGTATTTTTCTGCGATAGAGCGCGGAAAAAGAAAGCCGACGGTGCGATCGGATCTGAAATCCGATATCGGGATCCCCCGGAACGGAATTCAAAGTGATACGGTGATTAGTCATGCATCGGAATCCGTGCAAAATATCTTGCACCCGTTAGAGATAAGGTGGGTTATCTCGTAGGGGATAATTAATTAGTTAATTAATTATCCATGTGGGAAAATAGAATTCTCTTACGTACAAATTAAAAGGGGAATTAATTAAAGGGAATTAATTAAAGATTTAATACGAGCTATATAAGGGATCCCGATTAAAGAAAAGAAAAGAAAAGAAAGAAATAAAAACCCTAATCGGTGAGAAGAGAAAAAGAAAAGAAAAGACGGAACCCTAACCGGAGGAGAAAAGAGGAAAAGAAGTTGGAAGCGGAGGAACCCGATCGCCCTGATTCACGTGCCGGAGATCGGAGAACGAGACGCCATCGTCTACGGGGAGCGGATCCGGGTCTCCAACGCCGAAAGGAAACAAGATCGGTTCTTTAATTCCAATAGATTGAGGTTAGTGGTCGTTAATCTTTTTGTAGAATTAATCGGGGGTTTTCCGTGTTCTCGTAAGGTCGTTTTAATTAGTACATCGATCGCGGATTTTCGTGGGATTTTGATCCATGTTTTATTCTCGTTCTTGATCGAGGGTGATCGATGGTTTTTATCGAGTTTAATCGATGATTTTTAGTCGGTTTCTTTTTATCGGACTTGGTCGAAAATTCGATCGGGGTTCCGATTTATGTTTTGGTTGTTCGTGGATCAACGGTTTAGCCGTTAGATTTACCGCGGATTTATTCGGAGATTTTTGGGGATGTTTCGTTGGAACATAGTGGGTTAACGGGAGGCCGCCGCCGTCGTTGTTAAACGGGAGGCCGCCGCCGTCGTTACCATGGTCGCGTCTTCGCCGGAGTCGCGCGGGAGCGAAAACGGAGAAGAAATCGCGAAATGGGAGCGAAAACGGCGAAGAAAACCGCGAAATTAGGGTTTACTGTGCTTGTCCGTACAGCACGGTCCACGGGTCCAGGCGTGCACCCGTACAGCACGGTCCACGGGCCCGACCCAAGGCGCGCGGTGCACGCCTCATGCGTGCACCCGGTGCACGCGCTTGCGGCCGAAGGGCAAGGACCCGGTGCACGCTCGGGTCGTGCACCGGCCCGGCCCGAGATGCGCGGTGCACGCCTCCTGCGTGCACCCGGCGCATGCCGCCGCCGCCTGACGCCGTGAACCCGGTGCACAGTTGCCCCCGTGCACCAACCGACCGCCCGAAGTTCATTTGCTCCGTTTTTGTCCGTTTTTCCACCGTTTTGAGCGTCGTTTTCGCCGTTGGGATCGTTATTTCCGTGGCTTTCTTGGCATGGCCACTTGGGACCTTCTTGGTCATTATTTTATTATGTTGGGTGCCGATTTCGCCGACACTCCGCACCTCGACAAAATCGTCGGGGGCGCGCCGTCGGGTCCCTTTTTCTCATCGTCTTCGTCGTCGGGGCTTCTCAGCTGGACCGTTGACGTCCCGAGTGGGCTACCGGCTGAGGGATTGAGTTTTGTTGGATTTCCGGCTTTCGTCAACCCGGACGGTGTTGGACTTTTCCGTCGAAAAGAGTAAATTGGGTCTTGTGTTTTCGGATGTTAGTACACGCTTTTGACTATAGTTATCCGTGCGGACTTTCTTTTGGTCCATACGCGCAGCGGGGGTGCGCGAAGGATTCGGGTGTTCCGATCTCTCTTCAAATAGGTGGGTACGGTTGCGATAAGTGCAACAAGTGCAGTAAGTGCATCTATCGTCATTAAAGTGCTCTTAATTTATCTAACAAAGTAGATGGACAGTTTAACCTTTCGCATAATTATGTTTTTATCTAACAATTGAAGGTGCTCATGACACGCCGATCTCGGCAAATCCGTTTTCGGATGCTGCACGTACACAGGCGGATTGGCCTCCGCATGGGTGTACTTTTCCGGAAGAGTGGTCTCTTATGACCCGTGTTCCTCACAAAAGTGTGGGTGCCGTGAGGACCTCTTCGCGCCCGCTGAAAATAGCACACCAGCACCGCGAAGAGGTTAAAAGCATCAAAGTAGGTGTTTGCGCACGAGGGGAGATTTTAGTCTCTCCGACAAATATTCTGGGGTTGGTGCCCAATTTAATTGATAATTCTGGGGTTGGTGCCCAATTTAATTGATAAATCTGGGGTTGGGGCCCAGCTTAATATGTGCAGGGTTTTAGCGAAATGGTTCCGGTGTATTCAGTTTGCTCCTTATTTCCTTATTGATATTAGACATCTACTTTGTTTGTCACTGACATTACCCACTCCGTGACAGGTGTTACGAGGTGCGTTAGCCGGGAGGGCGGCGAGACTGCGTCGCGAGAGCCGTAGTCAGAACACTTGGTTTTTATTATCTCATTCCTCTTACGCTTAATTTAGTTAATTTGCTTGTGGGTCGTAATATTTGTGGACATGTATTACTTAGCGCTGTGGATGAGGTGTACTTTTATATTCGTTTCTTTTGGTGATGTTTTCTTATGCGGCACGTTTTCATGATAAACCAAATGATTTCGAAAAGGTTTCTCGAAACGAAGTGCCGTGTGGGCACGGATTTTGCAACCGCTGGCTTTATCCTTTCTAAACACTGATGCCGCTTTAATATTCCGCTTGATGATGTATGTCTATTGTATGGTTGATGGTTGGTGTTTGATGTATGTTGTTGTAAATGAGACGTCGTGCATATACAAAGGAGACTCTGTCCGCGGGCAGGGAGAATTTGTGTATGTGGCGGTCTGGCACGCACCGGGGATGAGGTTTAAAATACCTTGTTAAGAAAGAAAAAAAAAAGATACACGCAATTTTCCGCTTTGATAGACTCAAAAACCCCCGGGGGCGTGACACAATCATCTCTGTAACCGATGTCTCACAATAGCAGGACTGGATCATGACCATGATCAAAGTGGGAATACTCCATCCACTAATGCAACCCTGATCCCCAATCTGATGTGATAATAACATCCGGTCAACCGCCCAAAATTCGCGGTTGCCACTATCTCCCACAATCCCCAAGAAGAGTCTAAATTGTCCCAGACTCAAGATCCAACTATACTATCTCAAGATCCCGATCTGACTCGATCGTCATGCATCGATAGAGAAGAATAACAATAAAACATGTTTTCTCCTAAGTCAAATCCCATAATACAGTGCTGTAGTAAAATGGTGGCCTAACTAGATGTCCAATTAAACATACAATTATTCCTTTAAAAAGTATTAGAAAAGTGACTAAGGTTTCTTGTAAAGAATCATTTTAAAACATTATTGGATTATTTATTTGCATGCAGTTTAAGATATAGCAATTGTCCAACTTCATTGTCCCAGATTGATCACATAGAAGCTATCAATTAATTTAGGGGGGCCAATGCAATAGGTTCATATACCACGAGTTAACTGTCACATTTATAATTGGGAAACTCTACTATTCCTAGTGAGCAAGTCAACAAAGAGGGAAACGCAACCACCCACCTCGAAAAGCGTGCACAAAACACCCAGAAAATACCTGCTGTCCTCTAAGCACACCGTCAGCTGAAACAGTATCCTACAACATCACACAAGTGTACACGGTGTAAAAACTACAAGTTCCAAACACATAATTGCTGTTTTTACAATCAGCGCGCAAAATGAGGAATTTCACCTCTGTCTCGAGCTCCTAAAATCTCAAAAAAATCACGGTTGCGTTCCTCGCGAAAAGTAGGCCAAAATCGACTCTTGAATCGCCTCGATCTGATATTCCTATGCTGAGAAATAATTCGTCGAAGTCGCCGCTGTCCAAAAACCCAAACAGCAAAAGAGGGGTCAAAACACCTCGGGAATCGTGCCAAGAAAACGGAATCCAGAGAAACCATCAACACGGAAAACGAAGCCCTACCTCTCAGGAACACACTGGCGAAGAAATCGTCGAAAAAGGACTCCTGTACTACGCAGGGGACTCCTCGGACTGAAATGCGACGATAACGGGCCAAGATTGGGGAAAAACGAGGCACACTGAAAAATCCGGATCGCCGCTGTCGAACTTCCAGAAAATCTGGGGACGCACCACGAGGTAGAAAATAAGAAGATGAACAACTTCTCTTAAGGCCCCTCCCACAGGTTCTCTCTCTATCTCTCGGAAAACAGAGAAAAAGAAGGGAGGGGGGCCTTTATATAGGCCCACAAAAACAATTGGGATAATTCCCAATATGTCCCAGATTTCGGGCGCAAATAGTGCGGCCCGCCCATTTCGGGCGCGCACTGTGCGGCCCGGCCCAGCCATTTCCGGGCGCGCACAGTGCGGCCTGGCCCAAGCCCCGCTCGCACAGCGGATCGGCCGCACCCTTCGCCCGTCCGACCCGCCCCCAAGGCCCGACACGTGTCCGCCAAACAGGCGGCAGCCGTGCGGGCCCAGCGGGGAAACGCCACGTGTCCCCCGCAATCAGCGGCGCGGTGGGTGGCGCCCGCCTATGGGGCGGCGCCACGTGGCCCACGCGCTGCCGTGCCTGACACGGCTGTCGGGCGGCCGCCGCCACCCACGTGCGTACGGCCGCAGCTGCGTGGCCCAGCGTGCGCCACGCGCATATGGGCCACCCAATCCGGGGCCGCCACGTGGTGCGCCCCGGTCCACCGTGCACCGCGCACACCCCGCCCCTGCCCGGCCTGCCCGCGCATGCCCCCGCGCGCCGAGCGCACTGCACCGGCCCAACCGGTGCCCGCCACGTGGCCCGCCGGTCCACCGTGCACCGGCGGCACACTCCGTGGACCGAGAGCCGTGCGCCGGCCCAATAAGAGCCTGCCACGTGTCCCCAGCCGGTCCACAGCTCCCCCCGTGCACCAATTTGCGCAGAAAACTTTCGGGGGTCCGTTTTTGGGCATCCGGACTCCAAAATAAATAAGTAAATAGCCGTTTCAAGCGTTTTTCCGCGCTGAATTCAAATACGGCCTCCGATTAGCCTGATTCCACTCCTAAAATTCGGCAAAGGCAGCCGAAGGTCAGGCTTGCTCCCAAATCCTCTCTGGTTCCAAACAACATATCACTTTGACATGTTGGGGCCCCACACACCACTAACAGGTGTTCCACACCCCAAAACAGGGGAAAACACAGGGGAAAACTGGGACACTACATCCTCCCCCACTAACAAAAGTTTCGTCCTCGAAACGAAAATCATACCTCAATCCTGAGCCTCGAACAGGTAGGGGTAGGCGTCCATCATCGCTGACTCGAGCTCCCTCGTCGCCTCGCGCTCATCATGATTGCTCCAGAGGATCTTCACATAGGGGATGGTCCGATTGCGCAATTCTTTCATCTCCCGATCTAGAATCCGCAGTGGGCGCTCCTCATATCTCAAATCCTCGCTGACCTCGAGTGGTGCAAAGTCGATGACGTGCGACGGGTCGAAGACGTACCTCCTCAGAGTGGAAACATGAAAGACATCGTGGACACCAGCCAGTCTCGGGGGAAGTGCAAGTCGGTAAGCAACTGGCCCGATACGCTCCAATACCTCAAAGGGTCCAATGTATCGGGGACTGAGTTTCCCGCGAATGCCAAACCTCCTTATCCCTTTGGACGGCGAGACTTTCAGAAATACATGATCTCCCACCTGAAACTCTAAGTCTCGTCGCCGAACATCAGCATAGCTCGTCTGTCGACTCTGAGCGATCTGAAGGTGCTGCCGGATCACTCTGACCTTTTCTTCTGCCTCTAGCAACAAATCTGGTCCCAGAGTCCTTCTCTCCCCCACATCACTCCAATATAGCGGTGATCGACATTTGCGTCCGTACAACGCTTCAAACGGAGCCATCTGGATGCTCGCTTGAAAGCTGTTGTTGTACGCAAACTCAGCCAGTGATAAGTGTCGAATCCATCCACCGCCAAAATCTAGGATACAAGCCCTCAGCATATCCTCAAGGATCTGAATCGTCCGCTCTGACTGTCCATCAGTCTGTGGGTGGAAAGCTGTACTAAATCTGAGCTGAGTCCCCAAGGTAGTCTGTAAACTCCCCCAGAATCGCGAAACAAACCTCGAGTCTCTATCTTACACTGTGGAAGCTGGCACCCCATGTAACCTCACTATCTCATCCAAGTATAACTGGGCTAGTCGTTCGAGTGGCCAAGTTGTCTGTATAGGCAAAAAGTGCGCTGACTTGGTAAGTCGATCCACCACTACCCAGATAGCATCTGTACCTCCTTGTGCCCTCGGCAACCCGACCACAAAATCCATCGTAATGTGGTCCCATTTCCACTCGGGAATTGGAAGACTCTGTAGCTTGCCGGCTGGCACACGATGCTCAGCTTTTACCTGCTGACAAGTTAAACACTGAGACACAAACTTCCCAATATCCCTTTTCATGCCATTCCACCAGAAGTGTGCCTTGAGGTCCTTATACATCTTAGTCCCCCCAGGATGAAGGGTGTAAGGTGTATAATGGGCCTCCCTCAATATCTGCTCTCTGATATCAGCATCCACTGGCACACATACTCGGTCCCTGTACCTTAGTACTCCCGCAGCGTCCACTGAAAAATCCCCTGATCGATCACTCGAAATCTGATCTCTAATCCTGGTCAAATATGGGTCCTCACTCTGTCTCTCTCGGATCCTCTCCAGCAGAGTGGGCTGCACGACCGAAGACATCAGTCTAGCAGAGACCCCAGGGGACACAACCTCTATCTCGAGCCGTCTCAACTCCTCTAATAGTGGCGCCTGATCTGTAATCAACATGGACAAACTCTGCACCGCTCTCCTACTCAAAGCATCTGCAACCACGTTGGCCTTTCCTGGATGGTAAAGGATATCCACATCGTAATCCTTCAGTAACTCTAACCATCTGCGCTGCCTCAAATTCAGTTCCTTCTGCGTGAACAGGTACCTTAGGCTCTTGTGGTCGGTGTAGATCTCACAGTGCTCCCCATATAGGTAATGGCGCCAAAGCTTCAGTGCAAACACCACGGCAGCAAGTTCTAAGTCATGGGTAGGGTAATTCTTCTCGTAATCCTTAAGCTGTCTCGATGCATAAGCAATTACCCTCCCTTCCTGCATCAGCACGCATCCAAGCCCACTGTGCGATGCATCACTGTAGATCACATATCCTTTCCCCATAACAGGGAGGGAAAGGATAGGAGCGGTCATCAATCTATCCTTTAGCTCCTCAAAGCTCCTCTGGCAGTCCTCGCTCCAGATAAACTTAACTCCTTTACGCGTCAACCGAGTGAGGGGTGTGGAAAGCTTCGCAAAGCCTTCCACAAACCGACGATAATAACCAGCTAACCCCATGAAGCTGCGCACCTCAGATACAGTCGTCGGTCGGGGCCAATCTCGAACTGCCTCAATCTTCGCCGGGTCTACTGCTACACCGGCGGCGGAAATCACATGGCCCAAGAAAGCTACCTCCCGAAGCCAAAACTCGCACTTTGACAGCTTGGCATACAACTTCTTATCTCGTAGAAGTTGTAGCACAGTCCTCAAGTGCTCCTCGTGCTCGGCCTCGCTTCGGGAGTAAATAAGGATATCATCAATGAACACCACCACAAAACGATCCAGGAAGGGCCGAAATATCCTGTTCATCAAGTCCATAAAGGCGGCAGGGGCATTAGTCAATCCAAACGGCATAACTGTAAACTCATAATGCCCGTACCGTGATCTGAAAGCAGTCTTAGGAATATCCTCGGCCTTCACTTTCAGTTGGTGGTAACCAGACTGTAGATCAATCTTGGAAAATACACAAGACCCTTGCAGCTGATCAAAGAGATCATCGATGCGCGGCAAAGGGTACTTGTTCTTAATGGTCACTTTGTTCAATTCCCTATAGTCCACACACAACCGAAGTGACCCATCCTTCTTTTTCACGAATAGCACCGGTGCTCCCCAAGGCGACACACTTGGTCTAATAAAGCCCTTATCCATCAGATCTTGCAGCTGTGCTTTAAGCTCTCGCATCTCAGCCGGTGCCATCCGATAAGGAGCCTTAGAGATTGGCGCAGTTCCTGGAACTACGTCAATCACAAACTCAATCTCTCTGTCTGGCGGCATACTAGTCAGCTCAGGTGGAAAAACATCCGGAAACTCGCGGGCAATAGGAATATCCCCGAGTCCCGGTGTCGCCGTAGGCCCCTCAACAACACTAGCCAAAAAGGCTACACATCCTCGATGAATCATCCGCCTCGCTCGGGAAGTCGAAACCACAGAGGCAAAGAAAGCACTCTGACATCCCCGATATACAAACATCTCCTGGCCTGGCTCTCTAAAAGTGACAGTCCTCGCTGCACAATCAATAGTCGCGAAATACCGAGCCAGCCAGTCCATCCCAAGAATCACATCAAAGTCCCTCAGCTGTCTCAAGACCAACAGGTCTGCTGGCATAATCCAGGACTCGATCTGCATCGGGCAGGACCAACAACACTCCTCCACGTGCAAAGTGTGATCGGGAATCTGAACCTCTCGTGCACGTGGCAAAAATCCTACCTCTAACCCATGTAATGATGCAAAAGATCTACTAATGAAAGAATGCGATGCTCCAGTATCAAATAAGGTACGAGTCCTAATGCCAGAGAGTAAGGTGATACCTGCCACCACATGGTCCGCTGCTGAAGAATCCTCTACCTGTGCAGCATACACTCGCCCACTCTGAGCTGGAGGGCGATAATCGGTGGGATGGGAAGAAGATGGCTTGCTCGCTAGAGCATAAGGCCGCTGAGCCGTCGACCGCTGCTGCGATGATGCTGGGGCAGATGCTGAAGAAGGAGCGGCTGAGGTCGAAAAGGGGCACGCAGCTCGAATGTGCCCTGGCTGTCCACATCCGTAGCAGCGACCCCACCGCTGGTCGCAAGTGCCGGGGAAGTGCGGACCTCCACAGAAGATACAACTGCTGGGAGCCCTTGACTGTCGGGACTGCTGCTGCTGAGACTGTCGCTGTCGCTGTGGCTGCCGCTGAGACCCGCGCTGCGACGACTGCGATCTCTGCTGCTGCTGCGGGGCCTCTGGGACCCACTAGGCCCTCGCCGCTCCGAACGCCCACGGCCTGGGAACTGAGGCGGTGGCGGTCGGGGCGGCCTCCAAGTACTGGCCTGTCCCCCCTCGTCCTGGGCTGGTCGCTTTCTGTCGGAGCTCTGAGCGACCGCGGCCCTCTGTCTGGCCACCACCTGATCACCTCTCTCCACCCACTGTGCGTGCTCTGCGGCTGCCTCCAGAGTCTGAAATCTCTGAGCATGCACCAGTGTGTAAATCTCTGGACGGAGGCCTCCCTCGAACAACTCAACCTGGTGCGGACCGTCACGGGCGACGAAGGGCACACAGTTCAGCAACTCCGTGAACTCCTGGAAATAGGCATGAGCCGATCGAATCGCCCTGCTGCAGGTTCTTCAAGTCGTCCTCCAACTTCTTCTTCACACTGGTCGAAAAATAGGTGTCCAGCACCATCCGTCGGAACTCCTCCCAAGGCAGCTGCCGAGTAATCCGGAACTCCAGGGGCTCTACCCGTTGCCACCAAAAATCAGCATCTCCGTCCAAACAGTGCACCGCCATGTGCACTCGATACCTCGGGTCGATGAAGAAGTCCCGAAAAAGCTTCTCCATCGCAGATAGCCATCTCCCAACAGCCCAGGGCTGCGCATCCCGCCCTGAGAATCTAGGGGTCCCCGCTGAACAAACTTGGAGAGTTTGTTAGCGATATCCTGCTCCTCCTCCGCAGTCAAAGGCTGAATAGCTCCAGAAGCCCCGCTACTCGAAGATGGCGATGACGGCACAAAAGGTGCAACAGGAGGCACAAGGGCCTCAGGAATAGCTGGGGGTGGTGCCTCTCTCTGAGCAAGCAGCTGATCGATCCTCTGCCCCTGGCGGCGCTGACCCTCCGCCAATTGGGCCACCAAGGCCCTCAACTCAGTAAGCTCGGGGAGTGTAGGCTGCTCTGACTCATCAGGGGGTAACGGGACACCCGAGTAGGGATCCGACGTCGGGGAGGCATCCTGCCACAAGAAATCACGAATAAGTAACATAACCCCACACGACCCAATCTAGCGAAAGTCAAAGACATCCCCCAATTTCTGCGACTTTATGTTGTCTGCAGCCAACATAACGGTCCACCAGAAATTGGATATGTCGATCCCTTTTCACTCACTGGAAGAGTCCAATAAATAAATCAACGACTTTCGCGAAGTGTCACGCCTCTCGCGCCCTATCATCCTAGGGTCTGCCAAAAGCCTAGGGTTTCCTAAGTCCCAACTGACCTATCCCTAAGCTCTGATACCAACTTAATCTGTCACGCCCCGGGTGTAAACCGGAACCCGGGCCCGCCAACAGATCCGCCGTGCACCCAGAATTTTCTATGTGCACGAAGCGCTGGTAACCTGCTCAGATAGATAATATACAATAAAAGAGCATAAACAGAGCTGAACTAATAGAACTAAAAGTAATCTCAGACTGAAATAAGCTACAAGCTGAATAAAAGTACAATAACTCCCAGCTCACCATAAATACACAACCAGCTAGCCAAAGCCAGACCCAAAAGGAAACTACTGAAGTCTGAGATACAAAAGGGGGGTACAATAAAAACCTCGCTAGTCTCTCACTTGGGGTAGACGATCTAGCTAGTCGGCGATCCTCTTACCTCGATCTGCCGCTGAAGGCCCAGCAGCTCCCACAGATTGACTCTGCAAAAACAAAGGGAAAGGAGGACAGAAAACAATAATGGGGGTGAGAACTACTAGACAAACCAGTAGCCTCCCTAGTGGGTAAAACCTCTAATGCTGACGCACCCACTGGGAATAAAGAGGCAAAAGAAAAGAACAGTGGTATGAAATAAAGACTGCTGGAAAAGGGAACTACCACTACTATGCCTCTAAATGCAGTGCCAAAAGATAACTGTATATATGCAACTATAAAGCTGACTGCCCAAAGAAACCCAATCAGAGGGCCAGGAATACTGGCACTGCCTGCTCTGTCATCACTCACAACTCACCAACTGACCGGCACTCATCACGGTCCAAGAAAGCCTACTCCGGTGGCACTCGAGGTGAGCGACCCACACGAGTAAAGTATCTCTGTATCAATCATCTCTGAACCGATGTCTCACAATAGCAGGACTGGATCATGGACCATGATCAAAGTGGGAATACTCCATCCACTATGCAACCCTGATCCCCAATTCTGATGTGATATAACATCCGGTCAACCGCCCAAAATTCGCGGTTGCCACTATCCCACAATCCCAAGAAGAGTCTAAACTGTCCCAGACTCAAGATCCACTACACTATCTCAGTCCCGATCTGACTCGATCGTCATGCATCGAAGAGAAGAATACAATAAACTGTTCTCCTAAGTCAAATCCCAAATACAAGTGCTGCAGTCAATGGTGGCCTAACTAGATGTCCATTAAACATAAATTATTCTTTTAAAAGTATTAG